>JAODKL010000095.1:22323140-22335137 GCA_026780765.1 Petrocephalus schoutedeni | reverse complement strand
GGTGCCATTATACATCAGGCAAGTGAACAGTCAGTTCTTGAAGTTGATGTGCTGGAAGCAGGAAAAATGGGCAAGCGGTAGGACTCATCTGAGAGCTATATTGTTGATATTACCAACCTGAAAGGGTGTCTCATTGCATGTTCCCAAGGATTAAGACCTATTAAGGCCCCCGACCGTTGATAAAATGCAGTAACAGGTGTTTAAGCATCACCTAGCGAAAGCAGCCAAAAAAAGAGAAAAGATTGCCGGGCATTATAAATCATGGACCTACTATTTCACTGTCGTGTACATGCCCCCTGCCCCACATTGATAAATCGTCTGACAACTGCTGCAGAATCGTTCAGAACAGGAGACAAAAACCTAAATCTGACATTATGGAGTGTTGAAAGGAAAAATGTCTGTTTTCATAACCTACCACAGTTATAATAAACACCAGGATTCACATCAACCTCCCCTTCTAGGAACAATAACTGGCTTTGTGTTGCGTCAGGCAGGTTGTGTGCAATTAGCACACAAAAAATGACTTCTCCTTCACCATATGCAGTACAATACATTTTGCACAGGTTCGCAAGCTTTTTTTTAATACTTTTAGAGGGAGTATTAAAACATCAAATGGAATTTGCTCCCAAAAAAATTAGTCTAAATGTGCATAAAGAGCTTCCAGAGCCAGGAAACCGTCTCCAGGAGTTCCAGGTTCGTAAACGTTCACATTCCACTGCCAGTGACAGGTGGGATCTCAAATATTTGGCGGCGTATTTTGTACACCTTGAAGCAGGATGTGATGCAGAAAATCCTTCAAGGCAAATTACAATAGGAATGTGAAAAATAAAGGAATGGGGAAATTCTACAGATTATTTTATTTATTAGATTTTTGTCACCATGAAAAGGATTTTAAGCAGGCTTTTTTTCTAGAATATAAAGCCATTTTTGCAGAATGTAAAAACTTCACATAGGTGCATAACAAAAAGTATAGTTAAATATTTATTCTCATTCAAATGTAATTTTTCCCTATGCTGGCTACACACCTATAAGTGTATACTGTTATAAAGTAGTGTTTCAAAGACATTCATGGGGCACATATATTATCCCACTTTTTAAAAAGTATAACAATTTAGTGGGTTAGTGCTGGTTTGTTGTATGCATGAACAGAGCGAATTTCTGGAAGATTTTTAAGCGGCTTAACCTAAAATAGGTGTGTGGAAAGACCTCTGCAGTCTGCGAGGGATTTTGTTTCAGGACAAAGTCAAAGAATGAAATGAGGACCCAACTACATTGGCATAATTCATGCACGGCAGTCAAGAAACTGTCTGATTGATAGTAATTGCCTCTAGGATTTAATTACAGTTAAATACAGGCTGGAGAGTTGGCCACCACTCAGGTTACATATGGTACAAAGGAAATTTGGGGGGCGGGGGTGGTTCTTAAAGTAATTATACACAAGACCATGTGAATATTGTTTTTCATTTGATTTTTAATGAACGAATAAGAGTGGCGGCCCATCAATCCTGCCCTCCGCTACGAAATCCTGGGGGCTGTGGATGCAGTGGCCGCATATGCGGGCGACTCGGGCACCGCAGGGGTCCAACATGCTCTGTCATTAATCACGCTGCTGACAACGACGACGACGATGATGCAGACTTCCTTCCCCGCGTCCCGCCCAACGAGGGGCAGCCGTGCTGTCACCCCGCTTGTCCTGCCAGTCACCTGGAACTGCTCCCAGTTCCCCCAAACAGCAGGAATGGCCATTAAGTGGCACGGATCGCCGGGAAGGCTCTGTAAACTCCGGATGCGGCGCGAGAGGCTCGCCGTCTGCCCCGTCACACCTCCGTGCTGCCACGCCGACTGAGAGGAGTCTTCCAGCACAAAACACAAACAAAAAGCCTCTCACAAGAAAGATAGATATTCCAGACTTCCTAGCTGGTCTCCCAGACCTCCTCACCACAGAAATCATCAAAACATCACAGTCCAATGACTCAAAACGCCATCTTTGTTATTATTGCGCAAATCACCAGGAGGGGCCCAATCTTAAATTATTGCCTTCCTTTAATTACAGTGCCAAAAAGTGCAAACAGCTCAAGAGAAAATATATCTCACTAAAAGAAATGTTATTTGGTAAAACGGAATACGAAGCCTTATTAGCTACCTGCATTATCAACACTGCATTTCTGTCCTCTGTCCTCTAAACAGATTAACAGAAACAAGGATCCGCAGAACCTCTACAAGCCCTGAATTTAGATTTAATTGTTTTATATTCTCTCTCTCTGGTAAGGGGCGTGAGTTTGAACAGATTACTTTGTCCTGGTGTGTAAGTGTCCTAATTTTCTGGGGCATTTTAGTCCAACCTTCACAGAGGTGAACTTGTTCACAGAGAATATAAAATATTTTATTAGCCGATCACATGACTTAATTTCATTCCGTGCATACAGAACATTTGTGAATAGAAATTAAATGTTTCAGCGAGAGTGAAATACAAAATTTAGGTTTGTCCAGAACTTACCCTGAACAACAAGCCAGTACTTTAAAAAAAAGAAGCCAATAAGCACATTTGTCTTTATTGAAACAGTGAAAGTGTTTATATCATCTTAAATGTCAAGTAGCTTGATGGTCCTGACTGATGTGTTTTTCCACATTCCAGAGGAAATAGTTTTCTATATTTCACTCAAATCCCTCTGTCATGAGAAGTGTTCTTTCCAGTTCTTAAAAAAATATACATATATGCTCTGATTTGCATAATAGAGTACAACCGAGAAAACAGACAACTGGCATATTAAGTAACGAACAATTTGCGTCCAGAGCCAGATAAAACAGCCTTGTTTTGTAATTTACTTCAGACGCTTGCTTGCCTTTTCCACCCGGAAAGGAACGAAAGCTTAAAGGGGGCTGATTGTGTCATGCAGGCGTGGGATTTTACAGCCGTGGCAGACAGGCATCTATCATAGTTTTAGTGAGAGATTAATGCGGGACGTGTGAGGGCAGCGCATCAGAGCGCACGCAAGGAATTAGGCATCGGGACGATGGGTTGAAGAGACATGGGACGTTCAGCGGCGGCTGGAAACATCCCGGAATAAGCCAATAAGTGCAGTGGAGTCAGCTCAGTCTCCCCCAGAGTATTATGGTCACATGTTCTCCTACTTGTTTCATTAATACGAAATAAAAGCTAAATATCCCACGTGGTTTCCAAAACTGCATCATTTTGTTATTATGGGGGCTTTAGGAAGAGAAAGCTTTGGATTAATTAGCCCCATATAGGTTTGGGTAAGAAGTGGTACTTCAGCTGAAAGGGGGTTATGTGTATATGCTTATACTTTGCCGGCGTCTTTGGAGAAGGAGTTAATGTACATTTAACAGCGTCACGAAGTGATGAACCGGAAGCTTAGGACTATACTGCAACGGTCTAAAGAGCACTGCGTTTTCACTGGGGGTGCCACTGCCTTTTCGGAGGCATTTAATTCAATATCTTCGAATTATCGCTCCCAAGTAGAGAGTGGAATGCGTTAATGAAAGCAGGATTATGCTGGCTAAATAAATGCAGATTTTCATGCTTTAATTCAAAATTTACCACTAAACCTCAACGAGGAATAATTATGCATTCATAGTTTAAGGGAAAGAAATGTGAATACAATTAGAAACAGCCCATTTTATTAATAGATATTGCAAGATTACAAGTTACGTTTTGACATAAAAAACAATTATATAAAAAGTGAACAGACAGATTTAACCAGAGAAAGATGGATTCTAGCTCCAGCAATTAATGGCAATTATTGATACAGAATGACTGTGGTCACACTGAGGGTATTAAAGGTGATTTTTCTGCCAGGAATTGTCAAGCAACATCATCAGGCAACCATCTTGGTGTGCATAATAGATATGAAAGCATTTCCCAACACAATAGTCTCCTGCCTCTTTATTTAACCACGTTTCCCCCCATATTCCCACTTCCCCCCGATAACACCCCATTAACATCACAATGGGACAAGAATAATAGGTCAGCCCATCTGGCAATAAGTCAGGGCGAGTGCAGACAATGCTATCGACAGGAACAAGCCATCAACAACCAGCGGGAACAATACCACGTCACAAATCCTTTACCTCTGCTTGAATAATGTGTCCAGGGTTATAAAAAAAAAAAATGACATGCTACACACACGCCGGACATCTCCGGCAACATAATCATGGAGTTGATTTTTAGAATTATTCACTGGTGTCAATTGAAAATTACTCACACTTAACCTTTTCATCTGTTTACTGCTTGCCGACCCAATTTAATAAAAAGGGGATTTCCAGCTGTCCAGACAACACTCTGACACAGCTAAAATAAATAAATAAAATATATATATATATATATATATATATTTATTTAAAAAAAGATAGCGTGCCGCACCCTTACATCACATCCTTTTTCCACACCTTATGCTACTGAAGAGTCTGCAAGTACTTGACAGTTCATGTATCAAGGGAGACTCTCAAAGCGTTCCTCTCCTTTTTTTTGAAGCGTGGGGTAAGTATTTAATTAGTTGACTAATTGTCTGAGTAATTGGTAGACAACGTAGCTCAAGGAGTAATCAATCTCAACAGGGCTGTGTTCTATCACATCAAAGAATCAGTAATTAATGTTGTTGACAGTGGGATGTTCAAGAGCCTTGGGCCCATTGGACTGCATGGTTACCCAGCTCTCCTTCATAGCAGACTCTCCCTGGGGGGGGGGGTGCTAAGGAGCACTGAGGTTGATGGGGAAAAAAGGTGTTACAGTGTTTTGAAAAGGTTTGAGAACTAGTATCTTTTTAGCTTGTCATCCTGTCCTGGGTATTCTGTTGCCTTGTACCCTGTGCTTTCTGGGATAGGCTCCAGCACATAAATGATAAAACCACTTCCAATACAAACATGAGCCAGTGATGCACGGCAGCTCCTTGAGAAAGAGCATACAGACGTGCAGTGAGGGTCCCGGAACATAACACAATGCTTGTCTCTGGAATTCTGGGAAAGAGGTCCCCATAAAAGCATTTCATCCAAAGTAACTTATAATTGAGTGAGGAGTCACAACTCTTGTAGGCTTCCTAGGATTTGAACTCACAACCCTCTCATCATTAACGCAATAAGCAACATGTTGAACAACAGGAACTGAGGAATTGCTAGACATAACAATCAGGCAAGCAAATGTCAGATGAAGCTGTAACCTAACCCCACGCCGCCATTCAGAAAAATAGGCCCAGCGGTGAGCCACACACAAGAGGAGTGTTTGGGTCTCTTCAGTGGAATGCCCAGGCTTCAAACTCATGTACTCGTGGAGCTGGGCACAAATACTTCAAAAGTATTTTGTTACAAATACTCATCAACTGTAACAAAATAGAATACAAAATACTGGTGTAAGAACATGTATTTAATTAAAATACAAGTAATTTGTAATCTGAAAATACAAAACACATGCAGAATAGTAACGGTACATGATGATCACCATTATTGCCCTAGCAATGTGCGGTATATACAAAATTTACAGCTTTCCCTAACTTTAAACAGAATAATAAATTTGTAATTTACATGTTATAGTGTTAATTGTGACATGAAAATCACTTCTGTAACTGGTAACGTAAGTTGAGCTTAGCATGCTACCTCTGCAGCAGCAGTTTAGGTTGGGTGGGAGGCGTTTGGGAGACATAACTGCGATACAAATGCTCCCAATCGTGGTTTCAGTCCCAGATTTGTATTACGGTTTCAGTCCCTGATTGGGAACCGTCAGACCCTTAATGTATACCCAGTCAGTGCTTCCCACAGTGGCGATGGCTGACAGGGGTGCCAGTGTGTGCGTGTGTGTTTGCAAATGCAAGGAGGCACATCGATGCTTTCTGAAATATGAAATTTTTAGATATATGCTCAAAAATATATAACCAGTAGCTGTGACGCATATAATATTCAACGTTAAGTTCACCAGTCAATTCTCCCTTTTACACTGGTTCAGTGGCTATAACATGCCTACGGTTAGCTGATGGAAATCAATTTTGTCCTTATGGAACAAAAGTAGCTAGGCTGATTTATCGCTAATGAGGTCTCCCATATATGCCAAACCACAAGATGCCACTGCCTAAGCATGCCTGCTGAAATTAACTATAATGCCATTAGCGGACTGGCAAGTTTATTCACAAGTTCCTGAGCGCAGCGCTGCTGCTTGCTAATTGCTCTATTTTTCTGTCCTATAATGACATTCAGTGAGCAGTATCAGATAATATATTTTACTGCATACCTTACCTTGAAGCAATTTGCCCTGATCACCAAAGCTGATTCTTTCCTTAGGCCTCTGGTCATGGGGAAACTGGATGTGTCACAAGGTTTATTTGCATCTCACCAAAGGCTATATTTCATTCTTAAAATGGCAGAAAATTAAAAAAATAAAATGACATATTTTCTGAAGTAATTTAAGTATTTTACATACAGAAATACAGTCTCTCAAAGTATGTTGTTGCAAATTGCATTAGATTTTTTTCCATCCAGCACAATACAAAATACTTCAAAGTAATTAAATATACATTTAATTGAAATACTGTCCATCTCTGTATGCTCACAATCAGAAGACACACACGCACACCTTCCCATGTAGCTGACATTGTGAAGTGGTCTTTCAGTGTGCTCCACAGGTGAGGTTTTTCATAATAAATGACAGATATGAAGTAATTCACACTTAAAATGAAGGCTTCATGAAAGGTGATTCACTGTAATGAAAACGTGTTAAAAAAAAACTTCCTGGTTGAGCAATTAGTACTCTGAATGTATCATCAAGCCACCCTAAATAAAGTGATTATTTTTAAGCTTATATTATTAATTTGAAGAAGTAGCCATACCATCTTTAAATTCTTAAATTATGGTAATCTTTATATTATTCTTACTTTTCTTAATGTAAGGCACAATCAACAAACTATGTTAAATTGTGTGGAAATCCAATTTCTTTTTATAAATGATGACGTTCTTGAAATGTATTGTCCTTTTGTGTGTGTCCATTAACATTCTTGAAAAATGTATTAAAATGTATTGTCTATTATCATTTGCCTAGTAGATTTCACACATGGTACCACCGAGGTAATGCAAAGTGTTTTACATGAACATTGCAAAACACAAGTCAACTTAAAACCACAATTTGAACAATAGATTAAAAGATTATTAAAAGACAACTAATATACTTTTAAAGTATTAAAAGTAGTGCAGATAACTGGGAAAAAAAAATCGTAGTGAATTTTACCCCTATTTATTTACATACCACTTTTCAGGCCAAACTGGATTTCACGCGAATCCTAATTCCTCTTAGGGTCACTGTCTAATGCAGCAGGGAAAGGCTGCAACGTTATTAGCAGCCGTCAGAGAAGTTTCCTTAAAAGAGCAGGTGTATCAATAGTATGTCCTCACGGATAATTACCTCCTGCCCTTTGACATTCGTCAATGCTTCCCCTCTCCCTCGGAGCCCCGTGTTAGTCTGCCCTACCATAATTGCACGATCATCGGCGCTTGTTTTCGACGCTGTAACAGGTATTGGTGAGGGCTCTGTTTTAGTCATTAATTGTGCATCAATGTGATTATTGTCTCCTCCGGTGGGCTCGTTCCCTGCATATCTCATTAGCAGGGGCCTGGACGCGTCCCGGCTCCGAGCCGCTGGGAATCACGGCACACAGTCTCCCTTCTTAGTCGACCGTCACACCTCAGAAGAGCTGGAACGGGACGTCGGTGGAGCCCAGCAGGAGCCAAAAGCCACATTGGAACACGTGCAGAGGGCCAGCCAGGGTCTAGGCCGGGGCCCCCTGCCTCACAAGCCACAAATCACATGTGATTACCTCCCCGTCTGCAGAAAGCACCGGAGTGGTTCGGGCAGGAACAGAACGGGGCCGGGGAGACGGTTCAGCAGCTGACCTCCACGCCATCGCAACACGTGCTCCTTATCATTCACTCTCCATTGACTCTGAGTGAATCAGCATCAAAATGATTATATTTCACTTCAGTCCCTCACCCCCACCCCAGACATCTGAAAATGTATTGAAATAGCCTTCAGATCTTTTCACTCAGCATTCTGCTGTGTTAGCTTTCAAAAACCAATCCATTCAATATTTCCAGTAGGAGTTTTTATAACATCAGCATGTCCCAATGTGAGGCCTTTCTGTTTTTTCTTTTCTTTAAGTTTTCCTGCTTGGTATTGCCGAAATGTCAGCTGACAGCAGACTAATTAAAACTAGCAACTTACACTTTGACTAAAATCATCAGTTCAAATAGAAAAATAAAATTAAACACCAAGTAGGCAATCCTTATCTATGTAAAAGGCTGTACCCTTAAGTCATAAAATCAAGTGAACTTTCTTACTTTCTTAATTAAAAAAAAAAGCACATATATTGTTTTCTCTCTATGATTTCTTGATTTTTACTGAAGATTTATTGATTCTATTAACTCCATGGCCAAACAATCTGCTAGCATACCATAATATACTAGATTTTCTTAAGAATAAATACGCCTGATGGTGAGTTTTTCAGCAGCATAATATGATGTAAGTGTCTTAAACAGCAAAAGTTCCACTAAAAATACCAATCCAAGAGTTTAATCATTTCATTGATTCTCAAAAGTACTTTCCGTAAAAATGATCACAGGCTCAAGGACTGCAAATAAATCCTGACTGTCAGTTTTTGTCCAGCTACCCAGACACATTTGTGATATCTCTGCCTGCTTGGCAGAATGACTGACAGACGTGGGATAATGCCATTCGCTCACTCTCTGTGTCTGTAAAGGTGTCATTGTGGAGACTGTTTTCTGATCTGATTAAGCAGATATTTTTCAAAAAAGTCTGATAATTTTTTTTTCCTCAGCAGCTGGTGATTAGCATCTATTCCAGTAGATTAAAATGTCTTTCATTGCACGAATGGATTCTGAATATTGGTTACATGTACACCAAATGTGGAACTGCCCAAAGAATGGAATATTTCTGCATTGACTTTATACACTCAAGAGAGAAAAAAACAAAACAAAACAAAAGGGCTATTTTACTAGGGAAGCCCATTAGTAATATTAAATGTCTCTGCTGACTACAACGACACATACCTTAACAGCCTGAAATTCGCATCCTTTCAATTAACAGATCATCATCTCGTCTTACTTCAGGGACACGAAAAACCCTCTATTACTGTGCTGTGTTCATTTACCCCAGAAAAAAAGAATAGCGAAAACTTTAAAGGGTCATGTAAGAACAGCCAGAACAAACAAGCAAGCAGCTTGTTTTATTAGACAAACATATAAGCACAATATGAAGGGGTTACCTTTAGGACAAGCCCCCTTTATAACACTATAATCTGTCTCTCCTGCACTGTCCAGTGGTGAACCTCGTCTTGACAGATTGACAGATAAGGTTAATAAGTGCCTTCCCTTTCTCCTCCAGGCTAATTAAATATTAATCCGTGAGTTGGGGTCAGCAAAAAATAACAAACAATCGGCGGGATGAAATTCATTTAATTAATTCTCCTGTGCAGCTTTGGAAACCAATTAAATTCGCCATTGTAAGTCTGCACAGTGCAGAGAAATGAGATCCCTTTTGTTTTTAAGATTTCCTTTCTCCCTCTCACCCCCTCACCCCCCATCCCTCCCCATATTAAGAATTGAACATTACCTTTGACCAGTATATCAGATGTTCAAGAAACTCATATCTGATTTGGAAATCAGAATATTCATAGAGTAATCTCGAGTTTGACCAAGAGTCAATTAAATCATAAGCACTAGATTTTTACAGCTGACTTAGCTTTAATTTAAAACACTGATGAAGTGTTATACAGAACAATATGAATATTTATTATAATCAAAGTCATTTTAGTCTTACTTATTATTCAACATATTCACATTTCCTAGCAAGGCATAGTACACTGTTCTGCCGGAAATTGGATTCAAGATTATAGTTTAGGCCAAAACTTACAGGATTTAGTATTAATCTGTATTATTTATTATTTTCATTTGTATAGTCATAAACTGATATCATGTCAGCATAACATAATCTTAGTTTTGTGTGGGAAGCAAAAAGTATAATCTGTAAAATATTTGATTGCGTAATACAAGTGTTTGCCCCAGCTTTTAAAAAGAAACTGCTAGATTTTTTTTTTTAAATATTATTGCCAATTTTCAGTGAAACATGTGATATGAAATTGTGTTTGCTGTAATTACCATAATATTTACCATCTGGCAGAAAGACTCCTAAAAAGTATGTGTGTCATTGAATGAGAGAGATGCATATAATATACACAGCCTATACATAAATATTATTTTAATTTGGTTAGAGAATTGCTGAGTGAAATACCTGAATATAAGGTATTTCACCTTTATTTGCAGAAATGTCAATTATAAGTGGATACTATTAATAAAAACGGTCTTTGAATAAGCCGATTGTAAACTAATTTAGATGTGTTTCTTCAGGTAATTTGCTCTCAGTGTATAGCCACTGCTGCTGTTATCATTTTAGGGAGACCTTAAATGGTGTTTCCATCCACGAGCAGATGTAATCCCAAAGGGGGTAACTGTGCACAAAGTAGTGCTGTTTCGTCATCAAATAACATGGATGTGGATGCAGCCAAGAAAAAAAATCACTCAAAAGATGCACAAAATCATTCTACAGAACACAGTTCATCAGAACAGGAATATAATAATATACAAATTGATATAATTTCTAAACATTAATTCTGACTTTGGCATTATAGTGTGTGAGTGCAATACATACACATATAAAATAAGCAAGCCTCTTAAAAGGGAATTATTTTATAATTTATTATTTTATTATTTTTTATAATTATTTATATTTTACAAAGCATTCTTCAGGCCATCAAAAATATTAAGTTGTACAAATTTAGATTGGCCATACTGTATGTTGGGATTGAAGTTCGGCAAACTTGAAAAGACTTGTAAACTCACTGAAAAGAGGGAGCAGGGCAAAGGGAAAAACATAAGGCCCAGTTAAAGGGGAAAATACATTTTATAAATCAGGCTGAAAGTGAAGGAAGTTAACCAGCCAGCGAACTGTATTTGTCATCAGGACACTGCCTTGTCACCTTGGAATGCAGCCCTCTAACCGAAGACATTTTTGCACGCCGCCTTCTTTAATCTCAGGCAGCACGGACGTCTCTGAGCCCAGTGGGCCATATCCAGTGCCTATCCCTTCGCTACCCACAGCAGTAATTGGATTTGGGGTGTATGCACTGAGGAGGACGTATCATACAGTAAACTCATTTGCGCCATTGAGATAGCAGCCAGGTTTACTATCCTGGTGCGCGTGTCAGTGACTTTTAACTGATGTGTCCCGGGTCAAACAAGAAAGCCTCTCACAGAAAAAGATCTTTACAGAGGTTACAGGGAACACGGCAGGAAACACCCTGGGTGTGACGCTGCATGGCTGCTGCAATGACCATGACAGCGACAATAAGAAAAAGACGAGGAAGAAGAAGACTCTGCCGTTCAGCTACTATAAAACATTATTTATGAGAATGGAAGTCTAGATACCCTTATAATGCAGCTATTCAAAAATCCTGTTTATGTTAATGCTGTTGGATTACTTTTAAGTTCTTGGTCAGGGATATTCCGCAACAGCTTAAAAAGTATTTATGAGCTTAAACTCTTCAGGTGTTTCGATCAATTCATTTTATAGCAGGAGAACTCTGAATTACTTCTCTAAATGAGCAAAACTCTTCCTTTTGGTCAAAGGGGAACGGATAATTCAGTGTTTAGTACATGGTAAGAGCATTGTTAGGACCTCAGGTCATAGGGCCTTGTTTAGACAAACTTTTCACATGGCCTTTGAAGAGACGTTGTGATTTGGCCAATCGAAGGAAGTCCCACTTTACTCAAGGAAATGACTGGCCACTTATTAAAATAAGACAGTCAAACAAAAATCCACTTTTATAGGTTTGCATAAATATATATATATATATATATATATATATATATATATATATACACTCACCGGCCACTTTATTAGGTAAACCTTGCTAGTACCGGGTTGGACCC
>JAODKL010000095.1:22295684-22311408 GCA_026780765.1 Petrocephalus schoutedeni | reverse complement strand
TATATATATTTTTTTTTTTTTTTTTGACAGGAGATGCTAAGAGTAGAATAATCCCTTTAAAGAACATTTATTTCACATAGCTGCATCACTTAAATGTTTAAAGGTACTGAAAAAGTTTAAATTGTCACTGTAAGTACTGAGTCTAACAACTTCTGCCCTAGACTTGCATTAAATTTTAAAATGCTTCAATTTGGCAGATCCAATATTGAGTTTTATTAGTATTATTTTCCTCATAGCAAATTCTTTGCTAAATTCCCTTCTTCTGATGAAATTAAGATGCCCAGGGCATGTAAAGAGAGCTCCCTCATCTCGGGTTCACATGAGAATATTTCCATAGATCCAGATCACTCACCATTTCCTACCACAAGCGGGTCGGAGAAAAAAAAAGCCAGCAAACCAGCAAAGATGCTGGAAAGTAGGAATAACTCTTTCTGACATTGCAGCAGAAAGGAAAATATGGATTCATAGGATTCGCGCATGCAAGTCGATGGTTTAATTTGTGCAAGATGTAAGTAGAAAAAGTTGAAAAAGTCATGAAGAGAGCAAAGACTTTCTGTCTTTTAGACTAGTGTTCATAAGATGCGATCCAGCTCGCGGCCACGCATATTAGAGCCTGAATGCGGTGCCGCATATCAGCAAACCAGCTGTAATAATATTCTTGTTTTTTTGGTCTTTTTTCCTTGGAAACATGTTATTTGCTATTACCTCACTTCATTTGCATAATGTGTCTGATGGGGTATGAGCGGTGTGTGGTTTTTCACAGCAGTACCTTTTATGCCTCAAATTGAATAACGTTCAGGGTCTCAGGCTAATAAGCTTCTATTAAGTTAAACAGTGTCTTTTTAAGAAGTATAAATATCAAGAGGCAGCAATCCTACTTGCGTTTCGTAATCCAGACCTAACACATTGCTCCTTCTGGAATGGCGTGGCAGTATTTTAATATGAATTAGATTTTTTTGTAGTAGATTTTTTAATCATATTGACGTGTGGAGTGGGCAAAAGCGATCATTTACGATGCCAATATCGTTGCTGATCTCAGCATGGTAATAATTATTAAAACAGATTCATCTGAAATAAACACTGCTGAATATGTCACATCTGTGAAGTTGCCACAGCAAAGTGTGCAACATTAGGGAACGTAAGAATAGGCACTGCAAAATAATAATAATAGAAAAAAACGTAGAGACTGTTGACTACAGCTCTTAAATGTAATATTTATACTGCCGATAGCTAGTAGTTTTCCGTATGGTTTTATGGCGTCGAATAAGTCGCAACCTGGCATGGAGCGTGATCATTGATCGTTGATGCAGATCCACGTGTATCAAACTAACATGGTGGCTGCCCAGCACAGGAGAACGGAACGGACGGCGCCTTACACCGCGACCTGCCGACCCTCAGCAGGACGTCCATCTCCTCGACTCGGCGGCCCTAGTAGGTTCGCCAAGAGGCTCAGCGTGAAGACCGTCTCTTGATAAACTGTAAGCCATTCTTCAGAATTTCAAACGTCATATTGAAAAGAAAAAAAAAAAAAGAATTAAATGGAAAGGGCTGTCAAGATTCACTGAGCTGATTTTAGCGGTTAGCGTCGATAGGTGCTCCCAGGACGTCACGTGGCCCCCGGAAACTCACGCCTGGATGTGCTCCCCCACCCCAAAGAAAGACCCTAGGCCCCACGCTCTGGACTTCTCCCGGGCTTTCAGTCGCCGCGTCGGAAGAGACAAAGAAATAATAATAAATGGCGAGAAGGAAAGAACACAAATTAGATATCAAACATGCTGCGGCCCCCCCACCCTGCATTCGTTTGCCACACTTCTTTTTTTTTCCTGAAGAGTACTGAAGAAAACATGTGCTCATCCCAAGGCTGCGCTCCGGAGGTGTTAACTAATCTCCGATGGCCAGTCTGCGAGCGGCTCCCTCTAATTGCTCCCCCAATTTCAGTCTGGTGTGAGAGCAGCCATTGTAGCAGCCTCCCAGTCGTCCCCCAGAGGTTTCACACCTTCATTATCACTCTTTATTGCAGAACCTTCCATGGGCACTCAGCACCAAACAGCCATGCCGATAAAAATAGAGCTTTTTTTTTTTTCTTACCCACCCCCCAATCTTCTTTCAGTGGTTTCAGTTTTAATTACCAACGTTGAGCTGGAGCTGGCGTCCTCAGCAGGCTGTTTTTCACTAATTAAAGTGAGGACGGAGTTTATTGAAAGGACACCAACTCCACTTTCTCATCTATTATTAATGGGGTAAGACAAATAAATTTTGCATTCAAATGGCGGAGTCCGTCAAAGGCCGGGCGGTAGCTGGAGGAGCTTCCAGAATGTCGCTTCCGGCAGCAGAGTTCCCAGGAAAACCCACCTGTGCTTAACGCCGCTCTGCTACCGACTGGGCCTGGCCCACATGCGCGTGGCGTGTAGCGCGTGGCTAACGCTAAGCGGCTACACACAGACCGGCTCCCTGTGCACCAAGGCAGGGTGCCTTAAACAAAGTAACCCCACAACATGGACAAAATAAAGCTTTTAATCCTTAAAACAAAGTTCCCCAAGGCAAATCGTGCTTTTGGACAGTTATCATTTAAGCACTTCATTTTGAATACATTATTTTATCATCTCACAGGTGTCACATATCTACTTTTAAATATATTCTTAAAATAAAAGTGTGATATTGTCTATAAACTAAATGCTACATTGCCTTACTCAGTGCAAACTTTGTCAAAGTTAAACAGAGTAGCGATCGCCGAACAAGAGGAAGGTCACAGATGGTACGCAGGTTAAGACCCGGACAATGAAATCAGGCAGGAAACGTGATAACTACAGTAGACGGCCGTGCAGATGAATGTTCTCCGTGACCTCCGGGCCCTGAGCCTCGCACTCCAGGACCACATTGTCCCAGCCTCCCTCCCCGACTCGACAGCTGGGCAGGTACCCTGATTGTAGAGCTCAGAGTCCACACTGGGCAAGTGACAAGTGGACAATGGTGAAGACAGCTGGGACCTCTGCTGAAAAAACAGGCTGTTAAACAGCCCCGCGCTTAAATACGCGCCTTTTTATTTACTCTCCTTCAGCTTGTAGAGTTAAAGTGTCTTTTCCCCATCTGTGCATCCCTGTAGTTCACCACATTTTCATACATTTTATCAAATGTTACGGTTTATATGTTTTCAAATACAGTAGAAGGTGAAAAGTCATTAAAAGCCTACTTATGCTTTCCTTTGTCATAGCGATCAGTCAGTGTGAGTATCTATATGGGCTCAACATTCTTTTTGCACGGAAAGTTCAGAGAAACAAATAACCGAGAATTGAATATTATGCTGTTTGAATAAAAATCACTTTTTTAACAAAAAGTGTATAACAGGAAGTAGGCCTAAAGCTGTTGTCAAAATGGAGCGATTTCATTTCGATCTGCTCCTCCGTTTGGGCCAGGGATCCCATTCCCTGATGGGTCTGTCCCTCCATGCTGCATTTCAATGCATATAAATCTGTACGTTAATCACGTAACCTTTACCTGCAGTGAGAGTGACGACGGGCCCGGACATTCTGCAAAGAGAAGACAGTAACTGTCTCTCTATTTTAGTTAAAGGTATTTTTGCGAGTTTGGTCTTTTACACGCAAGCACTGCCTATTTAGAAATGCTTTAAAATGTGCACTTTTATATAGTGCATGGTAATGCTTATGGTTACATGAGATGTATCACTGAAAGCTACCCTACGTGTCTTCTGTGAAAAAGAGGAGCATTGACTACTTGTGTTGTCAAAGGACAATAAAGGCAGGCCTCGGATTAAGAACTTATACTTATGAACGTAAAGCCTATTATATAAAAAAAGCTGGGTTAAATACAGTTGTTCATAATAAGGAGCACACACACTGCTTTGTGATGCTCATGAAAACGGCTTCAGCTCTTCGTCAGCTTGACCATTTGTCAAATACTAATACTGCTCAGATCAAATGATTTTCTTTTACATGAACATATTTTAGTATTTCTTATTGTATATGCTGAAGAACAATTGCTTTTGCGATGCTATAAATTCATAATGTGAATGGCTACTTAACAAGAAAATCTGTCTGGGATAGTTAATAGTGCTATAATAATAGTATAGTGAAGATCAAAATAGTACTTCATGTTTTCCATAAAGGCTATGTTCCCCCAAATTAGTCACTCTTATGAAAATATTTTGCTGACACCACACAGCACAAAGAAGAACTTCAGTCCATCTTTTGGCCAAGCAAACTCCATCAGATTTTTGTCTCGCACTCCTCTGCCCCAACTGTGTACTTCGCCTCTTAAAGTCCAGACCAAAATAAAACTTTCCTGCCTCTCTGTCCTGTCCACATTATACTCGAGTCCCCTCAATTCGAAAAATAGATTTTCAATTACCTACAAAGTGCCTGGAAGCTTTTACATTTTACCACCTGACCCCAATTGAACTGAGCTTTCTTCAGCAAAATGACATCCTTAACTCCTATGTTAGTGTTCCCACTTACACTGTAATTGGCTCCGATGGTGGCCTTTCATCTCCGAGCTCAGCCTGGAATCCCGTAGAACATTCCAGGCCTCATTGTGTAGACAGCAGGCTTTATATGAAAGAAAAAAAAGAATGGATGTGTGCTTTTCTTGGTGGAAGTTGTTCACTCCAGCCATGCTGGTGGAAAACAATATTGTCTGTGACACCTCCTGAAGAAGACCTCAGTGTGAGGCCCAGGATTACAGCATAAGAACCAGACACACAACAGCGTCTGTGGAAAGTGGCAGCCCATTTGCATATAGTGTTTGAAAACAGGTTTCTGATTAACACCGTTCTATATATAACAGGATGCTAGTTCTCTGTTCTGAGGAATACACTGAGAAATGTTTTGTATTAAATATTTGACAAGTTTTTTTTGTCTGTTTTCCAGACACACTCAAGTGTCCTAAACTGCTGATATTACCACAATGACAGGAGGTTCAAGACACTTTCTATAAGCAGTGCGAATTTCCAGACAATATATATCAATAGAACAGTGAAATACTTCAAGTTAAAACAGTGTTTTTGGGTATAATTTTCACATTAACAAGATTTTCATGGTGGGCAACAATACTCTTTTACCACTTTACCTTTCTTTGAACAAAAATGGACAAAAAAGCATATTGAAATATTCATAAACAAAATTCAGTGATTTAATTTGATGCTGACCTGACGGGTAGTGTAAAGCTCACCACTTCCAGACAAGATTTAAAGGAGAAAAACAGCACAACCTCAAAAATGTCCTGAATTATTTCATTAAGCACTGAATCTGCATTTTAAAAATACATGTCTCTCTGGTGGGGATTTTTCCATTATCCCGAGAAGAGGATGTAAAGGTCATGGACCCTAATGCCTTATCAGTAATTCACCATTGCCTGGTTATTAAGGCCAGCTTACGCAACGAGCACTGAAGTACTGCAAGGGGTTAAGGTGAATTGATTGCCTCTGGACATGTTAAACATGACCCTGTGAGGGCTCCACTCCGAGCGTGCCAGCAATGTGCCTCACTACTCTAAATAATCAGTTACGGCAGGCCTTTAATACAGGCCTGGAGCTCGAGGAATTACCTCCAGGAGATGTTTTCCATCACCTTGAAAATAATCAAAAACCCATAGTGTGGCACGTCTGAGGCACGTTATCGGAGTGGGAGCAGAAAGAGCCTCACCTCTGTGTGGCGGCTTCAGACAAATGCTGCCCGGCCGGCCCGCTCGCCGTTAAATGTCGGGGAGCGAGAGCTGTTGTTTAATGACGCCCGTACATAAGAGCTTCATTTAGCGTACCGTTCCCCCCCCCAACACACACACACACACACACACTTGGAGGTGCCAGCTTGCATGTCGGGGGCTGCCGGAGGATAATTATGGGGGAACTTGGACCCAATCTGTCCGTATCCACCCGCCCCACCCTCCCCCCACCCCTTAAAGGGGAGTTTCCCTTGATTAGGCACACTCTTGCTCAGGGTACCGTCCCCATTGCGGATGGCAGTTTTAAGTCCATCAGAGGGGCCTCAGCTGCCAATGTGTAGCGATGAATTACACGCTATAAGAAAGTGTTGACAGGAGCAGCTGGACATCAGAGAGTGATGAAAAGAGAAGGAAATTCATTGAGAACTCCAACAGACTGACCAGGGCAGAGAGGGAACCTGCCATCTGCTGGAGGCAGGCAGAAGTTCAGCGCGGCCCGGCGAGGGGAAACCTCCTCTTCGGGCTGCAGCACCGTGGCTTTTGTTTACTCAGCTCTAAATTTCTACGCTATATTACTGCACTGGCTGGCTCCTCTATGTAATTTTCCGTCCCTTGCGATGGTATTAATTAGGGCTTGGCTGTAGCCCGTAAGCGAGTCCATTTCATTGGCTAATTCTTAAAAAATAAATCAGTAAGGGAAGAAAGCACACAAGACACAGATTAGTTCTTCGAAATATCGTCTCGTCTCCAATGTAATGGTTTGTGAAGACGCACTATTTGGAAAAAAAAAAAAATCACTGATCCAGACATGTTGAGTTGGTCGGTGTCATTAATGTTTTATAAATTTATGCAATATGTAAATGTATAGTTGAGTAATTCAAGTACCCCACCATTCAAGAGTATTTACATATTCAAAAAAGAATGAAATAAGTGCAGATAGATAGATAGACAGATAGATACAATATAATACAAAGGTGTAAGCGTTTCTTATGATGTTAATTGTGTATACTGCATTTCTATTTTCTAAGAGTAACGTAATTCACTGAGAGACCCTGGTGCCAGAGTTGGTCTGTTCCAGAGCTAAAATTGAATAACAAAGAAGGTTTAACACTCGCTGTTCCACAACCTTTATATGGTAAAATATGCTAATTGTTCCTGTAACAGTTTTTACAGGGATGGTGGATAAAAAATCAGAACAAAACTAGTTTTAGATTATGAGATCGTTACATTGAATCAGAAGGAGAATTACAGTAATAGCGCGCACACACATTATTACAGTATGTTATTCCAGCTGAAAGTGATTTGTGGAGGAGGCATATTAGTGAATTTAATGGTGAAGTGAGCCGTTGATTCCACCAGTGCCCTGAGGTCAACGGAAGTTCTCTTGGTGTGATTTCACTATCCACTATATTAATGAGTTGCCTTAAGGTGAAAATGATATTTTAATAGGTGTTACTTAACTAGAGTGGCTCGAGCACACACAAAAGCTTCCATATCCTCAAAAATAATTCTCTTGCTTGTTAGAAAAAGTAATTAAATTGTCTGAATACTCATACTACCACAATGAAAAAGTGCAGAGAGTCGTCAGTCTGGACTTTATGATTTTAATATTAAAAACTTTTGTACAGTTCAAGTTAACGTACATATTTTTCTTCTAAGAATGCTTTCTCTGCTTTTCTGAAGGGTATTTTTTCTTGAAATTTTGTGAATCATTGGAAACCAAACAGGCCTAAACCGGTTGTAACTTTTCGGATTTTTCCAGCAGTTTCAGCCTCCCTGTGCTTAATTTACAGCGATTTAATATGGCACACTCTCTCTTCATTGTAATCTGTTTTTTTTATTTTCTCCACTCTACCCCTGCTAACAAAAAATCTCAATAAATTTGTCTGAATCTTTCCATAAAAACACCTCAGGTTGAACACCAGACTCGTCAGAGACATCGTGTTATTTGAAACAGCAAAGACTTAAATGTTTACTCTTATGAGTGTACGCCACAAACGTTAATGCTTAAAAATAGGACTGCTGTCACACCGAGCTGAGCTTGTGGGTCAATAATAGCTACTGTAGAAATCACGAAAACATACTCTGTGACTGCGTTAGAGAATGAGCCTCATTTACGCATAAAGGAAGGCTTCTTTCAGGATCCCTGACATCAGCCTGTACTTAATTAGCTGTCATCAGCTGAGCTCCACTGAGGAAAGAGAGTGACTAATAATTAATGATAAAACTCTGTTCAAGTACAACCATGGACAAAAAGGAATTGTGTCGCAAGGTGTGCCCCTCTTAAATATGACTGTTCTGTTCCTCTGCTTACATGTGACCTGGGAATCGAGCTTTCTGCGCAGAAGGGAGATAGAGGGACAATTTGCACTCGACTCCATCTGTTTCTCTCCTGGTCTGTGCAGAGAAGAGAATATGAATCTGCAGTCATGAAAATCAGTGCAGAGTTATGTGAACGAAATTAAGAAAGGAAAAAAAAAATGTTTTGAGAGTAACGCCCTGGGACAACTGGACATCCTGCAGGTCTACTAATCCACTGCTGCCCTCTGGATCTTTAGTCTGAAAAGATCCTCCAGTATGAAAGAAAAAATAAAACGTGGAAATTATATGAACTCATGCATCGCTTAGCTGCTGAAAATAACAGTAGTAAAAAGTAGTATGCACCTTTACATGGAGAGTGCACTCTTTAATCATGCATTAGGGACCATCTGGAAGCACAAAACGATACTGGACAATGAGTAATCTTCCCGAGTTTCTAATGGGTAAATTAACCAGCCCTCTTTATGACATCTGAAGTATGACCGTGCACCTAAACTGAGTGTATATTGTAAAATCAATTGCTTTATTGATCAGCAACTAATTAGAGGTAGACAAACAATCTAAATGCACATATGCTGGTCCTCTTTGTTGTGCCAATACTCCATGGGGTGGATAAATTCGGTGACAGATGATTTGGGGCAGATAGGGGATGAGATAGAGGTATGTTCTGCGCTCACCACCACTTGCGATTGGCAGGAATTCCAGACCTCGTTTTAAGTGGCACTGGGAGCCAGTTGGAAAACAAACAGTCTGCTCTATAGCCCAAGAGGTCTGCCTGCATTTTTCTACTGGGCTACGGTTTATGGCAAAGGGCTCTTTTACCACATGCTGCATACATATATAAAAGTGTGCATTAAAGGAAGTCCAACCAGCACCCTGAAAATGCCCATTACGCTAAATCACCCTGCCCAATGAAAGTGGAATAATGGTGGTGGGCGAGCATACAAGCCAGGCCGTTTGCTACTCCGATTCCAGTTAATTCAATATATGACACATAAAAATACGGTGGCCAAATGGGCCAGAAATGAAGCTACAACTGGTGTAGTAGTAAGGACAAGGGGCAGTGGCCAGGGACAGCTCGAAAACGAGACCTAACATCTGAGCATGTGCCAAGTGAGGTCAAAGTTCAAGACCCCTGGCCATGGAGATCAGGGCAGGTCCCAAGGGGGCGTGTGCAGAAAAGGTCACAACAATATGCTCATTATGGAGAACGTGTACCCCTTTAACAAAACACTGACCGCCTTCATTCAATTACTTAGGTTCTAATAGGGTGGAAGTAGATTGTTTAAACAACCTTAGCCTAAAAGAAGGGTGTATCTCTGGGTGTTGTTTGTTTTTCATCCTCCTCTCCCTTCCCATCAGCCACTGGGCAAAAGGGAGCATAGAAAATTCCACCGGAAGGAGGATGCAAGCAGCGTCTCACCTTGTGAATTAGGGAGCTTGATGCATATGAGGAAGCAGGCCTCTTGCTGTTCATTTATCAACATGGGTGGGATTATCAATTTGGGGCTTCGTTTTACAATCAGTCCGAAGCCAATCACGTGAGAGGGATACTCTTAAGTAAAAGGGAAAATTAATAGCCCTCCCCACAAAAGTCCCACAGTTCTTAAGATACTCAAAGTGCCCATCCTAACTTAACTGGATTAGCTGTAATAAGTAAACAGAGGAAGTAAGTATGGCATTGCACTCATTTAAAAAAAGTCAGGAAACAATTGCGCTCTAGTGTATGTTTCAGGCAGATGTCAGCATCCAATTAAAGCACATTCACTGGCAGGTGTAAGGCGACCTCCGGACGGGGTTGGGGGCAGGGGAAAGAACTTCCTGAATGTATGTTTTGGCCTTTTAATAATGATGTGATTAAGTGTTAAACTTGGGTGGACGTTAGGAATCGAACCTCTGGAGGCACGAGCCAGGGGCTTGTTAATTATTAAAATGCTTACATCAGCCAATCACTAGCAGTTACTATCATTAATTCTGTTGTAATTTTAAGTGCCGAAACACAAACACTCATTCCCATTAATCAAAATGATTTTATTGTTCTTGATCTGCTCGCTGGGACTCGTTTAATGCATCACCCTGCTTCAAGATCTGCTTTGCTGTTACAGAGATCTGCATCTTCTCATTACCTGCTTCCCTTATTGTAAGAGAAAAGAAAAACTTAACTTAAGATGTTATAGAATTATAATATATAATGGTAAAAAACTAAGTAACGTGAAAAGGGACTAAAAGAAAGACACTATACACTATACATTTTACCTGCAGGTACACCCCATGTTTAAAGTATTAAATACTGACTTAACACCAGCAATATACTTGTCCTATTACTTTATGTACCTAACTCTTCAAAGGCTTATGTTTAGATGAGTTTCTTGTCAAGCTGAAAAAAGATGTTTTTTTTTAAGTCTGCATTAAAAGTTGGGACACAGTTAAAAACAATTCAGTAATAATTGTTTTTATCACTGAATAAATGTAGTGATTATTCCTTCTGAGGTACCTGGCCTAATTGAAACACAGAATAAAACTTGCCTCCTCAATACATTCAGGGGCACGTACTGGCACTTTTATTGTACATTAAACATGAAGCCAGCTAGAAAGAAAGAAAGAATTCCTTACAAGAGAAGATTGGCAGGACTGTGGGTAGGGAGACTGGGAGTGGATTGTGTGTCTGACAAAACATAACTGTTAGCACCTTACAATGCAGTGCGTCACATGTAACTGTTAACGTCTTATA
Organism: Petrocephalus schoutedeni; assembly: GCA_026780765.1. Lineage (NCBI taxonomy): Eukaryota > Metazoa > Chordata > Actinopteri > Osteoglossiformes > Mormyridae > Petrocephalus > Petrocephalus schoutedeni. The sequence continues at coordinate 22,300,682 of JAODKL010000095.1, read as the reverse complement.
ATGCAGTATCACATATAATTGTTAGCATCTTACAGTGCACTGCGCCACATATAACTGTTAGCATCTTACAATGCAGTGTCACATAATTGTTAGCATCTTACAATGCAGTGCGTTGCATGTAACTGTCAGCATCTTACAATGCAGTGCATCACATGTGACTGTTAGCATCTCACAATGCAGTGCATCACATGTGACTGTTAGCATCTTACAATGCAGTGCATCACATATAGCTGTCAGCATCTTACAGTCCAGTGCATCACATATAACTGTTAGCATTTTACATTGCAGTGTGTCACATATGACTGCTAGCATCTTACAATGCAGTGCGTCACATGCAGCTCCAAAAAGAGGCCAAATTCCAGCCCATCCAAACATTTTCCATACCCGCTTTTCCTAAACAGGGTCACAGGGGTCAGGAGGCGGTGCTGAGGGTGCAAGACTGAGAATTACCCATGACGGGGCGCCAACTCAAATTAATTTAATATATTTATAAAATTAAGTTAATGTTTCGTTAGAAATGTTGAGCCAGTTTCTTTGAACTGATTTATTTGGTTAAATTTATCTATTAACACACAAAAAGCAGTGAACACTGGTTGCAGAAATCATATTTACATTGTTAGCTTAAGCTACGCTAGTGCGAAAAAGGTCATTCGTGAAAGTGGTAAGGCATGTTCTTGGAGGCAATATGTGGCATGTGGTTATATTGGCAAGTCATTATGATGATATCAATTTGAAAAAGAGGAGTTCTGTCGAGTTCATGTAGGTCATCAGCATTTAACACCAATGAAAAAGGTAGAAATGAAACATACCTTTGTTATCACGGTTTCAGCCAAGGTATGGTTGCACATGTTATTACCAGGACCTGAACAGCCTAAAATGGTCTGATGGTCCTATAACACTGTGGGGTGCTCTTTCTGCTATGGCATTGTGTCCATCAGCAGCTTAGACCAGAGCAGCACCATACAGTCCTGATTACCATGATGCTGCATTTCTCCCCTGCTGAGAGAAGCTATCTTTCCGGAAAGCAATGTTCCAGTCCATGGGGCAAAGACAGTAAATAGCAGCGATAAGATACCAGATACCAGGCGGACACGATTCTCTCAAGCGTTTCAACATTGTAGAGCTTTTGCAGGACCTTCCAGAGAGAGCCTCGCAACAGTGGCATCAACCTCAATCAGATTAATATGAATTTTGGCAAATTCCAGCAGAACAATTCCAAGGCCTTCCAGATATCACGCATCATTCTCATGCTATCTCAGCAGAACGCAGTGCTCTATCGGCCTATTTAATGTCGCTTTGCAGCGGTTTCCATTTTTACGTACTAGCGGTGCGTGCGGATTTACACCATTAATATCCACAAGCTCGTGTTCACAAAATTACGGATAGGTTGAACAACACCTCAGCTTCCATGTGTTCCTGTTTACTTCGTATCTCCACCTCTGATTGAACAGAATAGTACAAAATCTATAGGAACACAAATAATGCAACGTATCGGTTCCTCACTATTTCAAGTCTAATTGCAGCCATATGCAATTTTAAAGGGTGTTCTACCTTCTAATGGTTCCCTGGAGAGAAAGAGGTTAATTGATGCAGCTGTTGATAGCTTTTACACATGATGCAGGGAACAGATCTCCCCAGTGGCTGTTATTAAAGTAAGTGTTTAATGAAGTGATAAACAGAAGCCTCTTTTGCTTTTCAGACTAAAAAAATGCCTGAACAAACATGCGTCTAAAAAAAAAGGCTGTAGGTATGAATGCTAATCCATCTGTCGGATACCAGGGGCTGCTTCTCTGCCACAATGGATTTCCTAATCGTGAGGTTCTGTGCTGTTAGTTGTGTTTAAAAGTATCCCCAAGCACAGTACCTTTCATATATATCATCATCTAGTTGCTCCAGTTCTATGAAAAAAAATCATTCATATATGTAAAATAGGCACCCAGTCAATAATATCTGACTAGCTCACAATATGCACTGGTGGAAAATTCTAGGTGATCTTAACTTTCCTAACATGCTGATTTGCCCAGAAATGGAAAAATGAGACCTAGAATTCTGCATGTGTGCCTATCTAACATTCTGAGTGTTTCTCCTGCTTGGTTTGTTTCATACATGCCCATGGCACTTTTTTCTAATTTCTCCTCATTTAGGCATTCTGTAATTGCTTTGTGTGTTTTGGGAAAGCGGGGTGACCACCTCAGCTTTTCATAATTTCAGCGTATCCATCTTAATTATGTATTCAATTACAATAAAATGGATTGTTCTGCCCTCACTTGTCCTATTTAAGGTCCACTTAAGAGATTCCATATCCCCATTGACTGGATTCCTTTGTAATGCTCAATACAATGCCAATGTCTATCAATGGCTTCCTACAAAGCCCTAGGAAGCACAACACTGGGTTTGTTTTGGTGCCTGACTTCATTGAAGAAGTTGTCTAAAGGGTTTTGCAGTCAAAGGCACAAATAAACGTAAACAGAACAGGAACCACGGCATGATTGGAATGGTTGCAAAGGAAGGATCATCTTTGAAAACAGCTGCCAAACGTGGAACTGATCCAGAAGGCTTAGTTTGATTTTATTTTCCACAGCCAGGTTCTGCCGATTGACCTAAATAAAACGCATATTTGTAGCGTGAATTTCTTTGAAGATTGCATCAAAAAGTAAGCATAGCTCTCATTGGAATTCTAAGCATTCGCAATGCCAGAACGTGCAAGTATCCATTTACCGATTCATATTATAAAATGTTAAGCATTGCAGATAATGTGTAGCTACAGACTATAGATAATTCATTGATGATACCCACATGTGATTTAAGGAAGCTCCTGCATGAACATTTGTCTAAGTTCTGCCAGTAACCCAAAATAAACAGGCTTAGCTCTTCAACAACCATGTCATTGCAGACTGCATCAAAAATGCTGCATGGCACTCATTGCATATAAAAAAATATATCATATGGGTTTGTTTTGGTTCAATTATTGACAGCCAGTCAGAGACGAGAAGCTGAATATTCATGAACGTTGAGCAGATTTGTTTTTACATGAAGACGATTTTAACTTTTCAACAGAGTGATACTTTTGGTAGATCATGTTATGCACTCCCAACTCTCTGTCAACCACAGGCAAACTGTAAGGCGGAGCAAGAGCAAGGCGTGGCATGATAATGCCTTTGACTGAGTGTGCAAATAACATATCTGGTACGTTAGCATGAACCTTCGATTTCAGCAATTAGGAGATTTAGAGAGAGAATTACAATCTTTGAGGGCTATGTCAAGGAAGAAGGGGTTAATGCTTCTGACCATGATATCTGTAGAGAAATCGAAATCTGTAGGTCCTGAGGACACGGAGGTCAGGTTACGAAAGTTGATGAAAGTCATGCTCGCGTGAGCGGATTGACAAGCGCCCCGTCACCGAGCGGCAGTGCCATGCCGTCCCTGTGCCGTGCCCAGCTAGGTGACAAATCCGGGCCCACGGCAAGCCGGGCACCTGTTCTCAAATCAGCAAACTCCCGCTAATTTGGCCTCAGGCACACTTACAAGTACATTCAACATATGTTTTTACATTCATTTGCAGCACCCATAGCAGCAAAGAACCTGAGCAAAAAGCTGGGAGCGAATGACAGTCGAGGACAGTAAACATCCCAATCCTACGGACCGGAGCCGCTCTGACAGCAAATTCATTAGTGGAGTTTTATTTTCCCAGTCAGCTTCTCGCCTGATCCGTCAGCCTCCTCCATCCTGATTACCACGAGACGCCAATTTCAAAGAGACATCTTAATAGTGATGTCAACGAATTAATTAGATGTGTTAATGAGCTAAAAGCAACCCAAATTAAATTAATGCAGTAATAGGCACAGACAGTGAAATTAGCTTCAATTTCTGTAAATGATTCTGAAGTGTACACAACATCTCAGTCTGCATGAACATTCCCATCCCCCAAAGCTAATCAAGAAGTACATTGCAATTAACTGCTTAATTACAGGCAGTCACCGCTCAGAAAAATCATGCGCCATTAAGTAATGGCTCTTATAGCATGAAGGTAAGCTTTATTCTTTTTGCTGTATGTAATGGTCTTCGGGGAGATCAGGGGACCAAGTTCTGCCAAGACGGTGGAAGCTCCAGTTTTGTCTTTGCTGGGTTTTATCCCTCCAGCTGGAAGCTTCTAGGAGAAATTTTTGACAGCCAGATCCTACTGTTTTACTCAGGGTTTCGTAGCTAATTGATTTGCCAACTACTTGGACGCCTCAATCACAAGCGCTGTATATGTGTCATCACCTTTCTCCCTGTTTGTTTCCAGATTTTTTTTTTCCTCCGGGCAGTTCTGGGCAGTTGGACTTCCCCTTTCATCAGCAGATCTCATTTGGCGGATTGCGCGTTCCCGGGAAGCACCGAAAGCTGCCGGCAGGGTTCAGTCCAACACATGACTCCCAAAACACATAAGGAAGATTCTGTTTACAGACCCTTTGTGAAGTGGTTAAGCCCAAATAAGGACGAGGTGAAAGGAGATCCGCGTGAGAACGTTTGATCGAAACCGTTCGAAATTGTATATAACCACAATCTATATTAGAAATTAAGTAAGCTAGCTGGTTTTGAATTAAAAATAAATAACGCAGGGTGAAAAAACAAAAAAAAACAAAAACAGCGCTAAGGAACTAGCTAGGCAACCCACTGTAGACGAGACTTCCTGGGGTCCTCACAGAGCTCACTGCACTAAAAGACCCTAATTAGTCCCCACGCCCAGCTCATGGCGGACTCCAAGGTAAGCACCCACTGAACAATTGCCCATTGTTGCGCACACATTCATCACGCCAGGCTCCTCCTTAACAACCAGCCGCTCCCCCAATAGACGGGGGGGGGGGTGCATGGCGTTGTGAGAGGAGGCTCCCTGAACACAGAACAGATGCTGAGCACTAGTGCTCCAATGCTTTTGCTGCATCTAGCAGAGAGAAAAGAAAACCTAAATATCTTGAAGACTATGAGTGTGCAGTTCAAAGTATCGAGCTAGATATT
>JAODKL010000095.1:22274625-22294242 GCA_026780765.1 Petrocephalus schoutedeni | reverse complement strand
CCCCGCCCCCCCCCCCTCCACTCCCCCCTGTTGTTTTGTATTCAGTTATTTATTAGTCAAAAAAGTGTATGAGCGAGCTGTGATTAACACCACTGTTAGAGGTGGCACTGGGAGTTCCTTGTGTAAACTCGATCCTTTCGACAGGTGTAGGCCACAGCAGAGCATATGCCATCAAGTTGGACGGGCTTTTCTGCGGAGACAGGCTCTGTTAGCATTTCCTGGGGCACGGCTCAGCTGGGAACAAGACTCACTCACAAACACCATCTGTCAGAAACAGGCTTACCTGCTAGGAACATTTAACTGAGGATCTAGGATTCCTCCTTCCTCACAGAAGCCCCTCAAACCTTCGAGAGCGGGGCCTCGTCAGAGGACACCTTCCTCGGTGGAGAGGACGGTGTTTCCCACTTTTTTCCAACTCTCCTCCCGACACACCTCCGAATTCACCCAAACGCAGAGTGCCGAGCGCGGCGGGAGCCGCAGCGTGGAACGGGGACCTGCCTTCGGAAAACCCCGTGACAAGCTGGGGAGAGAAAAAAAATGTGCAAAGTGTTTAACTAAATGAGCTTTTCGAATACAGTAATTATCATGCTGTAACTTTTCTTTCCCTCAAAGGTAAATTACCTGCTAAATAAGTGAGCCGAGTTTCAATTATAAGCCTCTCCTCCAAATCGACTGGAGGAGCTTCTCTAGTAGTAGATGTAAAACCTTGAGAAAAAGAAAATTACACCATTGTAGAAATCAGCTTAACGTGCATGAAATACGCCAATTAAGATAATTAAAATGCCATGCTCAGTTTGGGAAAAAAAAATGAAGCTGGATAGGACCGGTCTGGATTTCACAAATTCACAGCCTTTGGATTTTCAAGCACGGAGTACTCACGCTACGCAAGATAAACCGTTATCTAAAACAATTGCCCTTTCAAATGAGCGATAAATTTGCTGTTCTATAGCTAGAACACAACACCGGCACATTGCATTGCATGCCCTTGTTTGACAACTCGAGGCGGGAATGCCTTAAGTATTTTCTCAACTTACAATTCCAGAATGCATTGCACTCATTAGCACGAATCAGGAGAGAGGCCTTCTATCTAATGTTTACGTATCCACACAACAATAGATTCAGGCAGATGCATGCAAGGTCTTAGCTGCCTACAAAGAAAGAGCTTAGATAAAGCCATTGTTACAAATGGGCTTTCGGCACAACACAATTTCAGGATACAAAGTGTGGCAAGAACGATCACACTCAATACATATTCATTCCTTAAAATTAGAAGTATTTCCCAGATATAAAGTAACAGCCAATCCAGTTTTGCCAACCAAATCCCTTGCTAAATTGTTAGCTGTGTTTGTTTTTTTGTTGCTAGATCCTACTCTTTGGCTTACAGACAACATACAAAATCTATAACTACAAACCATTGTGTGTATCCCACGGCTAGATATAAAAGGGTGTTCCATTTTGGGAAAATGAAGAATATTACTAAAAGAAAGAATAAAGTGAGGCATTGCCACATGTTCCTGCATGAACAATAGTACAAAAACTAAATAAAATAAATAGCTCTAGCTTTCTTTCAAAATCATGCCGCAAACACAATTTTCAGGCGGTTAGACTGAGTTGGCAGAAAACTTCGCAGGAATGTTTTCAGATGTCCTGTATATCAAGGAAACTAGACCACATTTGTCTGAGGCAAGCCCTAAAACTATCCACTAACAGCCTTCTTCAAACACGCATGGAAGTTCAATTATCTGATCATCCAGTTAAATATAAGACAAAAAACTTAACAGTCTGGTGACGGCTTCTGCTGTTCCTTCTTTTGTCAGTTCTCCTCACGAATTTTCGGACAAACCATTAACTGAGCTGTGCAACTTTCAAATATTTCTTCACAAAAAAGTCTTCTGCCTAAATTGTAAAGTTCCAATACAACTTTAGCAAACAGTCCCTTCAGGTTTTGTCTCTCTGATATTTGCTGAAGGCAAAATACAAACAGAACATATTTCCTTTTAACTATAATAAGATAACAAACAGACATGATTAACCAGAATGAGGTGTGCTGCTTTAAGTTTTTAATATTAGGCAAACAATTTATATGTTCAAATGTGTACTAAAGCAATTACGATGAGGTGTGTTACTAAATGATATAACAGCGGTGTCTGTACTAGATTTTGAAGATAACTATATTCAATATCCTTTCTGCTGTACAGCACTGCTGCCCAAAACAAGCATGGAAAAAAAATCAGCATGATGGAGAATTCGCATTCTAATTAAAGGCTGATTATTTTAAAACTGCAGCACAGCAATATTCAGCCACACACAAATAAATACCAGTCTTCAACTCCTGTAAAAAATGTTGCTTTGTTTAGATTAGTACCTACTTTCTACTTAGGCAAATAAATAGACTCGTAAATATACAAAAAAACATGGGAGTACACTTATATATCTGTAATTAAGCCTGTAAGCCTCAAACACGAAAGAGAGCACAGCAGAATCTGCATCCATTTACAAGGATAAACACAGGATTTCTGAGATCACTGGAATATCCAAAAACTGTACTTACAATATGAAATGTAATTATATTTCCATTTGATGGTATCCCTTACTATTTTATTCAATTACAATACATCACAACAAAACCAGGACATTGTTAGGTTAGCCATAATTACCACACGAGAGATAAGTTGTTAATGTCTTGCAGCATTTAAGAACGTAGACGGAGTGGAAACACCGACTTGCGGCGGAGAGGCCTCATTCCTTGCTTCTTGGCACCGAGGTAAATAGATTAGGATTACAGCAGGGAAGGTCAGGACTGTTTTCTCGGCTGGGTCGAGTTTAAAATCTGCACGTTGAGAATTGTGATTGTGAGAAGGAAGGGAACAGAACTGTGGATGCCAAGTGTAAAGAGGGGGCCAGTCAATTTGAATTAGCTCCAGATTACCCAGCACTAATTAATATGCAAATTTCATGTTGTTTGTTAGTTGTGTATTACATTTTCTTACGGAGAGTGGCTTCTTGGTTAACAGGAATTTACTGTAGATTGGAAACGTGCCAGAACCCTAACAGCTCATAATGTGATATTTTTTAAAGTAAATTGACTAATATATGTCTCCCGTCGCTGTACAGAACAAGGAATCATGGGAAAAAACTTAGTAATATGGTATTAGGCCAGAGTAATTAAAGAGCATCGTCACATCTATATTTGTAATTAAACACTTTAGCATAATCATGCAACACAGCAGGATTCCAAATGAATTAATTAAAGAAGCCAAAAAAAATTAATTTATTTGGAATGTATTGTCAGTATGTTTTAATTTCAGCTGTTACCACCGTTTAATTTCTTTATAAGTAAAGAGAGGGAAATTCATGTTTGTATTTTAATTGCTGTTAAAGGAAACCGTTTTTTTAATCTTAGAGAATAAACAAATGAACAAGGACGGGAAGTGTTTTCTTGCTCATTGACAATGAACTCGTTTATAATGAAATCTGTATTTTTGTGCGTTTGTGTTTGCTTGCGGTTTATTGCGCATTTTACTTTAATAATACCGTGCTGTAATTCTGTCCCCACTCCGCGGCGCGCCGACTACGGCCCGCATGTCACGTAGCGCCGCGTCACGTGCGCCCTAGACGCAGGCGCGCGGCGGACGCCACGGCGACGTCCCCGTTGCCGGGATATGGGGAGCGCGCGAGCGTGCGCGTGTGTGCGTGGGTAGGCGCGCGCGCGGGAGGCGCGGGGTCTCGCGTGCCGGCTGATGAGGTGTCTGAAGTGAGTTAATTGCGTATCAGGAGAGCGCCTGCACTTTGCTCAGGCTGCCGCTGTGTGCTAAACCATGAAAAGGGGCTGAAGCACAGAGACAGCTCCGCCCGGGCCCCAGCGGAGTCCTCTACCTTTTTCCGAGCAGGTCCAAGATATTAATTAAGATAAATCTACCTCAATTTTGAGAATCTGCTATCAAGTAATTTATCAAAATTATGTTAATTATTTCTGTAGGGCAGCAAAATCATTACCTCTTTCGTGTCTGATTTGTATTAATATTCATAATTTAATAATTCAGCATTTGAGCCCATCTGGTGTGGGAGCATCGCACCTTAGCATCACAGTGATGGAGCAGAGGAAACACGCGGGCGCACATCCGCTAACACACACACACGCACACACACACGTCCCCCAGGGCTTTGAAAAACATCACCATACACCGTTGTAGCAGTGCCTTGGCTCTTCCCGGTGTGTGTTATATCTGAATTGATTCGAAAAGAATTTATTTTTTGGGTATTTTACACATATCGTACAATAATAAAGCCATCTGTCATCTTTGTCTCTTTTTGTGCTCGCCAGGTGAGCAGAGCTGAATTGACATTTTCTATACTTTGTGATTTTTACGCTGTAATTTGACATAATTAATGCCTACATTACTGCTGATAATTAAGCTAGTTAATTAAACTCAGAGGAGATAATTAAGGGAGGCTACTGCTTGGATTGCTAATTGTTTTTGTCATTATTTTTGGGGCTGGCAGCTGCTGGCAGAGTCACAGCGCTCTGTCAGGTGACGGGTCATGTGACCATGGAGCCAGGGAGCTGTCAGAGGAGATGTTTATTAACAAACGAGTGAACTAAGAGACTCATTTAGACAAAGTCCCACTGCTCTGCAGCAGCACGCATGTGCACAGTGACAAGTGGATTTGGTTCAGGGGGTATTTTCTTGTAGAAGGTAGTGGGGTGAAAGAGAAAAAAAAAATCAGTGCAAATATAAAATTCTATAAATCAGCAATGTATGAATGTATCTCCCAGCATTTAATCAGCATGAACAGCACAGTCTCTATGTAACTCAACAATGTTATTATTGGTACCAGTTTCTCAGAGATTTTTGCATCCCAGTGTACTTTTGAACAACTATTATATCCACTATGATCAACTTAAGGTGATTTCTGACAACTTAGCTTTTTTACCAATCTTATTCCAGCCCTAAAGTGCCTTCAGATATTGAGGGTAGGTTTATTTGTTAACGCAGTTAAGACAACTATGAGAGAAAAGACTGATCAGAGTAGAGTGATCAGAATAGGCAACTGATTATGACTTTTCAGATGAAGTACAGGTGCTAGGTGATAATTACATTTTTCTGGAATGATGAAGACTGTAAATGTGGCCATCTAAATGGATATAATGTCAGTTTATTTAATTTTTGAGAATTGAGAGAATAGTTCCATGAAAGAGATGCTGGCTTCCCAAAAAAGTAAATAAGGTTAAAGTCCTATAGTATTGTGTTTTATTAGAATTTAACAATAAAATAATGTTATGTAAGTCAGAGCATGATATTTTAAATTAAATGTTTACATTCATAACAGTTTACATAAAAAAGCATTTATACCTAAAATGCACCCCCATCTGTACAAAACATTTTAACATATTAGGAACATAAGCTTAATAACAAAGTGTTTCTATAAGACAAGTATGCAGTTCTGGTAACCTGGTGATCTTAATTGCCCTTCGTGACTGAATGTGCTTGAGTGTACATGCCCTTTGGTGTACTGTCTATATGTGAAAGGCCTTCTAAAGCAAATTTCCTCACTAATTTCAATGAGGCACATTGGAAATGGATAAAAAATTGCCAAGATCTCCCTGTACATCAATGTAAAAGGTATATTACTTTTAGCTAAGAAGCTTTCATTGTGTATAAATGCATAGTATTTACAGGCATTAGCATAGCACAGGAGGAATAAAGCAGAAAGTCCCTGAAATTTAAGAGTCACAAGGGTCTACAAATGGAAGAATTTCAAAAAAGTTTTTTTTTCTCGCAAAATTGCAATTTTATACATTTATAACAATACAGGAGTTCTCGTTCAAGTTTATGACGCTAGGTCCCATAAAATCTGTTTCGGCTTACGCCGTTAGCGTCGTACTTACGGACTGTGTGGGCGAGCTAGTTTGGTTGTGCGTGGAAACTTTTCTCACACTCATTCGTGGTGACATGGTTTCATGCAGCAGAGCAAAGGTGATCATTGGATTTCGGTGTGATGTTTCACGATTTCTTCAATTAATTGTGTATAATCCAAACCCTTCTGGATGCTAGTTAAATAAGATGCAAAACAATACGTCGTATCGATTGTTTTTCCGTGCATGCCAAAGTCGTTTTTGCATTTCAACGTGACACGAATTCCGCTCCATAGTTTTTATGTTCTTAATGATGATTTTACAACTGTGTTAGGATGGGTAAGCGTGTGTTTCAGCTTACACCAAAATTTGGGGTACGTGTCTGTCATAGGAATGGAATTGTATTGTAAAATGAGGAACCCCTGTATTAAAAATGACTTTCCAGGATGTTTCTTACAGGCTTTGTGAATTTTGGACTGCTCATATTGTGCTTTATTTAAGGTACCCCAAAAACAGGGAGAAACTTGGGAAGAAAGTGTTACTCACTATACTACCTCGATCTCTAGAAGAATGCCTTCCCGGGTTCCCGGCCCTGAAGCTCTCTGCAGGAACAACTGTGCCTATGCATTGCCTTTGCAGAGCTTGATATATGCTGTTGTTGTACCGCTCTCCAAGCGCAATTTGCACAAGCTTATCATGCAATCTGAGCGGAAAGACCTGTGACAGTGGATCTGGCGATGCAATATATCGTTCCAGGCGGGGAAATATTTCTCACTTCTGTCTTTCCACGCCACGTTTAAGCATCCGATGGAGCTATGAAGTGTAGCAGGATTTCATTCGAAGATCGCACTCTCCTATAAGTGATGTTATGTAGTGTGCCCTGAGCCTGCCTGTGTGTTAACTAACTGGGACCGAGAGAAGATGTTCCTGTGAGCTAGGACAACTTTTTTTTTATGCGTAAGCTATTGTTGGAGCATGCTGGACGGCCCTTATTGCGTCTAAATGTTGTGGAGACTGGTGATAAGCCAGATATAATATGAGGCTCCAGAGAGGTGAACTTTCTCCAAGTATGAAACTGATTATACAACAGGGGATGCCAGCATTACGTGGTTTAGCAATTAAGAGCTCTAAGCGTGAGTCAAGTCCCCAAATAGAAAGAATGAGGCATAAGTCACATTATTTTTGGAACACTTCAGACATATAATAATTGCTCACACTGGAGGCGTTTATTGTACATGGTTTGTAAATAGTTTTACACAGCATCAAGGGGCTAAGGCAGCCTATGCACTGAAAGTCCGTTCTCCTGCAGGACTCTGATTCAGCAGAAAAGAAATTCATCTTTTAAAGCTTATTGACACTTCATGCAGATCTGTTAACTGATTTCAACTGCTGCTGGATGCCTGTGGTTGAAGTATTAAGTGCTGCCAAAAATGAACTCCTCATCATGGTAGGACGTTTCATAACGTGTTTCCCATAAAGCACATCTAGTATAATAATACAAAGACTTACATTTCTAAATAAAGCAAATGTAAAAAGGATTACATCTTGAATATTCATTGCTGGTATCTTAAATTTTCGTCACATGAAAGCGCAGTAAAATGGTGGGATGAGGATGCTTGCTTTATATTTAATTAGATCTATAATGCCACACTTGTCACTTGTCCAGCATTGTTTCTGAACGCGCTATCCTGACCCAGGAGCATCGCCATTCACTATACTTCTTATCTTTTGCATTTTTACAAGACGCGCTGAAACTGTTGCCACCAGGAGAGAGAACCGGTTACACGGCGCGACATGGGAAGTTGTGTTGATTGTGTGTCATCTCCCTCCATGGCCCACGGCCGCTGGTCTCGGGACACACAAGCCGTAGCTTTTTCAGCTTCTCGAGAAGCGAGACAGTTGGACAGGGGTGCAGGGCGCATGTGCTGAGTTTATCGGGGTAGCTTCTGTGTTGGAAGGTGCAGATCACACTTCAGTGGTGGCCAAGCGTTAATTAGGGTGAGGATATTGTGGGGATAGGGCAGTGTGATTAAATTTATATTTGGAGGGGGATCTTGACCAGAGCACTCCTCTCATCTAAATGACATTTAGCCAGGATCAAGACGGTGCTGCTGCTTGCCGTTAACCATTTCAGGATTACGACGCTAATCGAAGAACGCAATTAGTCGCTCGGAAGCCAAGGATCTCTCTGGCACAAGCGGCGGACTTGTTCCGCGTTTTGTTGAGTCTTCACTGGAGCTCAGTTGAATCTTTGCACGCCTCGTCAAGTTTGTCAACACAATGGCAAATTGTGAAGATCTGAGAGGAGCAATTTCCCGTAAGCCTAGGCACACAAGCCGGCAAGATGTATTCGCTTAGCCACTGAAAAAGAAGGAAAAAAAAAAGTTGGGAAAACAAACATTCTGGATTTGTTTCAGAAGATGACAGACTTTGTGGGTTTCACATTCCCTAGGTACTTCAACTTTCCAGCGTATTCCAGACTCACACGATCAAGAGTGTAGGAGAGAATTTTGGGGGGGAGGGGGGCACAACTTAATCATTTAAATGAAGAGACCAATTTGTGGGGGGGGGGGCAAATATTACAAGGTACATGTTGGCCCACCCTTCCCTGTTACGCCCGGTTCCTATGGTCCTACGTGCGATTGTTCGGAAGATCTTAGAGGTTTGGATAGGCATTATACTGTAGTTTCATACTTGCTGGAATACAAAGAAGCCCCAGCATTTCTTTAAGATGCACCATTGATTATTCACCGATTACACAGTATTAGAGAGACGCGGACACCATGAAGAATATTAAAAGTGATATACACCCCTTTAGGATATCATGCTTCAGAGTGAGTGAAAAAGCTCGGATCTCTTAATTGGAATTCCTGCGCCTTAATTTCTCTGTGCGCATGGACAAGGCTATCCATCCCTATCTGTGTCTAACACACACATTAAGAAGAACGAGACCACATAAAAGCTCAGAGGGACAAAATTATGTGAAATAAGAGATACAGACTAGTGGAGAGAGAGCGCCCCTATCAAACTACTCCAGGCAAGATAACGCGATAAAATATAATCAATCAATCCCTGCAAAATTCTTAAGTGCTTGATGTGTCCTCCTGAAAATTGAATCACCATTCCTTCAAGGAAGTCAGATCTTGTAAATAATTGTAGGAGAAAGGGGTGATATTGAAAAATAATTCGATTAGGGCCCCTGATGAAGTTTTACATGGGCATTTGGAAAGCAAAACTAAAAGGTTTGGGGTTTTTAATTTTCAAAATGAGGAATATTATATCATTCAATTTGCAACAGAATAGTGAGGAATATGATTAGGGCCTAATGTACTTTGTAAGGGTGTCAATTCTCTCCAAGGCCAACGCTGCACTGTAATATACCCTTATTAACTGTTTAATCTACTCACCCACAGTCTATTTGTCTTCATCAGTGTTTTCAAAAAGCCAGGAAATCAAGTTAGTTTTTTCTTAGTTGAAAGCCAAAGATGACATAAAAAGTAGAGAATCAGGAAAAAGGGAGTTCTAGCCTATGAAAAATATAAAAGCCATCTATCTGATAAAAAACCTAAAACATTTCATGCTTATTTCATTTTGTATCAGGAAAAAAAATGTTCCAGCCTCACTTTTAAGGATGACCTTTCTGTCTGAGCTTTTTTGTAAAGTGAAATCAGCACTGTGTGGAAAAGAACAGTTATATTTTACTCTGTTTCACGTTTAGGCATGTTTGGATGGCATTTTAGACATCGCCGTAGCTGTGCGGTTAAGGCTTCTACCTATATTTAAATAGAGGATTATTATAGCATGTAATAAATGTCAGTTAAGAGCGATGGCTTTAGTGATATATTATACCATGACGTGAGCTGCTGGCGGGGACCTGAAGTTCAGGTCCAACTTAAGTCACAGTCTCCTGGTTTTGAAGGCGTCCCCCCCTGAAAAAAAACGCTTTCTGTCTCCAGCCGTGCTGCTCAATTAAAAGGCTTTTAAAACTTGAAGCGCACCATTGAAAGGGAAGGTATAAACAGACCTGAAATTATAATAAAGCCATGTTGAGTTTGGCTGCACCGCTTCAGCATTTTGAGTTATCGCCCCTGCATACGACACTCACGCCAGCATGAAATACGGGCCACAGATGTCAACGTGAAGAATCATAGCTGTTAATATTCATAGCAACAGATGAGCACGGAAAACAGCTACGCTGTAAATTGAGCCTGGCTCCTGCACTGTGCAGCACTGACACCGCTAGTAACGGGAGAGCGACAGCGAATCGCAGAGAGTGTGAGTGTGGGAGTAGCTATCGAACCTGTACTGCAATGTCAGGTCAGAATGGGACCCCTGCTAGATGGTGAACAGCGTCGGTCTTATTCCATTTTAATTTTTCATTTCAACTGTTTACTAAAAACCAGAATGAAGACCTGACCAGATTTAAGAACAGCTTGCACCGAAACAGGCAGGCGATGTCAAAGCGGACCAAATCCTCTCATGCTATGTCCATTCATAATTAATAGGTCCCATAATGCACTGCAGATTTTAGTGATATGTACTGATGGACATTGATATTTTCTTTCCTGTCCTGCCTTTTTTTCTAGAGCATCAGAATTAGAGATAATGCCTGCTTTTACATTCAATTATAAAGAAATGTTGTCTAAGATGGACACTTATAGACTGAGTGCAAACACATTTTCCAGTTTAATAACATTGAAACCTACATAGAACCTAGTCCTTATTTTGTGTGTGTGTGTGTATATATATGATGAATATTTAGATTTCTTGATGAATTGCACAAAAAGCAAGCAACCAATCAAATACTGGTTTACTGTAACAATTATTTCTCATTCAGAGTGCATGAGCATCCCAACCTTGGGACAGGCTCCAGGACCCCCACCGCGAACCTGACTGGGAAAAGCGTTTGGAAGATGGATGGATGTAACAATAATTCAGTGTTTTGTTGAATATTTCTCATTATGCTGGTACCGTCACACATACAGCTGTTTTTTTGTAATAAATGATTCTCTGTAGAATTCAGAGATGGTCCATCTTAAACTGAATTGACAGGAAGCACAACTCTAGAGGTCATTTTTATAAGATATGGCAACAGATGATTTTTTTCTTAAAGGGTAAGATGAGACACCATGAGATAATTGCATGTTTTTCGTCATGTTTACTGTCGTAGGAGCCTAAAGCAAACGGCACTTCTTTCACTTTCATAAGACATAAAATTACCATTTCGATGTTACCTTCTTGGAATGAGGAAGGAAGGTTAATGGGAAGCCTTTTGGGACCAAGGATTGTTGGTAAAAAAAGAATTAAACCCAGAGTACAGGTGCTGTCTATACTCTCTCCAGTGTACATTTTGCAGCACATTTTTCAAATACAGTATACTGATGACAGTCAGAAAGAAGGTAGGCATTGGCACTGAGATCAGTCCCAGTGCAAAACTGATGGCCAGTGAGTAAAATTGCATTAAAAAGTAGTGCAAGTTCTCAGGCTTCTAAAATAGTGCATTAAGTTAAGTTAATTTAATAGTTTTAGATGGAATGAGATGCTAAGGAATAACAAAATAATAAAAAAATATTTACATGTGTCTAGTTTTAATAATGAATAAACATTTTACTGATGACTGGTGATGGAGGGTTTATTAGGGGACTGTCGAAGAAGGAGAAATCTTTGGTACGTATGTAATCTGGAAAAAAAAAAAGATTTTTCAGATTGATTCTATATTTGTGCGAAAATCTCAATGTTATGCTCCCCCCATCCCCACCGCACCCCACCCCATTATGCTACAACTGCCCAGGCGTTCCTCTTAAGAAAGGCGACTTCAGAAAGGGTTGTATAGCAACCAACCATATCCAATTAAAATCAATCTCAAGCCATAAAGTGCCTGCTTAATGTGGTGGCTCGTGTTGATAACAAGTTACTTGTAACCGAGCAGCAAATTATAGACCCGGGTTATACCATGGAAGACAGAGATCAGTTGTTTGTTTGCCTTATAATGACTCTGCCGAGGCCAAGTGAATTAAAGCGGCTTTCCTCTATTGATCAGCGAGTCCGGTTTGTGAATGACGGGAGTGAGAGGCCGCAGGAGGTACAGCTCCGGCACAGTAACCTCATCATGCTTCCGGCCCGCCGTTCTCGGCAGCAAGCAACGGCGGCGCGTCTGCCAGCCGACGTAACGGAGTCTCACGTCACGGCTGAAATGCTAACAAAACTCCAGCTAGCTTTAGCAGCACGAACGCTAACTCTGCCGGAGAGGCAGAAGGCATGTAACGCCTCCCACTTATGATTACAGAATCACGCAGAGAGGCTGCTCTTTCCGAAGGATTTGTTTAACGTGAAACAAGAAGTCTTGGGACTAGTACATGTTGGCACCAGGAATAGCTACTTTATTGTGGAAGAGTTGTTCTTGATGGTATATAAAGTGCAGAAGAGCGTTCAGACCAAGTGGTCATATACTGTGAACAATTCTTTATGACTTTCACACCATTACTCATAATAACTTCAAGGTAAAGCATTCTCACACCAAAGCAAAAATAAGATGAATACACAACAGCTGACTTAGGTTTCTTCCTGCTAATATAAATTCTGTGTTTCAGATAGCTACCACGGCCACTTCACTACAAAACACTACCAGATGTTCGTGGATTGTTCTGAGTTTGAAATGTGAATCAAAATGTAGTACATAGTATGTGACTATGTCTTCAAAACCAATGAAATTAAAAAAAACCTAGGTCTTGCGATTGCACATGAAGATGAAGTGTTTTATTGTAATCTGGAATAGCTTTTACTTACCTTGGACTAAAGAGCTGTTTCATGTCATGATGAATTGGGATCTTACTAAGACCCGTTTTGTACCATATTCTATAGCTTACTGTTTTAACTGTAAGGCCAGGGATGCTTCTAATAGCTTGTTTATTTTTCCATGTCATAACCAGAAAACATATAGGATTTAAAATTAAAATTCACTAAGTCAACAGACCCGTGGTCCACAGACGTAAAGAGGGTACTTGCAACGACAGCGGCGTGGACCTCGCTCATTGACACCATCAGGGTTTATTATAAGCGGCAGAAGCCCAAAAAGGCGGCAATGAATGGAGGTGAGGCTGGAGATGCGATCAGACGGGTGCCGATACCACCCACGGCGACGCGCCGGAAGATTCCACCCTCTCACCATCATTCTAATTCGCTGGGATTGCCACTTAAGTACCTCTCAGATTTCCGCATTTAATCTCCAAGACTCATTTGGTTTCTGTCAATCAGCCTAGCCTTTTAAAACATATTATATATATTATTATTATTTTTTTTTGCTGCTAAAGTGCCATCACTTCATTAACCTCACAGGGCTTGAGATAAGACAACAAGGTGCATCAAAGTGTGCGGTGGCTGAATGGGGCCTCTGCGGCGTGGCGGCGATTACACGGGCGCGGGGGGGCCGGCAGGGGGGCACGGGGGGACCCGCTGGGAGCGGCCGCCCCCACACAATGGCGTCCCATTAAATCACGCTTGCTTTCAAAACCCGATTGATGTGCAAGGCAGGGAAGCATGGAAATGAACTCCACAAAACACTTAAAGTAACACAAAGACATAAAAGGAGGGCGAAATCCAGCCTCATTTGTCCAAGTACCATTGGCATCTGTATATAAGGTAGCCTACCACACAACCATGTTACACTCTGTCCTATTCATTATTATTAATTATTAGAAGAATTATTATTATTCATGATGGTTATACTGTCTTTTCAGCCGTGTGAAAAAAATCACCTCTTCATGATGCAGTTTTGTTCAAATATCCTAATTTCAGCGCTGATTCAGCAACACTGTATCGTTCGTTTTATTGTTGTTTTTAACGTTTAATGTGTTTTAATCCCTCCAAAAATAAAGCCTAAATCATTTTCCTTCCGAGTAAGTCACAAATCCCTTTCAGGATTCTGCTAGAAGGCTTAAAATGTCACATAAATGCCAAATCCGAGACTCTTGCAAATATGTGGATTTTTAAAGATGATGTTCTGGCATTAAAGCTACCTGAAACTGATGAGGTTAATATCCTTATCACAGCTTCAAGGTGCTAAAAAGCGGGTTAATGACACCCAACAGTTATATAAAAAAATGTACACTTCCGCATTCATAGGAGCAGCTAGGTCTTGACTGAGCTCAAAACAAAGATGGCTTCTTAATTGTTTACATCACATAAATGAATTTACACTCTGCAAATCAAATGCAACTCCATTGGAGTTTCAGTTGTCTTATCAGTTTGCTTTATGTGAAGCACATGCTGGATGCAGGTCAAAGCCCCTGAATTGACTCTACTGTTGGACCACTTAAGCAAGGTACATACTGTAAGCCACCGCTCCAAATGATATCCAGCTATATAAAAGGACTAGCTACAAGCTAGACAAATCATTTTGAAGCTGTGTTTCTTAAGTTATGAACAATGAGTATTGTTAATGCTCTTCTGTTTTGAAATTATAGCTCACACAAACATACACTACATGGACACAAGTACTGGGACACCTGGCCATTACACCTACAGGAACTAGCCCAACCCTTTAAAAACAACCCCATACCATTAGCCCTTCTTCAGCAAACTTCACAGCTGGTATAATGCAGTCAGGCAGGTAACATTCTCCTGGTATCCGCCAAACCCAGATTCGCCCATCAGACTGCCAAACCGAGAGGTAAGATTTGTCACTCCACGGACCATGTTTCCACTGCTCATGACCATAAGTCCAGTGTTTCTTTACACCACTCCATCCAACACTTAGCATTGCACTTGGTGATATGAGGCTCGTATGCAGCTGCTTAGCCATGGAAGCCCATTCCATGAAGCTTCCTGCATGGTTAGGAGCTTGATTTTATGCATCTGTGGAAATGGGTCTGAATGAAACATCTGAATTCAATGATTAATTGGTGTGTCCCAATAATTTTGTCTATATAGTATATTTCATTTGATAATGGATGGTGACTAACACTCTGCTAACCAGAAATCAAAGTATTCAGCTTCCATGTGGAATTCGGGAACAACAGCACTCATGCAGTGCTGGGGCACAGCCAGCCTGAAGCCTTTCTTAGGGAACAGGGGACACGGGATAGAGGACACCCTGGATAGGATGCTAGTCCAGCACGGGGGACACTGGGTGGAGGACACCCTGGATAGGATGCTAGTCCAGCATGGGGGACACTGGGTGGAGGACACCCTGGATAGGATGCTAGCCCAGCATAGGGGACACTGGGTGGAGGACACCCTGGATAGGATGCTAGTCCAGCATGGGGGACACTGGGTGGAGGACCCCCTGGATAGGATGCTAGCCCAGCATAGGGGACACTGGGTGGAGGACACCCTGGATAGGATGCTAGTCCAGCACAGGGGACACAGGGGACATGCACACTCACACATGGCAGGAACTGGATCCACAGGCCTTGGAAAAAAATACATACATACATTCATACATACTGTATTGGCAAAAGAATTGAGACACGAGCCTTTAGTCACACATGAAGTTTAATGACATCCCATTCTTAATACATTGGCTTAAATATGGAGTTGGTCCAGCCTTTGCAGCTATAAGAGCTTCAGCTCTTCTGAGAAGGCTTTCCACAAGGTTTAGGAGTGTGTTTATGGGAATCTTTGACCATTCTTCCAAGAGAGCACTTGTGAGGTCAGGCACTGATGTTAGACAAGAAGGTCTGGCTTACAGTCTCCGCTCCAATTCATCCCAAAGGTGTTCTATCGGGTTGAGGTCAGGGCTCTGTGCAGGCCAGTCACGTTCCTCCACAACAAACTCGCTATATTTAGCAGTATAGACCTGGTTTTGTGCACTGGTGTGCAGTCATGTTGGAACAGGAAGGGGCCATCCCCAAACTGCTCCCACAAAGTTGGGAGCATGAAATTGTCCAAAATGGCTTCCTATGCTGAAGCATTAAGAGTTCCTTTCACTGGAACTTAGGGGCCAAGCCCAACGCCTGAAATACAACCCCACACCATAATCCCCCCTCCACCAGACTTTACACTTGGCACAATGCAGTCAGGAAAGTACCGTTCCCCTGGCAACTGCCAAACCCAGATTCGTCCATCAATTTGCCAGACAGAGAACTGTGATTTGTCACCCCAGAGGACACATCTCCTCTGCTCTAGAGTTCAGCAGTGGTTATGCTTTACACCACTGCATCCAGTGCTTTGCATTGCACTTGGTGATGTAAGGCTTGGATCCAGCTGCTTGGCCATGGAAACCCATTCTATGTAGCTCTCTACACACTGTTCTTGAGCTAATCTGAAGGCTACACGATGTTTGTAAGTCCGTAGCTATTGACTTTGCAGAAAGTTGGTGACTTCATCACACTGTGTGCCTCAGCCTGCATTGTCCCTGCTCTGTGATTTTACTTGGCCTACCACTTTGTGGCTGAGCTGCTGTCGTTCCCAATTGCTCATACTTATAATACCATTAACAGTTGACCGTGGAATATTTAGTAGTGAGGAAATTTCACAAATGGACTTAGTGCACAGCTGCCATTTTTTCATGGTGCCATGCTTGAATTCACTGAGCTCCTGAGAGTGACCCATTCTTTCACAAATGATTGCAGAAGCAGTCTGGATGCCTAGGTGCTTGATTTCATACACCTGTGGCCATGGAAGTGATTGGAATGCCTGAATTCACTGATTTGGAGGGGTGTCACAATACTTTTGACAAAATAGTGTGTGTGTGTATATTATATATATATATATATATATATATATATAAATCCTCCCATCTGTCAGGAGTGCCTGGTAACTCTTGACCTAAAGCAGTTATTAAACTGCATTACAAATACCTTCAGAATACATTATAAAGCATTCATGAAGTATTATAAATACAGCTAAAACCATTTATAGAAAGGCATAACACATTTTAATCAAGTGTATAATGCATTATGAATGCCCTATAAAGGTCTCGTCTATAATGCACTATAAGTACCTACATAATGCAGCACAAAACATCGTTAATTCTTATACTGACCATTATATTGCATTATGAAGGTATTCACAGTACAGTATAGATGAGAACTTTGTAGAGCATTCATAATACTTGAGAAAAATGATTAAAATGAGTTACGCTTTTTTACAAATATTTAAAGCAGTGTTAATAATACTACAAAATGGCTATATAAAATAAAGTACATAAAAGAAAAGCAGGTTTTCTGCATATACATGGAATCATTATGGTTAATATCTTATATGGATGCACATTAAATGTGACAGAATCTGTGCTCTCTGGGGTTATTGTGGTAGATCAGCATCTGTCTGGCACACTGATTTGTCTTATAGGGACTTTTCAGTGATTCATAAAACCAACAAAAAGAGGATGAGGGTAAGAGTTTCCAAAAGCATCACACTTGGCGCCCGCACAGACATCTGTATTCGTACTGAATTGAACAGAAACTTTAGCGTAACCATATAACTACAATAAAAATGTGGATTGGGACCATTTCAGAATAGGAGTCACAAGCCCTAAGTTTAGCCTTTTTGCTTGATGTATTTGCACCTTCCTTTGTGAAAGGACAGCTGATAAAATATCTTTAATCAGACACTTTGTGTCCTGCGTAACATACTCATAACATACAACAAAATGTATACATTATTTCAGTATGAATTAACATTGACACTGTGAGGTTACTTTGAAATGTATTGCCAGGCAACTCACAGAAATGATTCACGCAGTAAAATCAACATAACAAGCACTCACCAATCAGACCTGCCACCTGCCCTGGCACTTACTGTCCGAACAGTCTGTGAACAGCAGCAGCGAAAAGCCCCTGAAATCAAACATGCAGTCCATTGACCTTGAACTACAGGCAAAGAGGATCCTACTGTAGATTATGCTTTGGATGCAATCATCATTTAGGAGCATGGTAAATAAAGTTAGAAAGACTTCCCTTCCCCTCTGCGCCTTCGTCCCCGAATCCGCTCGCTCAGAGCACGACTCATTTGGTGCAAATATTATGATGATCTCGATGATGAAAGTGTTAGCTGCTCTGCCTGGATGTACAATAATTAAAAGCAAGTCTCTTGTTTACTCGACAGTGCTAATGATCCTGATGAAATTACTTCTGGGACCATAATTATAGTAACTGGCTGCAGACACTACAAGAAGATTGGCACTGGGAGTGAAGCAGACACTTAAAAGCAGTCCTCCGGCGGTGACGCCGTCTCCGCGCAGACTTCGGGCTGCCAGAGCTGCCGGAAGCGAAGCCACATCCACCACATCAAGCTACTGAATTAGTGAGGCATTATATTGTCATTTCAGTAGTCATTCAGCAGACCTGGGGATGCTACAGCCACAGTTCTCAGCGTTAAAAGAAGCTGCAATGGGGACTGGGGGAAGCCTTGGGTTCCCATCCGGCGGCCTGCAAGCTAGCACACCGCTTGCTCTTCCTGTTACTAACACGGGTCAACATAAAGGAAAAGCCTGCAAGCCTTACTGTAAAATGTATTCAATCCCAAATGGGGATGGGGGGAGGGGGGGGGGGGAAACTGGCAATTTGAGGATAGTTACAAAAAAAGAAGGAAGGTATCCTGAGTAATGATGTTTTGCAGGAAGAGAGCAGCCTGGACAGAACTACTCGTCATGGTGGGTTTAATCAGGCACTCACAGGAGGAATTGTTTTACTTATGAATATTAATGCCCCTGTAAGTTGGGGGTGTTGTAAATGCTATTTGTCATCAGGAGCTTCACAAATCAGGTCCTACTCCCGTTAAAACCATGTATTAGACACCCCCCTGACATTAAACCCCTCGCCTTTGATTCCTAATTGCAGGAGTGTGAGCACTCGCAGAAGATGGAATGCCGAGCTTTAATTAACTCACATCACACATGCAATGCTTTGATTGTCACTTTCCCCCTGCATCACATGCAGCCGAGCCCCCCACCCCACACCACCCTGCCCCCCCACCCCATCATCCACCTGACAGCCAGGTCCTCTCTGCCGTGCTATAATGATGACACTTAAGACCACCGAAATGTAGAGGCACTTGCAGAAGCAACATTTTATATTTTACAAATGCACCACCAGGCGAAGAAAGTGTGGCAAAAAAAAAAAAATTGAGCTATATGGCTCTAAATTTTAACACTATTAAAAAAAAAAATGACTGGGTGTCCTGTGACTATCAATGCATGTCTAACATAAACGGCCGGAGTTCAGCATGATCCTGAGAGGATTGTGATAGTACAACATTTAGATGCAGATTTGTTTCAGCATCAGTAAACCCGAGGAGCTATTCCAGAGACTAGCAACTGACTTCAACAGCTCTGTGCCAACCGGAGCTGTAATCAAGCCTGATCCATGACTCGGTGAGAAGGGAATACTGAATCTGTAGCTTCGACAGGGTGGCTTGTTGAACGGGAATTACTAACTGATGCCCTCTACTGGCCGTGACCAG
Organism: Petrocephalus schoutedeni; assembly: GCA_026780765.1. Taxonomy (NCBI): domain Eukaryota; kingdom Metazoa; phylum Chordata; class Actinopteri; order Osteoglossiformes; family Mormyridae; genus Petrocephalus; species Petrocephalus schoutedeni. The sequence continues at coordinate 22,274,981 of JAODKL010000095.1, read as the reverse complement.
AAAAGCAGTCTGTTGGGATGCACTTGCGAAACCCACCTCAACAAAGAAAGGCATGAATTGGGAGGGAAAAGGCCACTGATGCCTGAGGCATTAGGAAGTAAAACAAACACGGGAGACCCAACAATGGCTGATGAATGGGGAGACAGCCCTCAGAGACAACGTTAATAATTGCACACTTACAGCTTGTAATGTAATTCATTAAGAAAGGCTTTATTTGAAGGGGGGGGGGGGGGGGGGGGGTGGGATTAAATTTACATCACCTTTGAGTGGAATCAAGGTACATTCTGCTCCTGGAGCATATTGATATAATTTTGGATATAAAATCCGACAGCGCAATTAGAAGGGCAAATGAGATG
>JAODKL010000095.1:22241195-22253712 GCA_026780765.1 Petrocephalus schoutedeni | reverse complement strand
GGGGGCGGGGAGTGAGAAATAAAGACTGGCTTGTTGGGGCAATAATGCAATCAGGGGAAATGCTCTGTCTCTCTTCCCATGCTGAAAGCTTTTGTTGTTTTTTTTTTTTTCTCCCCCACTCCCTCTTTTCTCCCAAAGCCGGGAGGTTTTTCAGGACTTGAAAGCAAACAAATTTCCAGGGAAAACAGGAAAGTCTACGCAGAAAAGCCACGGCAGGCTGGAAGGATACGAGGCTCCCGCCGCTTGCAAGATGAGGCACGGAGGCCGGGCAGCCTTCCAGGAGCAGCCTGACACACGCGTCCGGAGCGCCGAGCGAGGCGGGACACCTCTGAACCTGAGACGCGGAACAGCGGACGAGAGAGAACCTGTCCCAGGATGCAAAGCTGGAACTGGAACACAGCAGCCGAGTGAAAGTAATCTCTGCAGCTGACCTTTACCTGTCATTATCTGATATTCCCTTTCAGATCTAAGGTTTCATTCATAGCCTTATTCCACGCTTAATCACCAATTAAGTGCATCAAACATGAATAAGGTTTCACACTACTTATTCGATACAAAGAAAAAAATATACTTTTATACTGAACAATTTGCTTCATTCCACATCCAATAAATATCCCACATTTCCTCCTACATTTAAGCAGTTCCGTGAAAACCATACGTTTCTGTGCATTAATGAAAACGAGCAATGGCTGGTTGAGAGTGAATGCTTTGTACTTAAAACCCCCTGCAATATGGGCAAATTTCCAGAGTGTCAGTTATTAATCCAAAGATTCCCAAAGATCTTCTTCACTATCCCTAAGAAACAGATCCCCTGATCTTCCTAACGTACCTGTTGAGGCAAAAAGAGCTTTTCCTCCAATTTCATCATCAATTACCCAACGGGGGTGAAGACAAAAATCAGCATGTATTTTGTAATGCTGTATGTATGAGGCACCTTATTACATCTGTATATACAGAAAGAGCCCAATTAGATCATATTAACACTAAAAATAGCTTAATCCTCCTCAATGTAACACTAAATCTTGACAATACAAAAATAAATTCCTAATTGTGCCTCAGGATAAAAGTTTAACATTAAAAAAAGTACACCCACTGTGTGATTCATGCAGTGTTTGACATACACGTCATTCATGGTCACCTTCCCCATAGTCCGATGCTATGGGGTAGGTGACCAACATCTTGCAGTCTGCTGCAAAGCATGTGGTCCTATTACCACAGCGCTAAGGTGACGTAACGACTTCCTGAGAAGGAGTGAATGAAATCCGGAAGCTTCCGGGACACTTCAGAGTTACGTCCATGACGATCACCACAAGACGGCAACTGTCTAAATGATTTTTGCCAAAACAGATGCTGTTAAGCGACAGAGCCGCTGTATCAAAAGGCGATCTGTAGCAATTACGGCACCTTTGATACACCAACGTCCTTAGCAACAGCAGACCACTGGGGCTTTAAACATATAACCGCAGCAGGGTTTAAGAGAATCTCTCAGTCTTTTAATATGGTGTGAATAAGTTCCAAAATAAATTACCAGTTTGTTGTTTTCATAAACATCTTCTTTACGAAGGGAGTCAAAGTTTCTAGAGAAAAAAGAGGGAAAATTAGATAAAATCTGAAAAAAGATTAAACTAATTTACACAAAAAATTTGTGACTAGTAAATCCATGTCAATGGAAAAATTGTGATTTTGTTTATATGCCCACTAAACTGATTATGGTCTTGTAATTAATGTTATATAAATGATCAGGATACAAATCCTTAGTAAGATTCACATTGATTAAATTCAAGCTCTAGTTTTGTTACTGATAACACACTGATACCATTGTAAAGCCCCCAATAAACCCCAGTGAATAAAGACGGTATACCTGAAAGTGAATGTAATAATGTCAGCTGACCTCAAATGGACTTTCACATTTGAGTTATTTTATAAATTAAGTACACATATAAGTTACATTTTCCCCCATTTATTTAATACATATAACACATTGAATTATGTCTTGAAAATGGTTGTTAACAAACTTGGGGTAACACTTATAGTTAAAACCCCTTATACTGTGTTCAAAATTGAGAAATTCTTTTGTGGATTATCATCTTACTGGAAGGCAGTCTTAAGGTTCCTTTAAAAAAATCAATCTGAAACAGAAGGGAATTTTCACTTAAGACAGTGGCAAGTTTCAGTGCTTTGTCCACGGGTAATGTCTAACAGCTGTTACACTAAGCAGCTCCAAGTTTCTGGAACTGTGAGTTTGTAAGTTAAGAGACTCTGCTCTGACAGAAAGAAAACTTTTAAACAGCAGATCCATTAACGTACCTACATTTTCAGTTTATTATTAGCTCACTTACGAAGAGTGCCTAATTCTTTATCTATGAGATAGGTAGACTGATGTTTGTTATAATCTAGTGAAAAATTTGCCCTAAATAGGGGCTGGTTTTGGCTTTGTTGTTTGTAACGCTGTGTAAATAGGTACTCCTAACCGCTTTAAGTTTTGTTTGCATGTTTGATTGGCTCCACTCACACATTCCAGTATTATTTCTACAAACAAACATGTGCAGAAAGGCTGGACGCCTGGTGCTCTTTCATTCTTAATCCGACCGGCCGCATTTCTTCCCGGACAGATTAATCTTAATAAAGACACCGCATCGCGCCGTTCCTTACATGAGGTCCGGTCTGTGCTTGTGGATAAGGGCACAGAAAGCCAATCCGTCCCTGAAGGAGGTCGTCATGTTGGTGATGGCCACATCCCGGTAGCCCTCACACTGGATCCGGCACCACTGCTGGAGTGCCTTAACGGCAGCCATCCCTAGCGAAAAAAAACACGCGTTTAAAGCGTCAGTCAGGAGTTTTACCGAAATTCGGCGCGCATCCAGATCGCGAGTTAAAGCGACTTAGTAACAAAGCAAAAGCAGCAGATCTAGCGCTAACAAGCATCACAGACACGCTGCCGGTAATACTATCCGCCACAAAGCGCAACAATACTGTACCTGGGAAAAAGTTATCGTCGTGGCGTGTTGTGGGAGGAGCTAGATTATCTGAAAGTATTAACAATTTAAGAGGAAGTTAAACTGAAAAGCAACTATTGTTGCATTAATTTGAGATTCATTCTAGATGCATGTGTCTTTGCGTTTGTATACTTATATTTATCCCATCACGTGATCATGGGATATTAAATATTGTAATATTTATAAAAACGGATCATTTAAATTCTTTTCGATTTTTTTTAACTCGCTACACCAAAAAACAAACAAATGAAACCGGAAACGGTCACTTCCTTTTGGATATAACCTTATAAACTCCGAATCACATGTCAATGAAATTCAACGCAAGTTTTGCATTGCTCAGTGGGAAATACGTAAACAAAATTCCATCGACGATAATGAGCGAACCACTTATGCGTAACGCTGCCCTGGTGACCTTGGGTTCATATTTTCATTTGAGTTTTCCTGACTAGAAAGCCTTCTATAATATTTATTCTTAAGAAAATCTTAAGATTAATTAGACAAATGTATATTTTATGTGAAGTTCATAAACCTCTCATGTAAATTTAAATTGCCCAAATTATAAATTTATATCTACGTATTAAGACACCTAAGTATAAGTATTTTTCATTAGAGTGGTGTAAAACCATGTTCTTAATCTTGTACAGAGCATAATGTCACTCTCCGCTGACGTCACGCCGACGTCTGGTTTCGGCAATTCCTTTTTAAGCATTCTAGGTTGGATTGCAGCCAGCGTCATTGTTGAATATATTACTCTGCTATTTCAACGACAGAATATAATGCTGAGAATAAAGCCTTTCCTCTTCCATAACCAGTTCTCCTCTCCCGGTCCGCAGTGAGTCTGGAGCCTATGCCAGGAAACACGGGGCATAGCACAGGATGCCAAAGTGTCAGAGGGTAGACACTGATTCACCTCAGCCAGATGGTTTTGGGCTGAGGAGGAAACCAGCGCACCCAGGACAGACCTGCAGACTCCACATGCACATGGATGGGATGGGAATCAAACTGACACCCGTGAAAGAGCGAGGCCACTGTGCCATCCCGTACGTGGTAGTGATCTAATAAACAGTAAACACTAGCTTGTGTTCGAAAAATGTTGACTCTTTACAGAAAGTGAAATGTCCGGGAAAAACATAAATCAGGACCTATGTTGTGCTACATAACCGTCTTAGCTCCAATCTGTAGAAATACAGAAATACTGTAGAGTATCAGCCACATAATGTATCAAAGATCTCGCTGAGAGAAAACAATCAGTATGGTTCTGGCATTGACCGAATGAGGAATGTAAACGCAGTCCTGTATAACAAGGTGACTGCTTGTCATTGCTTAAGCAATTATAAGCAATTGATAAATCAAGGCAATTCTGCATGTTTTCAGTTTGTCTATTGCCTTAAGTTAATTTAATGCTTAGGTTTTACATTTTAATGTTTGGGTTATTCTGAAAGTTATAACCGATTCTACACACGAGCCAAATCCATGTTTTTAGCCACAGTCCTCAATATAGTTATAAATATTGAATAATTGTGGGCGGCCTGGAGCTTATGCCCCAACACAAAATGTCAGGCTGACGCAAAGCACACAGATAATTTGGAGATGCCAGTTAACATAATTGCAGGAGAAAGCCATAAGATACAGGGAGTTCACACACACATCGCAGAGGCAGAATTCGAACCCAAAACCCTGGAGGTGTGAGGAAACAGTGCTACCCACTGGATCTTAATTTGAGCCCCTCTGTAACCAAAGGAATACGCGCTAATTACTTTCCGAGGATATATCTAAAATTCAATTCCGCTCCCATGTAACCAACACTCTGCATCTGAAGAACCATATGCTGCATAGTCCGTTGTTTTTGGAAAAGCACGGAATAAACAAAAAAAATCACGAGACATAACTAGACAGATTTCACTAGAAAACTCAAAGCCAGAAAACCTCTATAACTACGAATATGTACAAAGCACTGTCTATGCATCCCGGCACACAACTTGTAATTCACTGGGAATTCCCATAGCCGACAATTCCCCGGAATGCATGGCAAGATACGCAGCGTTGGCTGACTTGCGCTGCCGAATTCTGCAAGGACATATTGAGATACTGCGCCTGTTTGTGTGGGAGTAACAGCTATGCGCGTCAGTGAAGCGCGATCAAAACGCCTTCACAGAGAGGAGACCAGCCGGACTCGGACATTCCTCAGACTCACACGTCTGTATTTTTACACATGCTGGGATTACATGTCCTCTAATGTCACACTTTTCATTAACAAACCCATTGTTGTTGAATTTCAGACAATAGATTCTCAGGCAAGATACCGCAGAAAAAGATGATTAGTGCACTATCGTTCCTTGACATTACAAGGGTAACATCAAATCTAAAATCTTTGCATGACCGGTAGAGCGGGATGATCAGTTATAACATTAACAATAACAATTACAATAACATTTAAAACAGATTTCAGTGCGTTTTACTTCTTCGGAAAACAACTGAAATGGTTGAAGTATGATCTCGGTCAGAGGGGGGCGCCCGTGCATGCGATATGACGAAGAAAGCTCTAAGACCTACATATATTCTGGAGATTGACTTTCATTTCAACTATTCCAACATTTCCCAACCATTTCACTGATGTAATTTACTAGCATGGACGATTTAGTGCGTGACTACGCTTTAATTAATTCAGTAAAGCTTTTTTTATTTTGCATTTTATTTTGTAGGCTGAGATTCAGCGCGAAAAGTTTGCAGAGGGCTTTTTTTCAGTCTGCCGGGCGTCTCTGACGAGGTGGACGGGATGGGGTTGCTGGCGAGGCGCCGGACAAACAGGGTTTGTGTTTTCAGGAGGTCAAATCCTGTCGCCTCCGCTCCAGTGGACCCCCCGGGAAAGGCTCTGATTCAGCGGAATGAAATGCGTCATGCGCCGAGCCGCCTTCGCCGCCTCGGGGGGTGCGACGCAAACCCACCCGGATGCCCCATATGATAGGCAATAGGCCTTCTGCTGCAAAACAAAAGACGAGTATTTCTTTCTGATTAGGTCTGCTTCGGTTAGTTACAATGCGGCGTCATGCAGTTTTGTTTGCAGTCGCGTTTGTAGGTTTTAAGTTGTGCGTTGCCGCTTTCCAGTATATGTGGTGTGAAGCGGAATGGGGAAAACGCTTATTAAGAGTGTTTTTTGAAAGATGTACGTTTTTCGCTTAAATGTAGGTTATTCGTTTAATAAATTTGCTTTTCTAGCGCATAATCGTGACATACTTTTGCAGCGGACGTATTTTATTTTTATTCTTTATACGCCGAATTGGGGGCTTTGAGTCAGGTGGCTTATATTTTTATATTTTATTGTGAGTTGATGAAATAGAGGAATTATCGTCTGAAAAGCCGATAGGGACTCCCGCTTCTTGCTTCCTGGCTACTCATACGATCACGCATTCCTGGTAGGGGGTCTGTTTTCATTTGTGGGGTCCCTGGTTCATTATATAGAGGCATTACAATGTTTTTTTTTTCTCCCTACCAGAATGTTTATAGCTTCTGCATCAGATCCTATACACATAACCTGCGAGGAAGATGAGGTGTTAGGTATTAATGTGGCACCTTCGTCCGCAAATGACACATATGCAAAAAAAAAAAACAAGTTAACATATTCACAAAAAGGTGTCTTATAACAATTACAGGAGCAGGAGCACGCCGAGGAGCCTGAGCTGGAGCCGTAGGTGTAATCCCTCTCAGATCATTAGCGACGCTAAACAAACGCTAGGTGGTACAGGGGCCCTCTGGAACACGCGTACTAGATCCACTCACTAATCAGCCACGGCAAGAGAGAGATTGTCTATAGCTAATTAATTACCTCCTAATGAAAAAGGCTTCACGATCATTTATTCATTAGTGGTTTTGAGCCGCGGAGGACAAAGGTACGTGCTCGTAGAAAACTCGGTCTCTCTCCTTTTCTGTGGCTTCTGACTTATTTAAAAGTGTCACTGTAAGTGACAATGTCGCCTTACACCTTCAGTGTTGCGGCTTTAAATCCTTACTCTCTGTGGTGTATCCTTTCCTCGTGCGGGTTTCCTATTGCTGTCCGAAGTTAGACCTGCTGGAATGTCTATTTTACAGTGTGTGTGATCCTAGCCAGGGATTCGCATCCCGTCTAGTTTATACCCGTCTTGTGCCCTATGCACATGGGGCAGACTCCAGCCCCCATACCGGGATAGGTGGTCGGAAGGTGGACGGACATTAGTGTGTTATGACGGTTTTAGTTATATGGGATTCTCATAGATCAGTCCCAGAATGACTGAGCTAGAACGGTATTTAAAAGAACACATCAGTGCATCGAAAACAATTAGAAAGGCCTATAGTACAATTACATACAGGCCGCGCCAGTTGCTTAATCCTTCATGAAGTTGTTCAGAAAGGGAGCGTACAGTATTCGTTCGAAAATGAGAACGAGCACCACCTCCTGGGCGTGAACGTGCTCGCCTTTGTCTCACTTGGCTTATGTAAAATTTTATGCATTGTATTTATTGATTTTTTTATTTCACTGCGTCGCGACGGCATCGCAGTGAAGCGTCGCAGGAAACCGAAGGATTTCCTTCTGTTTAGATGGACGAGTGGCAGCCATTGTTAATTATGGTGTTTTTAAAATAGCAACCCACCAAATGTTAAAGAATACACGCAGTCATTTCAATATACAATTTCTAATCGTTTGTTAAATATTCCAGATAGGTTTATAATGATATCAGGGGACCTGCATGATATTTAATAAAGTATATACATATTTAAAATGTCTAAAGTTTGAAACTATTTTACAAGTTTTATTTTAATTGCATTTTAAAACATCTGCTGATCACTGGGAATTGATAATTAAAATAGCTCCTCGCAGCATACAGTACTTAAGTGTACCATCCCTGGTATCCCATTTAAGCTGTACCCCTGCCTTGTGCCCTGTGCAGCCTGGGACCGGCTCCAGGCCCCCCACACCACTGACGAGGATAGGTGGCTAAATGGAAATATACCTTAACTAATGAATTAAAATGCTTAGTCCTGAAATACAGCATCGCTGCATTCTTCAGTAGTATGAATAGTGTGAACATCTGCTTTCTAGGCCTGTAATCATTTAAAAAAATAAATACAAAGCACTAACAAATGGGGAAAATGGTAAAGGGCCAGGTTTTGGGTAAACTTAAATACGTTAACATTTCCTGAATGTTATCCTTTATTTTATTGGACAGAAAACTCAGACCGTAGTATAAACTAATGTCATGTATTGATTTAAAAAAAAAAAAAAGTTTGTAATTTCATATCTCATGGATAAAGATACCTGAATTACTTCAGTCCACGGTCAAGTTATTCTAATAAGCATAACTTTGCTTTAAAATAAGTGTTCGCTAAATAGTAAAATATTAGCCATAAAAAAAGTTAATAATAGCAGCACTTGACATACATATATAAATTGGTACATAGCAGTTGCATGTCACAGTGTAATTGAATAAAAAAGTTATTTATATAGACAAAGGACACTTAAGTTGCTGTGCCCCCCCCCCCCCCCTTTTCCTGTCCATTCGGTCTTTCGGACGCAAGTCTTGAAAAGGGGCGGGTTTGAGAAGATGGCCATGGCAGCAAGGCCCCTCAGTCCCTGCCCGTGGGCGACGCCTCTCTGTGTGGACGCCGCTCCGGCCCGGACTTCGTGGCGTAGCCGTGGATCTCAGCCTCGTGTGCCCTGGCTTTGGCCCGCAGCTTCGCGATGCTGCAGGAACGGAGCTCGGCATGGCTGGGGTCCTTAGCCGCCTCCCCCTGTAACGGGGTGTGGAACGGGGCGCCGGGGATGGATGGAGACGCGACAGCCTGGGGTGCAGACTGGGGGCAGTTCCTCTTCCGCGGTCTCCTGTCCCCCGGCTCGCCGCTGGGACTCTTCGCCTCCTGGTCTCTTTGGTCCGGTTTCTCTCTTGCCGCTTCGCTCTCCTTCTCCGATGTGTGGTCCATCTCCCTTCCCAGAATTTTCATCTGCCGCCTCATTTTGGCTCGGCGGTTCTGAAACCAGACCTAAACGAGCCCGTCATGGTGAAGCGTTATCATCTGAGCACCAGAGAGCAGTCAGGGGCACGACAGTAGACGCTACACACCAAAGACCATTTCAATCACATCATTTTACCGTGGGAGAATGAAATAGGTGGGGGTATAAAAAAACAAAACATTTTTTCCCAAACATAACATATCCATGGAAAACACCATGATCCCCCATAAAATTGTGCTGCTCAGCAGGTTAGGCATCTGTGCCTACAGTTGGTTGTGGGTTCAAATCCTATGGCCGGCAGAGCAATCATGCCACTGTGGTTCTCTTTGACATAGGCCTTAGTGCTGGTTGTTGGCTTCCACTACTCTCTCACCCCAACCTTTCCACACTTGTATGTAACTTTGGATGAAGGTGTTTGTCAAGTAATTAAATAATCTATTTCTTCTCAGTAGCAGAATAATCTCTCCATGTCAGGGGAGCAGAGTTATGACACGCGATGTCACCACTCCACGCAGTATAATTGTTTAAAGTTCTCAATATTAAAATCTTGCAATTAAATAGTAATTACTGTTGGCACCATCTGGCTTTTTTAGTAATTTGTGATAAAAAGAAAAAAATCAGGAACGCAACACAAGCATTTATGTTCATAGTGGCTTTAAAATTCTGACAGTCTCCTGTCCGCCTGCATCAGTTGCATGGTACCAAACATGCCAGCAGCAGGCAGGGCAGTGAGTTGAGCATGGACAGAGCGCTACCTGCACCCGGGCCTCGATGAGGTCCAGTCGCAGGGCCAGCGCCTCCCTCATGAAGACGTCGGGGTAGCGGGTGGTCTCGAAGGCCTTCTCCAGCTGCTCCAGCTGCCAGCTGCTGTAGTTGGCCCGAGCCCTCCTCTGCTTCACTGGTCGCAGCTCTTCTGGAAATCATGGAGAACCCCCCGGCAATTAGGCCCACGCCAGCCAGTGACGGGCCTCTAATTGCTCCAGATTGGATAATTATCAGTGCTTTCATTAAGGCCAATTAACAAGCGCCGGGAAACTAAAGCGGCAATCAATTGATGCTCATGAGCCTACCCGCTGTATGCGTGCGCTTCCACTGTCAGAGTCAAAAGGAGGGTGGTAATTTCACGCTAATCCTTTTCTCACACAAACAAGTCCGGAAATAATTTGCAGACCATATTTACAGGCATGGCGCAATTTAATTATTCCTCCCGATTGGATTTAAACCACCAGGACCCGGAATCTTCATTTCTTGTCTAACATTCGTCATAGACACCATTTTCACATCACGCCATCTTTCACGCATATGCCAAGCATGTTTGTTATAACTATGATAGCCTCAAAGAAATTAGTGCTGATTCTGCAATAAAAGCAGTCTTTGGAAGAATGCTTCAAGTTCTTATGTCATTCTGTTGAGTTCTTTGTTTATTGGTTTCATTGAGTTTTTTGGTACACATTCATTTTAACTGGCCCGACAAAAACAGCTCGTATCATTATTGTTAGTTTGTTATTGATTAAAATGTAAAGGCTGTGCCCCACACTGGATCGCCCACAGGTGTCACCCACCTTTGTAATCTGTAATCCCTACTAGGCCGGCTGCTTGCGTAGCCAGGAGAAGAGCTTGCTTGCAGGGCTCGGGCTGCAGGTAGCTCTGGAGGATCTCATAGCTGACTAGAGGTCCTGGGATGACCAGGCTGGAGATGTGCGGAGAGCCCAGTCTGGTGGGGAAAGCTGGGTAGAAGTGTGCCGGTAACGAGTGAAAGACAGCTGGGCTGAGAGCCGACACCAGCTGACCTGGGCTGAACATCTCCACGTTCTTAGTGGATCCAGAAGCTTCACCAGGGACCGGAGGCCCGAGCTATGACAGAGAGTGCGGCAGGCTCAGGATGAGACGAGAGTAATGAGGACGTCGTGCATGCAAATGGTGAATGCAGATTAGACACTGATACAGAGCAGTGTAATACAATACAGACAGGATCAAATCAAGCGGCATGTGCAGGGAAGCTCTTCAACAGCTAGGCTCTTATTGCACAGCCCGATTCAAAGCAAACGTGCAGAACAGCTCGAATGTAAGTGAAAGGTGCCCCATTTCGCAGAAAAGCTTCAGGTCTGCATGTAGACAAAGTAGTGCAGTAAAAAATAAAACAGATGTAAATCCATGAAAAACGGGTGGAAAGTTTTTTTATCGGGAAGTCCTTTGGCAGGTGGGCAGACGGTAACACGGGCCGCTGCCTTGCAGAGAGGGGTGTGAGACACGGTTGCTCCTTACCTGCACCTTCCCGTCCAGGTACCGCCTATCCTGTGACCTCACCGGTGTCTACAAACTGAGGACAGGTGAGGAGAAAAAAAAAAAGCTTCAAAGACCGGCTCCTCCATCAGCTAAGAAGTATAAATACAATCAGGGAGCAGAGATAGAATTTCTGAGCAAATATTCACACCAATTCATCATTCTCTGTGACCCGATTAACACTTTGGCTTTAGTGCAGTGGTTCCCTCCCGCCCAGAAAAGGTGGGAACACAAAGAATGAGTGTAATAAGAGTGAAATCTATGGGCACTTATGTGAAAGCCTGGCTGTCTCCCTAATAGAAACAAAGCAAGAATGTTTTTTTTTTTTCAATTTCCAATTGGAAAAGGCATGTCTGCTTTATGTTTATTTTTGGCAAGTTCAGTCCCATTTGTTTTTTCTCTAGTTAATATTAGGTAGCAGATGTCCAAACTAAAGCGTGAAAAGCATAATTTGTCACCAGAATGTTTTTGTATGACATAAATTCATCATAATTTATTATATACTAGATACATAGTCTTTAAAATAAATTTGTACACTGTCAAATAAGGCGAAGACCTTTCAGCCTCTTGAGATACTTTTTATTTTGCTCAAATGTAAACACATTTACTGGATATGCCACACAATAGCGCTGCATAAAATACGGAAAAGTAAATTATTTTTTTCAACAGCGTGAAGCCTCACATTTTTTCCCTTCCCCACATCATCAATGTGATTTAGGAGCCAAGAGATAACTGATTACTAAAAGTAATCTGAGCTTTATTTCTGTTCCTGGATGAGTAGAACTCCGCGGTGGAAAACAATCAGACAGGAAGCAGTAATAAGATAATTAGAAAGGCAAACTAATTTGACTTTATTGCCCAAAGAGGTTTCATATCTTAATAACAGGGATTCGCCTGGGTGAAACTCGCACTGGTTCTATCAGGATGAGATTCTATGTGTAAATACTACCTCAGTGCGAGCCAGAAGAGGCAGCAAACAGACCGCGTTTGCGACAAAAAAAAGCATACCACTTAATCAATCGCGGAAAACACATGATTAAAAAAAAATCGCATAATAATATATGAGAATGCTGCAATAAAACGCCACGTGACATTAGTAAAACGTCCACTCTTTTCCAAAGCAATAGCCTACATCTTAAGTATTGGTTGACAGATGATGCCCGTTAGTACTATTATTATATTATTATTATTATTATTATTATTATTTTATTATTATTATTATTATTATTACCATCATCAATAATAATAATAATAA
>JAODKL010000095.1:22208809-22228193 GCA_026780765.1 Petrocephalus schoutedeni | reverse complement strand
GCGTAGTGTTGCCATTTAATACCATCACACCCCAACATGGGTGCAGCATTCATGGTAGGAATGTTGTCTGAAGACACTGTGGGGCTACATCAACACCCAGGTGAGGAATGTATGTAATGACCTTTGACAAACATATATGTAATGATCTTTCCTGCAAGCTGTTACACAACAGCTGTCCTCTTCCATGTGGAAAGGGAGGAATGCACACTGAAGAGTTTCTTGTAAGTTGATATGTATATTTTGGTCTATGTTTATCTGTGTTTCAGTTTAGGTTTCTGGTTAGGTATGTACATATCGATGGAGGCTGATGGCAAAAAAAATTGTGGGAATAAAAAAAATACAATTTTACAAGAACACAAAGGTGAATTTCCAAGGAAGAGAGAAAACGTGTTTTTAAATGACAAAAAAAATTTTATTTCAAAGTTACTTGCTTCGTAAAAACTAGAAAAGATGCTATTGGAACGACAACAGAGTACTCTCCCGTCCCGTCCCCCTTCCATCTAATCCCTACTCCTCCCACATCCCCCAACCGCTACAATATCAAGAATTACTGGATGGACCAACTGAAAAAGTAAAAGCTTATAAATGTGTTTTAGGCCTGAATGAGTCCTAGTATGAAACTATGAAACTACACATTTTCCTTTATTGCACATTCCAGTTACATGCCAGTTTGCACAAGCTGTGCCCAGCAATAAGGTGGTTAACTGTATTTCTTCGTGTATGTCTCTGCCTTTATTTACATTACATTCATGTCTATGTATTTCTCATTTGCACTGTGACCAGCATTATCTGTAACATAACAGTAAGAATCATGTCTATGCAAAGTTTGAAAACAATCAGTTAAATATTTGAGTTATCCTCCTAAACAGGTCAAGTGGCTAAAGCTTCATTTTGCAGTCATTGTGTAGTGCTGCTTCAATTTTGGGGTGATCTTTCTAAAAATGTATTCAATTTCAGTTTGTCATCCATTCTATGGTTCTTTAAAACTTGTAAAGGATTTGTCAAACACTTTTTGAGTTAGTGTCTTAATGAGAAAGTGTCTGCGGCAGCCGTAGTGCTGGTGGTGGCAGCTGCCCAGTCCCAAAAGCATCTGTATTCTCCATCCAGGGAATACAAACGAGTCTCACCCCCCATCATGTGCTCATTCTACCGGGGGACAATCGAGAGTGTCCTCACCAGCTGCATCTCGGTGTAGTATGGAGGCTGCACTGCCTCCTGCAGGAAGTCCCTGCAACGCATAATGAATATGGCCAGCAGGATCATCGGTGTCCCCCTGCCCTCCCTCAGTGACATTTTCCATACCCAAAGAGCCATCAGCATCGCTGGTGACTCCTCCCACCCCTTCCACTCCCTCCTCAGCCTCCTGTCATCAGGGAGAAGGTACTGAAGCCTCTGGGCCCGCTCCACAAGACTGACCAACAGCTTCATCCACCAAACTGTCAGGAAGCCGAACTCTGTCCACTACTTCCCCCTGTGTCCCCTGCCCCCTGGACTGTAACAAGAGGCACAACCTACACTAGTGCCCTACATCAGCTGCCTGCATAAACACATATATATGTTACATATCCTGCTGCTAATTGTCTAATTTATTTCCCTGCACTATGATTCTTGCTGCACAACTGTTTATTTACTAATTGTGTAATGCAACTTCTCACTATTTGTTTAGCACTACTGGTTCAGTTGCCCATAGGTTTACTTGATTCCAGCTGCTTGAAATGTTTATTTATGTATTTATTGTATGTCATATATGTGTGTGTTTCTACTTCTTTTTTTTAGACAGTATTGGCACCAATACCAAGTGAAGAGAGAAGCAGCATTTCGATTCTCCAGAATGCTCTGCACATACAGTGAATTGACAATAATATTTGATTTGATTTGATTTGACAAACAGAGGAGGTGCAACCTCTTCAGGACTTATACTGCACTTTGAACAATGATGTCATCTAACCAGGGCTGGACTGGCCATCTGGCATTTTCCCAGTGGGCTGATGGGGTAGTGGGCTGGCAGAATTGGGATCCACCCCCATGGCACACTCCCCTTGACTGGAAAAATTCATCATTGAGGATTTCATATCATAGGTATGTATGTGTGGTAACAGTCCAGGGCAGATTTTTAATGCCAGTTCAACCCTGCAGCTGTATTTGGAACCATACCTCAAGTATTCACAGGGGTCTTGATAAAGGTGCCAGCTGCCAGAAAGATCTCAGTGCTTCTATCTCAGAACCTCAGCACAGAACCTGACACATCTGACCACCATGCTCTCCTCTCAGATTAGAATGCCTGTGTTTTTTAGGTTAAGATTGTACCAAAGAAACACTTTAATGGAGACGTTATTCATACTGGCCTCATTTTTTCATAATATGATTTTTTTTCTATTCCTGTAGAAAAAGCTGTCTGGCTGTGGATAGTCTCTGTGTCACATACCTTGCCGTTATTATTCATTTTGATCTGCCTTCTGATGCACACTTCATCACACATACCAAAATACGTGGCCGGGAGACAATGGGAAGTGCTGAGCTTAGCACAGGGATCCAGAGGCAGCTAGTGACCTGGCCTCATAATAAAAACCCTAGGAAGGGCTATACTAAACCTGAATTGCTTTACCAGATACCCGGTCTTATAAATAGATTAAAACTTTTCTTTAATGGATGTCTTGAAACTGTTTAAAATAAGCAGGGTACAGTTTCATCCTAAAGACATGGAGATAGGGGGCGGTGTGTAGGACAGAGCGTTAGGAGGGTTAGGTTCAGCTCAGAGGGTTAGGTTCAGCACAGAGGGTTAGGAGGGTTAGGTTCAGCACAGAGGGTTAGGTTCAGCACAGTGGGTTAGGACTTGTGATCAGGAGGTCCCTGGTTCAGATCCTGGGCCTGGCAGACTGATGCCACTGTTGAGCTTCTCAGCAAGGCCCTTAGCCCCCCGGCTCCAGGTGAGCTGCATACCGGCTGACCCTGTGCCGTCACCCCCAGGCTTGCTCTCACCTGTATGTGTATTTCATGGAGAGCCAGATGGGGGGGGGGGGGGGCAAAAAACCATTTACTTGGTGACTCTGAGTTGTTTTTAGCATGTGTGCATTTGTCTGGGTTATTATTGTTAAGTAATACTGAATCAAAATTGAATTGAATATGGCACTTGTGAATCAGAATCTGAATTGTGAGGTCAGGGCTGATTAAAAAAAACATGAAAAAACATTCTTGTAATACAAAAACAAAATAAAAGCCTACAACGAAACAAAAACTATAAACATTGCTTATGAAACTAGCTGAAATCAAATAAAAACAAACGTCAAATACATTCTGTTACTGTTCTAAATACTTTTCAGCTAAAGTAGCGATTTGGTTACCTATCCTTCATGATGGAAATCATTCAAGGAAACGTAATCCAGTGTATTGTCTTTAGATGGTGCCACGCTTTTGGCACTCTTTAGTGCAATTAACCATAGAAATAGCCAATGACACCATATTACGACATTTTTTAGCAGGTAGCTAAGTCCTACAACTTTCAGTAAATCCCAAGAAATATCATTATCAAAACTATTAAACCAATGATAAAATATAAAAAACCTAAAAAAAAATATATCTTTAAAATAAAAACTAAAAAACTAAACCAAATTTCTAATAATGTAAAAATAAAAACTACATTTTTGGCATCCAGTTCATGCCAAACACAGCCTGGGAACAGCTGGGGGTGCCCCATCCAGCATTCCTGAATGAAAAAAAAGGATAAGCTGAGAGTATTTCTAAACTTCTCAAGCAATCTTAAGAATTTCAAGCTCTGGATTTGACTGGGTAGCTCAAGTAAGAAAAAAAAAGAAGCAAAACAGAGAGTGAGTAGATACCCCTCTTGCTCTGGCTTACCACCTAGCTACACACATTCACTTGACATAGCTGCTGTGCTGCTGAGATACAGAATGCTTTGGGCGGCCTTGCTCCGGCTCACTACCTAAGGAAACTTCTTACTCTCATGGAGCATGATGAGTGGCCCGGCTTTGGGGGAAGCAGAAGCACATTAGCGTGGTCAGAGGCCCCTGGGCTCCAGCCTTGTTTAGTCCATGCCTCACTGGACTGAATCCAGTAGCAAAGGCCCCTATAGTGTTCAGGGGGCCCAAGGTACCATTTTTATTGATTATTAAAACCAGAGGTGGAAAGTTCCGGTCCTGAAAGTAGAAATCCAGACCAAGATTTTGATTCAACAACCAGTTGAGTACTCTGTGTCTGTGACTCTTTATGTTGAACCTGTTGGTTGAAACAAAATCTTGGTCAGGATTTGTACTTTCTGGACCTGAACTTACCATTGCTGATTAAAACTAATGGCTGTGTCTCTGTACAGATTTACTTGCTACAGTATATGCTTAACACGGTGAAATTTCCAAAATAATTGTGAAACTTTGTTTTTGTATATTTTGATGATTATTAAACCACACACTTTCTGATCGTTCTCCCAATAAATTATTCTCAATCAAATACAATACTGAGATCGCAGTACAACAGTAACTGATTCAAAGTTTTAATTTCTGGAACTGCCTTCCATTTCGACTATTTCTCAGATGTATATATTTTTTTATTTGGAAAATGCAGAGGGGTTGCCATGGAAATGGGCCTGCTGCAATAGTGAATCCTGTCTGCGCTAGCTCTCATCTGCAAGGTGGCAGCCCCTCAGAATAAGATAATGTCACCTCTTCTTAACACCGCAATAGAGAAAAGCAAAGGCCGTCGTCAAGTTTGCCTTTTATTTTCTACCTAGGCATCCATCCCTCCATCTGCTAATGGTTTATCCTGGTCAGGATTGTGTGCTGGATGGGTATGAAGCGGAGGTGGAGGGGATGCCAGTCCATCGCAGATTTATTACACTTTTATACACAATTATTAAAATACTATCAGTTACCAACATACAGTCTGCTATTGTGGAACATTGTTGGGCGTTCACACCTACAGACACCCGGGATCTCAGACAAGAGTCATGATTCAGCGTTAATCATAACAATTGTGTACTTGGTGCCTGATTGTTTTCTTAGATACCATGTATGAGTTTTATTCCAGGAAATACACAATGTGTTTTAACCAGCTTGGCCTCAAGAATATATCAAACTGAAATTAAATTAAATAGTACTGAAGTGCTCCCTTGACTCACTGTAACCAGACTCCGCCTTGGATTCCAGAAAACCCATTAGCTTCCAGTTTACTATCCTGAGATTTCTGGTGACAGGTGAATTATGTTAATGAATGCCTCATGTTTAAAGTCAACAAAGTGGGTGTGTTTTTAAAATAACCAGTTTGTAAACTATGTTTATAATAACAGTTTTCTTCTCTATGAATATTTCACACTTAATGCAGTTTCAAGAAATAAAGACGTACATAAACGTTTAATTTATATCTCATTAATTATGAGTGATTGTGAAGCTTCTTTTTTTAACCTGTTTGCGTGCAAAGCCTAAACCTTGCGGGCAGGAAAGAATATGTAAGATGAACTGGTGCCCTCTAGTGGGGCTTTGCTAAAACTGCCACTTTACCAGCAAAATGAAAACGTACGCCAGTCCTCTGTAGTGGGTATGTCACCGGCTTGAGTTGTACAAACAGATCAATAAGCTCCCTGAGCGTATCGACCTGAGGAATCAGGTCTTGTTTAGTAGTCGGATTTTATTTGCCTAATGGATAAATTGTGGTACTGATCCTGAATAACAGAATAAACAGTCATGGTACAGAAAAATGTGTCCCCTCTGGACACCAATGACTATTGTGTGCTATGCTTAATCAAATGATAGAAGTGCACAGAATTAGGGTGACAGAGAGGAAACACATGGCTCTGTGCCATTCCTTTCAGGTTCTTACCCTAATGCAAACACTTCACCTTGCCTGAATACTATGAAAATAGTTGATGCCACCTCAGTCATGTGGATTCTGGAGTCTCTGAAGCTCCTGCAACGATTTAAATGAATGAGAATGAACTTAGATTGAATCAAAGTGAATGTGCTAAACAGGGAAACGACGACAAATGACATCGAAAGGGATTATTTATTCATTTAGCTTAGGTGGTAATGAGAAGTTCTTAGGTTTTTCATTTTTTTCCTAAAGAATCTTGTGAAGTTTCTAACAGGGTCCACAGGAGACTTTCAATGTGGTGCCACTTGGTTTGTTTAAAACTACTACAGCAGTTGTGTGACAATATTTTCAGTCAAAATTTTTGCCATTTCAACATATACCGCATGTCCAAGTTATTTCTCTGCGAAAGGCTTTAATGAGAAAACTGCAGCAAAATGCGATGAAAGCAGACAGTACAAGTGTGAGAAAAGCACGACTCCAGTGAAACTGCTCGTATTTAATGAACAATGCATTATGCCATTTGAAAATTAAAAAGGACAAACTTGAATTTTTACTTTATTGCTGGTCTATAAACAACATTTCAATTTAAAAATTCAACTCAGTTTTAGTGCAATGATGCATTGAATGCTTTGTTATTTGCTGAATTTATAGTTCAGTACAATTCTCATGCATGAAAAAGCAGCAAACTGATACATTGACATTAATTCTCTTTCTGCGTATTGACTGCCATTTATCAGTTGGAAAGATCTCTTTCAGAGCATTAGGCATCACAAAAACTTATATCCAGACATATAGGTTTCTGACAGCTCTGTCAATAACTTAAAATTAGTTACCCATTATCTCAAAACATCCAAAATAAAACCAAATCCTCAGTGATAAAAAGTAGCAGCAAATTAAATACATTTAAATCTTGAGAGAAGAAAATCTGACAATATACATATAGCTGTATGATCAATCAAGTCTGCAAAATTCGTACCTTATATACACACGCACAAGTTACATTCGTTAATGCATTCTTATTAAGCTTTCATGGACTCCCAAAATGTCACTTTGTCAGCGGGACTTATTTCTGTATGTAATGGACTTCCAGTAGGAGAGTTTTAAGGCACAATGTAACTACTGCAATTCTGAGACATGGGGTTTTATTACCCAACACCTAATTTTGCATCGTGTTCCTATATGAACAGTTTCACAACAAAAGCAAAAGGAATAAAGAATGGAACTTTTTATGTCAAACATTTCACAGTCATTGGTTTCATCCCCCTTTATATCCATACAGTGTACATTTAGTGGTCTTTAATAGTGCAATAAAGCTCGGAAGCACGAGCATAAAAATCAGCAGACCAAATATATATAATTACCATTATAATTCCATGAAAGTTATCAGGTGATTTCCGCACAGAACACAAGTTCGGTAATCGGAGCAGTTCCACCAGCAGAGGGCATTACTACTAGGTTGCCTCCAACAGCCACCTAGGCCCAGCTGATCGTAAAATTCTGACTGAGGTTCAGACCGAGATCTTTCACGGTTAAAACCTGGAACACAAAAAAAGAAAAGGAAGTGGGGATTTAATGACATATGACCGTTTTGGGCTGAATGCACACAGCTGCTTCCTCATCGGCCAGGCCAACGCAGCCCACCTACCTGATTGGCCTTGTATGTAAAAGGAACGTCCTGGGAATTCACGGTCACATTTGTCGGTTCCTTTTTCACTCCAAAAAAGGACACTGTCTCCACGGTGATGTAGGTGGCCTCTACATTCTCATGGAGCACTTGTGAAGTCATCACATTCTGGTTAAAAAAAAAAAAAGGAAATTGCACATTACACAGCCTGTCATTGTAGCGGAATGTCAAAACCAGGAGGAAGTACAATCAATCTTCGCCGCCATCAGGCAATTTTGTTGCTGTCCTGCTAAAAATATGCAGGTCCCAAAAACACAACGTTGAAAAATAGGCCACTCTGCTGAAGACTGTGCCATTTCTAGCTAGCTGTGTGTTTTTCCTTACTTTTGATTTGGAGAGATTTCATTGAGGTCAGCACATTCCTTAAACGATACTTAAAATATAAATTCCCTAGTTACATGGTGGGTCTGGAGGTTTGAAAAGCAGTATCTGAGGAACACTGATATTCTCAAGCCACACGGGCCAGGAACACTCCAGCTTTTACAAACAGGTTAAAAAAAATATACCTAAAATCATATTGCGATTCCGAAGATATAAATGGTCTCTAGATGAAAATGATATTTTTAAGTGCAGAGATTTAGAACATGGTCAGGTAACAAAAGCCATAGTTCAGTCAAGTGTTGGTGATTAAGCGCTGTTGTTACATATCTAACAATAAACAAAGTTAAAGAATACACCACTTAGATCTAAACCGATAAATTTAGTCCAGTTTTTGAACAGGCCAGCAAACCCTTGTCAAAGTGCCAGCTTCATTCTCCTTTAGCCACGATGTATTAACAGCCAAGCCGTGGCTGACAAGGGAATTCGGTACTTAGAATAATCATGGTACCAAAAAAAAAAAAAAACGTTACAATCTGAACAAAAGGAAGATCGGGGCAAAAAGTCGCCTACGTTACTCAGCCTGTGTGATCATTTGAAAAAAATATGTATTCAGATCTACAGATATTTTTTAATTAATAAGTTAAAGACTGTAGCAAGGGTAATAAAAATAAATCATTAAAAATGACCCCTTTTGTCACAAGGAAACCTCCATCGAAAACAACTGCCAAAGACCAGACACAGGTTCCATGAAAGCAGGTATCTAGGAAGAAATCAGTGTTATAATAGCTATAATAGCGTTTCAGCTTCCGTTTAAGTAGTTTTATTTCTAGAGACATTCATATGTTATTTCAGTTTATAAAAATGTTTTCATATAGTTTCCATTTCTGTTGACGGTAACGGGTAGAAAGCGAAAAATTCTGTCTGTACGCAAGCCTGAAAGATCCAGCCTCTCCCTGCCAACGCGGCACACGCCATTGTACCTTGGCCACATTGAACACGATGTAGGCGTACTGGTTGGTCTCGTAGGTGTCCAGGGTCTCGCCGTCATCCCAGAAGAGGTCGCCGGAGGCAGTGCCGCCGTCCGTCAGGCTGCAGACAAGGTGGAGAGGCTGGCCGCTGCTCACCCACAGGGTGGTGTTGGGCATCTGGGACAATGTCAGCCAAAGTGAGAGCGAGCACGGGTGGGACGGGCCACCGCGGGGACAAGCAGCCGCGCTCCGACCTGTCTGGGAATGACCGCTCCTTCACGCAGGTGAATGTTGATTTTATACAGCGGGGCGTCCAGCTTCACCTCTTCACCACTGCTCCTTAGAGAGTCCCCCTGCAGAGAGAGCAGGGGAAACCCCACGGAGGACCCCGTCATGACAGCCAGGACCCTCTTCCTGATTCGCAGGTCTTAATGGTGCCACATATACATCATCAAACTGACATTGCGACGATGAATTGAAACAGAAGCGGGGGAGGGGGGGGAACTGGCAGAAATAGCAAATAAAGAAATCATGAAAGCTTGAAAAAAAGAACTAGGTACTGCACCATTGTTTTACAATTCCACTTTTAAGATGGTGAGGGGGTGGCGACAGTTTCTCAAAAACAACACTTAGGTGACTACTGGAGAGGAGCATTAACATGATGGTGCCATGCTTCTCCTTACCGTAGCAACGTCATACCACAGCCCTTTGGGGAAATATCCAGCTACAGAACTGACACCCTGCTCCAAAACAGGTGTCACCAGCAAACTCTTCCCCAATAGAAACTGGCGATCTATTGTGTAAGTCTTCTCATCGTTTGGAAACCTGAAACCCAAAAGAAAAGCCATGCCCTTCTTCATCCAAACTGCATGTCACGCACCGTTTGGATGAAGGCCATAAAAATGTTGCAATGATGCTATAACACTGCATGAGAAGTACAAAGTATGCAGTTATGTTCAATACAACTTCCTTATTGTGCTGTAAACCTTTCTATACATTTAAAATCTATGCAGTATATAATGCTTTAAACTTTTTCCTTGAAAGATATCAAAAAGTTAAAAAAAAAAAAAAAAAAAACTTACAGAATGGCCTTCAATTTCAAACACCCCCAGGTCAAACAATGCATAAAAATGACTCAAGCAAACGCTGCTATGCATGTCTGGGATTTCAATTGACTGGGAGTATTCAAAGCGATGCGTATTTTGAACAGTATCTGATAGCATGACTAATAAACTCTGAAACTGTCCTGCTCTTCAAAACCCACACGTATTAAAATATTTATAAGAAAATGAAGAGAGCATGAAGTTCTGAGTAACCCGACACAAACAGTGATGCAATATATTACAAGATTTCGATAATAAACATTATCCAGCCTATGGCAGGCTTCTGCCCGACCCCCACGGCCCTGTACTGGATAAGTGGGTAGAGGATGGATGGATGGATGGATGGATGATTTCCCAAAAAATAAAAATCGTAACACAGCTACCCTGAATGCACTGAACGGCAGTCTCACTCAAAGAGCAGGGGCCGCGCCACGGTGTGCCCATCCACGTGGGCGTGGTGGAACAGTGTGTAGAACATCGGGAAGAATGAGTAGCGGAGCAGCAGAGCCTCCTGCATAGCCATCCGCACGGCCGGGCTGAAGGCGGTGGGGTCCTGGGCCTGTCGGAAAAGCATGCTGGTCAGTAATAAACATGCCCATTAAACACGAACTTATGAGCTCCACAGCACCACCCGCTGGCTACCCAGGGTAAAGCTCACCTTCTCATTGATGGAATTATGGTTGCGGGAGAAGGGATAAAATGCCCCCAGCTGTGTCCACCGCACGCACATCTCCTCAGTGGTAGAACCCCCAAAGCCACAGATGTCAGCCCCCACTAGAGGGACACCCACCATGTTGAAAGTCAGCATGCCTGGGAGAGTTGGGATGGAAGAAAACACCCATTTCAGTGCTTGGAGCCTCCACAGGTGATCAGCCGTCCTGCGGAGCTCGGGCACGGTGTGAGAGGTATAACGGCCGCTCACCACAGATGGACGTGTGCAAATCCTTCCACTGACTACGGTTGTCCCCCAGCCAGTGTCCTGAGTAGAGGCCCTGGCTAGAGAAAGTTGAGCGTGATATGACGAATGGACGCTTTCCCAGAATCCTCTTCAAGGCACTGAAGACAAAAAAAAAATGGCAGTATGAAGTCGAGAGAGAAGTCTCGATTTTGGTAAACTGTTTTAGTCGCCAAATAGACACTCACAAATTGGCACACACAAGTATACACAGTATAAATATGTGGATGACAGCAAACCTCTTACTGTGGGGGGAAAAAGGAATAAAAGTATTCTGGAAAGGACCTACAAAAATCGATTTCAGGCATGTTAAACGCAGTAAAAAATACTGACCTGGAGGAAGCTTTGGCCTCCATTAGACCATACAGGCTGTGGAGGTTATAGTGAAGTGATGCTTTGTGTTGGGCAGAAGCACAGACCGTCTTGGCTCTCAGAGTCCCACCAAGAACCCCTCGAAATAGCAGATAACAGCTTTAGCAGTACAAAGTGACTTGCCTTTGTCATCTACATTCAAAAGGCCAAATACACAATTACAGGGTTGGCTTATGTACAGGAATTTTATGCTGCCCCAATCCCCCGTGGACCAGGAACTTGCTAAACAACAATGCGGACACTTCACTTAACGGCTTCTGTTCTGTTCTGTTTATACGACTTAAGTGAAATGGTCGACAGTCGAGGAGCCGCCCCTTACCGATTTACCTTTAAATACAGGAAATCATGAATGTTAGTGTAGAGAATGCTGACCGTCTGTGAGAACGAGACTGAGAAAGGGCAATGCGAGAGGAGATGCTTGACACAGAGACGCCATGCGGCTGTTTCTCATAGAATGTACAATAGCCATTGGTCTAAGAGCTAGTGGCAAGTCAGCGTGGTTGTTACGCAGGCCCGTCGTTAAGCGAGAAGTGTCTGTACTGAGTGGGTGGCCAGTGGGGTTCTGCCAAGCGAAGCTTTTGGTTCAGTCGCTGAGGTCAAACGCTCAGAAGGTTCAATGACTGCATTTAAGATGAACACTCCCTGTTTTCCCAGGAGATCTTACAGTCCAATTAATTAACCTCACCAGGTGTGTACGGTGGGGCTTCCAGCTCATTGGACGGGCATCCCTTCAGCGAGCCGTCTAAGAAGTTTGAGGGCTCATTCATATCCTGCCGGGAAGTGTAGAAAATATTAATTTTATTCCGATAGCTTAAAAAAACCACAGCAAATGAAGAGAAAAACAAAACAACATTCGCTTACAATCCATACTCCATCAAAAGGAACTTTGGAGTGAAACCTCTGCAAGTTTTCAAACCACCATTCGTGCGTCTCCTGGTTTGAGAAGTCCGGGAAAGCGGTCAAACCCGGCCATACCTGAGGAACGGCAAGATTAGAACATAAGAAATTCACAAATGAGGGGAGGCTATTCGACCCATCAAGGTAATTTGGGGAGAATCCCACTAATAGCTGAGCTGTTCAAGTCTCATCTATCTCTGACTTAAAGGAAGCCATGTTTTTATCTTACTCTGCACTAGCAGGAAGACTATTCCATACTACATGCTGAGTAAAGAAGTTTCTTTCTCAACTCCAGTTTGAAATGTTCTCCCATCATAACATTACATCCCAAAACAAACTCCACACACACCTGGAGATATAATAGTACATCCTATTGGCCTTTTTAACTGCTTCCTCGCACTGGCGAGAGTAGGACACGGAAGCAGACAATTTCTCACAATCAGCTTCGTGGAACCGATAAAGTACTTGTGTCTTATATTTCTGTTGCCTACATGGATTATCTTACACTTGTCTCCATTAAATTTCATCTGCCAGGTATCAGCCCAGACACTAATTAGATCAAGGTCCCACTGTAGCCTCTGTGCTGCTAGTTCAGTATCCGCTACACCACCCACCTTGGTGTCGTCTGCAAATTTGACCAATATACTGTATATATTGGTGTCAGTATCGTTTATATAAATTAGGAATAATAGTGAACCTAAAATTTAACCTTGTGGTACTCCACTATAAACACAGGCCCACCAAAATATTGTGCCTCTAATAAATACTCGCTGCTTCCTATCTGTTAACCAGTTTTCAATCCAAGCTGCTACAGGTCCAAAAATCCCTGTTGCTTTCAGCTTAAGTAGGAGCCTCTTGTGGGGGACAACATTATAGGCCTGTTTATGATTAATTTCCCTAGTAGCTTCCTCAAAGAACTTCTCCTAAATCCATGCTTTCTATCGCTCAGAATGCTATTCGACCCTTTCTTGGATATGGGTGTTATGTTGGCAAGCTTCCAATCAGTTAAAGTTCGACGAATAATATCGCGCATCCATTTTAAAACTATTGGTAAAATGCCATTATAGCCCAACGATTGATTTATTCTGAGCTTGGTTAGGCTGTGTAGCACATCAGCTTCAGTTATACATACATCAGTCAAAGATGTATAAGGAATAAGGAATGAGCGTTGGAGAGTTACTCATGTTCTTTATAGTGAGTACCTGGACAAAACAACCATCAAACATTAACTATATTGATTTCATCTTCCACTGTATGGCCCTGACTACTCTGCAGATTGGTCACTTCAGGTTTTAGAACTGAAGAGTTAAAATACTGCAAAAAACTTCATGTTATCCTTAGCCTCTAATTTTTTAACTTTTTTAACTCAAACTATAGAGTTAGATACTCCTGTTTTGTTCCGACATCAGCTACTTTCCATCTGTGGTACAGAGCCCTTTTCCTCCAGACTTTAACCTTAATCTCAGTAGTAAACCACCTTTGGCTGCAGTTTCCTAGATTTAGTTTTGCTGTGTATTGGTATGAAGTCTCCTTGTGCTTGTAATAACATTTTTTAAAAAGTCCCATGCCTCTTCAACAGTTTTATTATTTAACTGCATACAGTTTACAGTTTCTTTCATTCTCATACCATTAAAGTTGCCTTCCTAACCTTGTATGTCTTGGGCTATGCTTTTCAGACACTAAAATTGACTTCCATTTTAACCATGTTATGATCACTACTCCCAAGTGGATCTAAAACCTCAAGCTTTCCACTCCTATCCTGGTTATTAGAGAGCATAAGATCGAGAATGGCTTCTCCCCTGGTAGGGGATTTAACAAACTGGGTAAAAAAGCAATCCTGTACCAATTCCACCTTCTCCAGTTCATGTACAGTAGAGCCAGAGACTATGTACCACTGTACCCTGGTAAACTAAAATCACACACAACCACTACCTCAGTGTCAAACCGATTCGACATGGCCTGTCAGAGGAAACTGAGGGAGGCAAAACTAGTCAAACAGCAAGGAGGTGCTGGAGAGTATTTGCTGGGTTCGACGTAACCCTTCCAAAGAATCTTCTTACAAAGGGTAGGGTATGACTGACAGATTAGGTGGCAACAGAACGAATAGCCAGACATGGTTGTGTCAGACTTGACCTCTGAATAAAGGACGACAGATGTAGAAAAACAATGCCTCTTTTGCACAATAGCTACAGTTTAGAGAAGTTGGGATCTGACATTGGAGGTGTGGTTCACATCACAAGACCATGAATCACAAAAGGGAAGATTTTAGTCCAAATGAAATACTGTTATTTTTTTCCCTAGAATGGTTAATAAAACGAAGTGTGGGTTTTCTACAGGAAATACTCTGAAATTAAACCCAAAAGCTTTTGTGGGACTATTTCCAAAATCATTTCACCATGACAAGCAATAATGCCGTCTCCCAAACTGCACCTTTCCAATCAAGGTTTGCCCGCTGGAGTCATTGATGAAGACGCCTCTCTTCAAGCCTTCATCATAAGGCCAGTAGGTGCCCGGCTGCTGGGTGCTGCTGATTCCCGGGTCCTGTGACACCCAGACAATGACCCAACACAACAAACCGGGAAGGAAAAGAAAAGGCAGGGTTCAAGTTCACTGATCGTGCTTTGAAGAAAATTAGAAATCTAATTTTTGCAGAACACAATCTGCCCAGACGAAAAACACCATGTTGATATTTAAGCATCGCTGTGTAGAAACAATACTTGAAAAAACTTGCTTCAAGATGTAATCGATTTTGAAAATTGATGGTAAGAATATGAATAACCATACTGACATCAAAAATAAATGCTGCTTCGCTTATTCTTACCAGGATCATGACATAACGTTGTCCGTGACTGTGAAGATCTTTCACCATATCTGGTAGGGTAGCAAAATTCTGAGGGTCAGTGGTGAAATCCAGAGCCTTGTCCATGTAATCAATATCGTTCCACTGCACGTCCTGAAACACAAACTCAAACTTAGGTATATCTGAGGCAAGAAAAGAAATCAAATGATTAAATTAGCAATTAAACGTCACAATCAAGAAGTACCTGAGGTATCCCATACTTTCTCAGGGTCTTCACAGTGTCCCAGGTATTATCGCTGGAATTATATCCCCAGCGACACAAGTGATAGCCCAATGCCCAGAAGGGTGGCATGGCAGGACGGCCTACACAATGAATCAGCAACATTATTCGGGCCAAGCTAAAATATAGGACATGCTTTGTGGGGTCTTCCCTGAAGACTCACCAACAACCTCCAAGTACTGCTGCACTACAGAGCTGGGGTCAGGGCCCAGGAAGATGTACATATCCAGGATACCGCCAACAGTTCGCCAAGTGAGGGCTGGAGCCGGTTGGAGCACGACATCTGGAGGAGGTGTTTGAACATTTGTGCTGGTGATAAATCAGGAATTCTCCATCATAGTGCAAAGAATCTGCACTTCCAGAGAAAATAACACTGTTAATATAACTGCATAAATCGATGTGGGGGGAAAATTCACAACTGGTAACAATCCTTTTAGGATCTGAACTGCAAATAAAAACCAGGCCCCACTGACGTGGTGTGAAATTAAGGGTCAGGGGAGCAATTTTGCAAGAGCTATTGGCCGCTCTCAGATGAAAATGAATGCTCTTCATCTGCCAAACCTTTCTACCTCCGTTTGCTGTCCGGAACATGAAGGACTCCATGACCCCAATAAAATCCCGATGCCATAAGACCCATTAGTGGATGGCTAACACGATGACTCACCCATGGCATTGCTGTTCAACAGGAACACCCCGTGAGCCAAGCCACCTGGCTCCATGCCCAGGTAGAAAGGATGAACGCCGTACAAGTTAGTCTTTTCCTTTCGGAGAACATTAGCAAAAGGAAAAACATTACTGCTTCATTAACTTTCGCGACAGCTCTGACACAACATGATCAAAAACAGTCTGTTTGGGGCAGCTGGTAGTAATTCCAGTCCTGGGAAAAACCTGAACATAAAGCCCTTTTAATACAGGAATCAGCTGTGCTGCTGCAGGGTTAGACAAAAGCTCAGCAATCGCATGGCTCCCCAAGACTGGAATAAAAAACAAAACAAAAAAAAAAAAAGGACCACCATTCTAGGGAAAATGCAGCTGAATGGAATTAAGCAATATGATTCTCTTTTACTATGAGGCACAGATCATGTGCAATGGGGTTTTCCCTGTTCTGGTTCTGGAAGGCCAGAACCCATCACAGTTTATAGAAAACTGCCTAGTTTAATAGGTTAATCTGAGTAGTAGTGAAATCTGGAAAACTGTGGTGCAAACTAGCCCCCCAGGACCAGTCCTCCAGGACTGGGGAACCCTACTGAACACACTAGCTATAACACTATTTCAATTGTTATTCAAAGAAACAAGTATTCTCTCAGGAGATGCATATCTGCTTCCATTACTCATAAGGCACTTCTTCTGAACAAGTCGTTAAAAATAAAGCCATTTAAGATTTGCATTACACTGATTTATTTAGCAGATGCTTTAACCCAAAGTGACCAACTTGAGAAAGCAGGCTCAGCAAGTTCCCACAGCAACTGGGGATTAAGGGCCATGCACAAGGGCCCACCGTGACATCGCTATTTACCACTGGGGCGGCATCCCGAGCCCACATGGTCAGCGTGTTCCACTTAACGTCATGGAGGAAGGCGGCTCGGTGCTCTCCCAGGCCGTAAACAAATCGCGAGGGCAGGGAGGTAGATATCTGCAGGAACTGGTCTGCATAGAAGAGAGGAGCCACCGTGGTATCAATTCTGTTAAAAACGCAGAAAAGTGGAAGGTCATGAGAGGTCTATAGGGGAAAAAACAAACAAACAATAGGGGACTGTAAAAGGAGCATAAAAAAGCGAGCCATTACAGCACAGTTCCACTTGTAATCCTTTTCACTATCAAGCCAAAGGGACTCTTGGAGAATTCCACAGCATAAAGAGGACTGGAGGCTTTTTCCGTGGCATTGGGGACAGAGATGGGGACTTCAAAACGGGGGGAAGCAGGATCCGTAATCTTGGACAAACAAGAGACAGAGACAAATGATAAAAGTCAGATATGTGACAGCGGCATTCAAGCTCTGGAAACATTAACGCCAAAGACGTCCTTCAGTTGAATCAACAAATATAGTTGACTGGAAAAGCGGTATGTAGGCAGATCCTGGTAGGATCTTACTTTCAGGTGCAGCCGGGAGTCGGTCTCAAACATAACATCTAGCTGGACGGTCTCAATGTCCATGGGGTAGTAAGTCTTCTCCGCCTTCTTCAGCCGCGCTGTATAGCCAAGGCGAGTGTCATTCAGTGTGGCAAGGGAGTACGTGGGGAAGTCTGGGGAGTAGAAACACCAGGGGATGCCGTTCTTGGACAGAGGGATGAAGCAGCAGTTCCTGGCCTCGCAGAGGTCCTGTGTCACTACTATTCTCTCTGGGTAGCAGTCAAAGCGCCAGTTCTCAGGGGTGGCACTGCAGGACTGCGGAGAATTGCCCCCCCCATCCAGGGCCCACGAAGCTGAAGCAGAGGCGGGAGGCGGCGGTCGGTGGGGAAACTGATTGCTTGGGTTGTGCAGCCAGAAAATGGTGCCGATTAACCAGACACCACAGACCACCAGGAGCAGAGCCCCCAGGGCCATGAAACCTGTGGAACTGGAGCATATGGTCTGCTTCTCCAGCAGGGGGCTTTCGGGGGGTTTTTCTTCCACCGGCTCCTCCAGTATCTCTGCAGCAGATGCAGAGCCAGAAAAGTACACATCCTCTGGCGTTAGGAGTTTGTAGGATACCATCTTGCTGTTATGAGTCCTTGGCAGCTAAAAAAAAAAATAAAAATAAAGTGAAAGCTGCATGCATTAAACCCAGAATGAAACGGAATGTGTCCCCAAAACATTTTAAAGGGATCTTACAAACAGTTAAACCCCTTGTTATTTAAACAAAGGAAGAATGCTCTGGCTTTCCTCTTACGCAGAATGTTCTTACCCAATGTCAAATTTATAAGTGTACTTATATATACGGAAAATACGTTGCTTTATTATAGGAAGTGCAGACAGACGAGTCAGGCATCAAGTAGCTATTTTGTCGAGGTGCGGCTGTGTAACGGAGGCGTCCTGCAGCATTCAGCTAGCTCGTAAAATGCGACGTGCAGTATTGCTGCAGCTACAACCATAAAGCAAGAGAATTGATGGTGCAGTTTTTTACACCACGCTTGTAACTGCTGACCTTTTCCCGAAGGAAGACATGTGACTGTTCTCCGCTTCCAATAAAGCGTCTGGCTAAAATAAATGTACGTGCCGGATACCCAAAGCTCAAGCCCCCCAGTAATGTCCCTCGGTGCCGTTTCTCATGGACATCACAGCATGTGTTGTACTGAAACGTCAGTTCAGTCATTACGATCTCTAATTTTCATCCATCCTCTAAGGTTACTTACACTTTAATCCTCCTGTGATGCACATCTGCCTTAATGTATTAATACAGCACGTAACTACATAGCTAACAACGCTCGTCTTAGCGGCACTAGCAAAGCCGAATTGCATGGCACACTCAAAACTACACGGAAACTCACCGCCAGAGTAAGTTTAGCAGAATAACTCCTCTTCTCATTTAACTCGCTTATACTAAACGATAACAGATGGGTGCACAGTTTAAGTTTCGTTAAACATCAACGTCGGCGAAGGTTTATTGGCATTCGATACGAGCCTCTGCCGCAACTACGGACAGCCGGACGGCCAAAAAGAGTTTTATGCGCTAACGAAAAAAATATTGCGTCTTCTAAAGCGTTAAAATCTTTTTAATCACCTACATTTTCTCACATCAACGAGATATTAGTAAGTTATTGTAAATGTATTACTGCGATATTGCAATATGGTAAACAGACCCGCCAGAATAAATACGTGAAAGTTTGGCCGACTGTAGGGCTACAGGGAAATATAGGATTTTATAGCAATCTAATCTCATAATAAACTGACTTACAATGCAGTTTGGTTACATTTTAGCAGATTATGGTATACACAATAAATATTTCTGTAAGCAACGCATTAAAGCATCTACAAATATCCAAAACTTTATATTTTATAGATTACTTTATATTTTTATTTGCTGACTGATATACTTACAGGTGTTTGGTTATATATGCCTATCTCATAATCTACTAATTAAATATAATCCATATTATATATAATAAGTTTTGCG
The DNA here is from genome assembly GCA_026780765.1 of Petrocephalus schoutedeni. NCBI lineage: Eukaryota > Metazoa > Chordata > Actinopteri > Osteoglossiformes > Mormyridae > Petrocephalus > Petrocephalus schoutedeni. The sequence goes on along the minus strand of JAODKL010000095.1, from coordinate 22,208,903 downwards.
GTAGCTAGTCTACTGCGGGGCGGCACGGTGGTGCAGTGGGTAGCACTGTCGCCTCACACCTCTGGGACCAGGGTTCGAATCCAGCCCAGTTCCA
>JAODKL010000095.1:22145449-22193971 GCA_026780765.1 Petrocephalus schoutedeni | reverse complement strand
GGTGAAAAAAGAGGCGGAGGAGAATGCGACGGGCCTCAGCGACGACGAGCTGGTGGCCATGTCCGTGCGGGAGCTGAACCAGCACCTGCGGGGCCTGACCAAGGAGGACATGGTGCGGCTGAAGCAGCGGCGGCGCACGCTGAAGAACCGCGGCTACGCGGCCAGCTGCCGCGTCAAGCGCGTCACGCAGAAGGAGGAGCTGGAGCGGCAGAAGGCGGAGCTGCAGCGCGAGGTGGAGAAGCTGGCGCGCGAGAACACCAGCATGCGGCTGGAGCTGGAGGCGCTGCGCTCCAAGTACGAGGCCCTGCAGTGCTTCGCCCGGACCGTCACCTGCAGCCAGCTCTCGCCCAGCAAGGTGGCCACCACCAGCGTCATAACCATCGTCAAGTCCACCAATCGCAGCCCTGCCTCTGCCCCTTTCTCTGCCCCGTCGTAGTGGTGGCCAGGGATGGGCCCTTTATCCGCGCTACCTGCTAGTCAGACGCAACGGTTTAAATAGTCCCGTGAGGAGTCCGATATTCCCGCAGACTATTTCTATTGCCTCTTCCTCATATCTGCACAAGCTGTGCAGATTATTTACGGTGTCATCGCCAGCTGAGCTACAGACAGCAACAATGGGCCGAGGCAGTCCCTGAACACGGTCGCTTTAAACATGGCCTGGAATCAAGTCAGTCTAAAGTATATTTACTTTTTTTTTTCCCCCACATGCCTCAGTTGTACTCCTGTGGTAATGCAAACCAAACAAGAAACATGCAGCGTGTCTTTTAAAGCACGTCTGAGTGACACATCAAATGATGGCGAGGGGTTTTTTATGATCACAAAGATGAACGCTCTTCCCTCAGCTACATTTCTGCAAAGAACCTGAACCAACTGAGAACTGAGACTGAAATGGATGGACACAGACACAGACCAGTTTTCCTACACAGTGTCTTTTTCTCCGTGTTATTCCTAAAACATTTCCTGTTTTGTGTCCCCTGTCAGGTCAGAGATTGTGACTTTTATACATTCCACGACAATGTAAAGATAACGGCACCCTCGTAAAGTATCTTTCATCAAATATATAATTAGACGTGTAGATGGATGCCAAGGCACATTTAAAACCTAATCTAGAAATACCAGTCAACATTGCAGATTAATAAAATGTGGAAAAAATTTGCACATAACCTGGTGTTCAGAGGTAGGCACGATACCTGAGCTGTCCATTTATATCAGGTATATTACATCTGTTCTAAGAATGATACGATTCATTTTTTCTGTTTAATCTCTTTACATGTTACACAAGCCACATATAAACCTTTTTTTGTGACAATTAAACCAAAATTAGTGGTGATGGAAAAAGTGATGATATACATTGAACTAAATAAAAGCACAGGGTGTTTCTGTGCTTATGTAGTCAGTGGGAGTTCCTCAGTGAGACTAAATTCTGACATTTAAATCCAAGCTCTTATGGTGGGAAGGAACATGGCTAATTTATATAACATGTGTGTAGTGTGTTGGTGTATATATAATATATAAGTATAGATTTTTGTAGTTCTGTTTCTTCTGAGCTGTCAATATTGTATTGTTAGGTAATCCATATTGGATATGGGAGTTTTCAAAAAGAAAAAAAAAATCAGTTGCGGGGTAGATGTTGCAGGCATAAACAGCACATTTGCAGAGTTTTGCGCAATGAAAAGATGGCTGTAATTACAGGCCGTGGTTCTCGTGTGGGAACATGTCACCCTCTCGATGGCGTCCCTACTGCTGGGTCTCCTGAAAGCATCACTGCTGATGTGAGTCAAAAGCACTTGATGGTTTTTTTTATTTTTTTGTGCGTTTCATTTTTAGCCATGAACTTTGGGTAAAGTGAGGGGGGCGGCCAATGGGTTTAACAGACACTGAGTATTTGTCGCCCCCTGCCAGTGTGGATACATTGGATGGTGCAATTTGATATGTGGGATCCATTGCCCAAGCCTGTTTGCCACCCAGTGATGTCACACTTGGGGAGTCTGGCAGTATTAGTGTTTCCTTGTACCCAGTGGAGATGGCTGCACGTCCCTCCTTGGTTAGACGCTAGTAAGAACGGGCTACTTTGCTGCTGTATAGCCCAATGCATTACTAATCCGTCTCTCCGCTCTTGTATTTTTTTCCTTTAATTATTTGGTCATTATCATACTCTATTTTTCTGTATATTAAATTAATCCTATAATATATGAAATAGCAATCACTGTTCCAGTTTCAGATTTCCAGACTAGTCTTTTATAGTGTTTGACATGTTCTTGGGGTTAATAGTACATTCGCCTCGCAGGATTTTTACAACCTCCAGAATGCAGTACTGTACCTGACTAAAACTGCAGTGTTTATATGAAATTGGAATCCAATATATTGCCCATTTCTATGAATAATTAGTTTTTATGAATCTTGGATTTGTCCGCCGTCTACCCAGCAGCTTGAAGCTTTTGAAGAATAGGCAAATTATTGTGTTATGAATAGTCTGCTATCTGATGAGGAAAAGCTTTTCCTTGTCGTTCCAGCAGTTATTTTACTGTAAGTGAACAAACTTCTGTGCCAAGTCTCCCCCCTAAAACAGAAGTATTTAACACAAAAGCATTTCCTTTTTCTATAGCTATTTTGTGACTCGTTGTTCATAATGGTTCATCAGTCATATGATCAGTATAAAATACTGTCATTCTTTCCTGATGGGGAATTTTTTTATTATTTTTTTTTGTACTGACACCTAATGGCAAACTCATGTCTGTAAGATGTTGTATAAAGTAACTGGATAAAACGTATTTAAGGCTGCTCATCCTTGTTTTAGACAACCCGTGTTAGCTTCTACACAGTTGTGTACTTGTCTGCCTTTAGTTTCCCACTGGCCAGGTACTCGCTCACGGGCCGTTTGGTCATACAAGTGTGAGCTCGCAGAGAATGGGCATCTTCTGATTTAGAGCTCGAATCAGCTATTGCCATCAAGCAGAAAAGCTAGAAAAGAATGGGGTTGCTGGACATGGGGGCAAATATAACTCACCTTTTCTGCCCTGATCTAGAGTATCTGTACTGTATTTTTGTTTGGTTTTACTCCATAGTACTATGTTGTATTGGAATAAGCAAGCATAAATGAACGCAGTTTGTCAGTGTATGAGAACTGAGAACATTCTGTCTTCATACTTTATGGTCTGTTTCCTGATAGCAGTCGCCGTTAAATTATTCAATATTTTCGACATATTATACAACAGCTTCTAAGTTATACTCTGTGTATTTGTCCTGAACACCATTCAAGCTCTTTGCCATACACGCACAAACACATAATCCCAGTACATTTGTGTGGTGCATAATTTGCACTGAATGCATTAAAAATGAGACATGAAGAATGCTGCTTAAAAAAAACAATCACTTTGGACACGTCAATATGCGAAGAATTAAAAAATAAAAGTGCTTAAATGTTAATGTGTCCTAGTATGGTTTGCGTAGAGGTACACAAACTGCACAGTGATGCATACTGCAGTCTGACTGGCATCGACTAAACGACTTTAAACACCAGTAAACTATCTTATAGAAACTATGGTCTTTGCATCATAATTCAGTTTATTTGCTTTTTATAGTTATTCTGAGTTGTTTTCACTTTTATCTAAATTATTGGATTTTATTTACATTCTAGTTTGATGGCTGAACTCTTGTGTATATATACAGAAAAAATATTTTCTGAAACGTTTTTTTTTCTTTCCATACTCCGACTGAATATATAATTTATTGCTGTAAATAAGAGTCCTTTGTGCCTGTTTTGTACTTAGGTGCAGAAAATAAAGCATTTTCTCATTAAAGACATAGTTTGACCTTTTGATACATTAGCAGTTGTAATTTGTCCATCGGTCTCCTGATCACTTATCGCAGTCTGGGGCAGCTGGAGAGCCTGCCGGGGCAGTATGAGGCTGCCATACGCCCTGGGCATCACAAGGCACGTACACCCACAGCCATACTCTACGGGCAGTTTTTTTTTCTTTTAGACACTCCATTTTATCTAACCGAATGTCCTTGAGCTGCAGAACAGAAGAACAATATCTGGAAGAAACCCACGTAACACAGGGGAGAATATGTAAACTTCACACCAGACCAATGGTATTTGAGCCCCAACCTTCTGAAACCTGATTTGAACGCTACCTTCTGAAATACCATGCAGCCCCTTAGATATGATACAAATCAAAATTAACAGAAGATAAGCTATAGAAAAGTTAATCCTAACTATGATTAGTGGACAGAGGGGGAAAGTACAAATTTGCCATGGAAAGGTCAGTTATTCCAATTTTTGCTGACTCATATTTGTATGATGTAAGGGTCTTAATTTAGCCTGAGCTGTTCCAAAACTTCTTAAGTTCGGCAAGCAGTCATCAGAAACTGTGATGGTGACTTTCTATCAGCTGGTAGGTGGGAAGCACAGATGACTCACACGCCCGGCCTTTCTGATCTCCCACCTTATCAGGCGAGCCCGTGACCCGGAGGCGGCTCCCATAAGGTCACGCTTTTCAGCGCCTGCATGTGATCCCGGCTGTGGCTAATGGAAACGCGTTTTTAGATATCATCGTGACAGACATCGTTTCACTTCTCTTAAATGCACTTCTCCTAGCCTCTTCACCTCAGCTGGACAGATGAAAGTACTGCAAGTCACTGCAAGTTAAGTGCAAGTTCATTTTGGTTGTTTTATGTTACGGTTGGACTCTGGATACTTGGCACATCACATTTAAGTTGGTAGCGGATGTTTCAGTAGTATTCTGTAGTTCCAAAGTATTCCTCAGATGCTGTACATACAGAATTACTCTTGTATGCGGAGAAAGTGAAAAGGCTCTTTGACGGGGTCCCAAGCTGACTTAACATGTAAATCTTATTTCACCCAATGATTTCATCTGCTGCAGAAAATTCAATTCAATTCAATTCTGTTTATTCACAACAATTCTGTCCCTTCACAACAGAGTTGTCCCAGGGTGCTGTACATGGGCGTGCTGGAACACACCACTATATGCAAGACAAAAAGTGGGACAGAGAAAATGAAATACATAGAAAGAATGAAAGAAAGAAAAGAAAATGGCCCATTTGCTATTTTATCTGCACTTTTACAGCATTCCTTCAAAGCAAAGCACCGCAGTATTGTATTTCCATAATGAATATTGAAATATGCATATGATATTTTATTCTTTTTTTGTTTGTTACAGTTTGTAAAAGATCAAAAATGATTAAGTAATTTAGGCTTTTAAAAGATCAGACTAGGTAATAAAGGCCGGGTCCAAAACATGCATAAAGATGGTTAAAAAAATAAATAAAAAAAACTAGAGATGATATGTCTCTCATTAACTTTACGGACAATTATTCATGGGATAGTACATCTATGATATTTTGCTGAAATAACAGAGGTCCTGGAGATTTGAAGTATATGCATTGTTGTACTGATAAAACCAGTTACCAGAAAAGAACGGCAGCATGTATCGGTGTATTAGTAATACTTTAAAAATAAATAAATACAAAAATGTGAATTGACCGACGGATATGTTACGTAATTCAGCCTTCAGTCGAGTAATTTACTGTCCGCTAGAGGGAGACATTGACTGCTGCTCGACAGCGGTGCGCTAGCTGGAGACGCCAAAGTTCAGTATTTTGTACCAACAGACAAGACAGAATAAAGGCTTAAAAGAAACAATGAGCAGTAATTCTATTTTGTCTATTTGTAGCATTATTATATACTTAGTATATATACTGAATTTATATCACAGACTTACTTTCAGCTTAGTCAATAGGCAGTGGGTTGGATATTTTTTCTTTCCATCCATCCATCCGTCCATCCACCCATTAACCTGGACCTTATCCAAGGATGCAAAGGACATGAAGATACCAGTCTATCCCAGGACACGCATACGTATTAAGGATAACAGAAACACTTACAAAATGCTGATATAATTAAAGATATTACTGTTGAATTAAGAAAATCTCAACACATAAATATACTTGATTGGATTTAGTTTAGGTTAGCCTACGTCAAATACAACTTCTTATAATGTAAGGTTAGCCATAGAGATAATAGAACTGGATAAAAAGCGATAAAGAAAGACCGACAGGAGGCAGTGTTGGCTCGTCTTTCGGTGTACCGTACCTCCCCTTGCTCTCGTTTCGCCCCGTTTCCCCACATTCTCCGCGCGTAAAGGTGCACAGCACCTCCTGACGGGCGGTGAGTGCGGGCCACCGCCGCCGCACACTCTCTGTTGTGTTAAATTACATGTTACCCCACGAAACCAACAATCGGGCAATCAGGACCTTAAATAAAGAGTGTCACAACACGGCAAATCGGAGGCGCTCTGATTGGATCGCCGCGCTGACTCGGGTTTGAGTGCGGACTTGTCCTGATTGTAACATCGGCCCAGATGCGCTTATGTGCATTAACACTGAACCGTCATCGCAGGTTATTACGCGCAGCCGGTATTTAGGCTGTCACTTCACGCGTCTTCGTCTACTGCTCTTTATTTCCGCACTCTCCCGAAACACAATAGACGTGTATGACTTTGTAAACAGGAGATCAGGCGTTGATGCCATGCACCACATCCTACAGAAATATTGCCATAAGTGGCAACTCATAGATGATTAATGTTTTGAAAAACGTTTTAATAATAAACGGGGTTTTAATAACTGTACCAATCTCATAGGTGCTAATGAATTAACTTCATACTGCTTGAGAAAATGATTAAAGGAGGTTGCCTGTTACAGCTTCTCCAATCTTTGCGGTAGCTTGAGTATGAAAATGAATCGGCCCTCCACTGATCAAGGCGGATCAGTATAATATTTTTCATATGACATGCTCCTTCTGTGATTCATCCAATCAGAAAGGTGGTATTCTGACACACTATGTTACAGAATTCGGATCGGGTGCGCCCATGTGCGATTTCCTGAGGTTGCATCACTACTGTTAATTGGCGAGGAGTCAGCAATAACCGATGCATGAACAGATTAAATGAAGGTGAGCAGATCATGAGAGCTTAGCTGAAAGAGGGACTGTGTTTATAGTGCTGTAATTAATATGCAAAAAAATGTACACAAAACAGGGGAGTCAATATCTAAAACGTTCTGCAGAAAACCATACATATGTGTTGTAAGTGTAAATACCTACATACCATTACATAAGCATCCACCTAATATAACATAAACATCCACCTCAACTGCATGTGTACGTACATGAATGGAAAATCCGCATACAGAACAAAGGGAGGGAATCGAAGCCACAGCCATGTATATATGAGGCTACCAATCCACCCAATGATTATTTTGCAAACATTTTTCTATAGTTTTAGCATTAATACGCCTCCAAATAGTACTATCAGTAATACGAGTGATGAGTGCATTTCCTTGTTTATTACAGTCGTCCCTCTGTACCCGTGTACCCGTGGGGGATTGATTGACACCAAAATCCATGGATACTCAGGTCCCTTATATAAAAGGGCATACCTACACATGCCTACACATAATTTCATCCATCACCACAACAGAGTTTAATATTTTCAATCCATGGTTGGATAATATGGAGGGTCGATGGTATTATTAGAAAATGACAAGTCAGTTTTGAGTGCTGGTGACCATAGGGGCCCAGTTTCCATGACTATCTGTCTTACGTACAGTTTATCAGTCTTGCCAAACGCATTGCATGGTTTACAGGCCTTATTTTATGAAGTTTGTGAAATTCATGTGAAGTGGCCTTTGCTGTCATACCATCCGTATGCAGGCAACAGTGACACAAAATAACATTCCCCCAGTACCACGGTGCAACATGCTGACACGGGGACGGTTCCACGATACTCAAGGGTGTATAGACATACTGTATACACCCTTGAGGAGCGAGGACTGTGTGACTCTGATGGGAGGTGATTTATGTTAGGATCTGGAAGCCAGTGAGCTAATTACTAATCACCATGGCAGAGGCTGCTTCCAGAGACAGGTGTAAGTGGGAGTATACTCCAGGTAAGATGAAAGGTGGCTGAATTACATGCTAACCTCTCTGCTTCTCCTTCTTCTTTGGTCGTCGAGACGCGCAGCACAGCCTATGCCTTTCACTGTTCTTTAGTCATAGGTGCCTCTTGGGGGTTGTTTACACTGCCGTAGCGCACGCAACTGGCTGCTGGGGACATAATTAATCATCATTATTAATTTGTTTGGCTTTATTGAATGGTCCATGTGGGCCCAGTGAATACCAGTGTTGGTCTGATCTTTGGTGTGATGTGATGGTGCTGTGATTTTCCACTCTAGTCAGCCTTTCTTTTACTTTCCGCTGTGAAATGTCATTTGACTTAAACAAAGCTTTTGAACGCTTTATGTTTTGTCCACCTATGTCAACTGTCTTCTTTGCTTTGTAAGTGTTGAATAACAGTGTTATAATAAGAAACTAATCATGTGTAATGCACAGAAGCCTCAGTTTGTTTTTGCGAAGGAGAAGCAGGCAGAAATGATTTTGCAGTGGCAGGATGTCCCTAAATGTCTTCTTGTCTTCTCACCCCCCACAAGAGATCGCCCTGACGTCAGAGCCCAATGGTCAGTGCTGCCTGGAAACAGAGAGTTAATGGATAGGGAAATGTTTTCAGGTTCCTGTGCTGGCCTCAGCCAACCCACTTCGCAGCTAAGACTCACATAAATCAACAAACAGAAGGAGTGCCTTCTTTCTGTCTCAAAGTCTGTCTGGTGGCCTGTACCGAGCCATGGAGCTCCCTTCAAGCAGACATTACTGTTATTAAAGCCATAAAATGCAGAAGGTATTGCGTCGCTCAGAGTAGTTCCTAGGCATGACACGCAGTCAAAGAACCAGCCTGCCTTTAGATGTGGCCATATTCATAAGATACAACCGCTTCAGACTTTCATAAAATGCTTATTTCTTATTTAAAAGAAACATTTTCATTAAAAATTGTAATGAGTAGATTTATTAGGTATCATCCCTCCATAAAGCTCCCTGAGTCCCTTGCTAGGCCAGCACCGTCCTGGCTGGCTATGTTCAAATCGCAATGCTTCAAGCTAGCTAACAGCTATTATTGCTTAGGTTCTACCATTAATTCTAGACCGTTACGAGAATTTATTTTGATTAGCAGCAAGTGAGCAATGCTGTTTGGCTGATGTTCCTTTTAGCTAGTGAAATTACTGAAGCATGAGGAAAGTCAGCCAATGATTTTTATTCTGTCTAAATGTGATCACTAGAAACACCATCGTCTTCTTCCATGTTTCTCATAACAGACACGGAAACTTATACAATTGCATTTTTGTGCTCCAGAGGTGGAGACTTTTCTATCTCCTATCGTGTTCTAAATCTTGGAGATAATGTTATTTGCTCTTATGATTTGATATGTATGTAATTGTATTATTTTGTGCTTAACTGTATTTGTGACATTTTGTTGTTATTATACTGATGGAATTAACCAGACCTATTGATTTGACATGCTTCAATGCAATATTAATGACATTCTAACCTACAGATATTTTTATTTTATAACTACAGTCTTTTGTTTGTAGTCCATCAATAATAATTCATTGTGGAACACTAACTGAAAACACTTGACATAGACTCATTAATTTTGACTTATATCATAACGTGTCATAACTAATATGTATGAGAATAAAACATAAAATATGTGAGCCAGAAGTCCTGTACTATAAATTTGCTTCTGTTTCTATGGTTTATACATTAAGAAGTAGGGTTCTTCAACTGCTCTGCTACCCTGCACTGGATAATTGGTTGGAAGATGGATAGGTATTTTGAGTCAAACCAGCAGTTCACAAAAGGGACTATAACATTCAGATATTAAGTTTCTTTCACTGTAACTCTATGCTTAAATTTATGAAATATAAAACAATCCAGAAAGCTGTTATTTGTGCTAAATGCACTCTGCAGTTGGGAAACTGTGCACGTATGACTCCCATTATAAAGAGATGGGTGTTCATCTGTGCCTATTTCTCTATAAAATATCCATTTTCATAGTCAATGTTCGGAAGACATACCCTTCAAGTGCAATTTTCATCAGTGTTGCATTGTGCCCGCTGAATGCCAGCACACTGTTGGAACAGCGTCAAGCTGACAACCCACATTATGTTCTTGTGTACACTGTTGACGAGGTCTAATTTGTTATTACTAAATTTCTGCCAGTAGATGGGAAAAATAGGCTTTATCACTCCTTGGGAAGAGAGATGATTGCAAAGGAGAAAAAATATGCAGAGGACAAATCGTAGTATTCATAGTATATGATTTTTTTGGCCCTTATGAATTTCTCACACTAGAAAAATGTATGCTTTTTTAGTGAATGAACTAAATTTGACCAACTGCTTACTTAGGAAAAAATGTTTTATGTGCACTTTAGAAACAAGACTCAATCCCTAACAATTCATATACCAGGAGATGGCTTTTCATATGAAACCGAATATATTACTATATCTGCTATTACATTTGAAAAGCAGATGCATGTATTTTTTCAGAGCAGCAGAAAATATGTAATTGTATTCTCAGAACTTTGCTAACATTGGGAACAAACATGGGGTGGCCTGGGTTCAAGTCTCCTCCAGGGGTCTATGTGTGTGAAGTTTGCATGTTCTCTCCATGTTGTCATGCCAGCTTTCAGTGGCACCATATACTGTCAATAAGTCAATTGCTGGAATGCATGAAAGTGTGTCATTACTTATGCCATTCAGAGATTCTGCTGTGCACCTCCAAACTGCTCCATACTGCACCCCAGAGAATCTGCTCACCCTGGTAATAAAACCTGTTTATTCTAATAACGTTGTGCCTGGGCAACGAACACTTTCTATCAGTGTCATGTGTATAAGAATCTATGAAGACATTAATAACACAATGATTCATAAAACATTATAAACTTGACTATACATTTTTATTAAAAAGTATAACACATTATAGCTATGTTTATTATGCATTATCAATGTTTTATTAAGCTTGCATCTATAATGCACTATAGATACCTTTATAGTGCAGTACAAAGCATCCTTAATTCTTATACTGACCATTGTAATGCATTATGAAGGTACACTGCCTGGCCAAAAAAAAAGTCACTGTTTGAATTTAAATCATCAAATATTTACGAGCCAATGATGGGATTATTATTGTAGCTCAGCAACATTATGCAGCTTTAAATTTAAGTGAGCTGAGTACCTGAAGCTACTGGATGGACAGGTTATCCAATAATTACATTTTTTCATTCCTAATGGCTTGGGCATATTCCAGGACGAGATTCATTAGGCTCGAATTGCGAAAGAATGGTTCATGAGCATGAGGCATCATTTTCACACATGACTTGGCCACCTTAAACCCACTGAAAGTCTTTGGGATGTGCTGAAGAAGACTTTACAGAGTATGGTTCAACTTACCTCTCATGAATACAAGAAATCTGTATGAAAAAAATATGTTGCGATGTTGCATAAGCACATGGAAACAATGCCATGATGAACGTGCAACGTAATCAAAGCTAACGGTGGTCCAATGAAATATGAAAATGTTTGACTTTTTTTGGCCAGGCGGTGTATCTATAGTGTATTATAGGTGAGAGCTTCATTGGGGCTTATGAAATATTATTATCAACACTATAATGCCTTATGACTAAATATATGATGCTGTCTTACTTTACTAAATCTTATACTGACCAATGTTATGCATTATGAGGCATTTATGCTCAGTGACAAAAAAAAGTTAAGCACCCAGAAGTAATGGTCTGATTTGGATGTAATTTGGCACATGTGCAGACCAGCGATGGGTATGTAAATGATTTGATTTGCGAGGAGCTGGCATGTCTAGTCACCAGACACCGAAGATCCCTTGTAGATGCATTAGACAGCTTTGTGGGATATGCAGATGTCACAGTCACCCGATGTTAGAACCAACGGGCACATGAGGGCACCCACACGCATCGTGAAGGTTTCGGTCACCCAAGACAGAGCACACCAAGGGAGGATCATCATATTGTGCGCCAAGCATTACAGAACCCCATGACATTAGCGCCTGCCATCAGGACACAGGTATTGGAAACTCTACAGCACCCTCTGTCATCCTGCACCATGTCTCGACCACTGGCAGTAGCCAGACCACAGGTTCACCGTCCCATGCGTAGGCTGCCGTTAATACCAGCGTAGAGACGGCTGTGTTTGGAGTAGTGCCAAAACCAGGAGGCATGGACTGATGCCGAGTGGCGTCGTACCACGTTCAGTGATGAATCTCGGTTCTGCATTACAATAGATGATCATCATGTGTGTGTATGGCGGCACCGAGAGGGCCAATCCTGCAAATGTTGCGGAGACAAACACCGACGTTACTCCTGACATCATGGTGTGGGGAGCCATAGGGTATGACTTCAGGTCATCTCTGGTAGTGATTCAGGGTACTCTGACAGAACAGCGCTACATAAGTAGCATCCTGCGTCCGCATGACTTACCCCTCCTGAGACAGCATCCTGGTACAGCATTTCAGCAAGACGACGCCTGTCCACACATGGCACATGTGTCTAAGGACTGCCTGTGTCATGTTGAGGTCCTCCTGTGGCTAGCCAGGTCCCCCGATCTTTCCCCAATGGAACATATGTGGGATCAATTGAGATGTCAACTCAGACCCAGTGCCAATCTGCAGGATCTCGAGGGCCAGTTACAGCAGCTGTGGCCAGACTTGCCGCAGGAGACGATACAGCGGCTGTACGACTCCCTTCTGCACCGTATCACCGCATGTATCCTGGCTTATGGGGGTGCCACACCCTACTGACATGGGACCAGCAGTGTGCCCATACTGCCAAATCTGTTGTCCGTTTGGTCTGGTATTATAATCATTAGGATACAGCTGCACAAGATTTCACCACATGCAGATTCATTTCATTTCCACCATTCTGGGTGCTTTTCTTTTTTGTCACTGTGTTTACAATGCATTATAGATGACAGTTTCAAATGAATTGTCACCGTTATAATCAGCAATGCGATAATGCATTTTTTTGGTTTTCGATTTCAGCTTGATTTTATTTTTCACACAGCGGCAAAAACTCCTACAAAGGAGAAGGAAAAGCTAATAAAGTATCATATGACATCTTTTGATTTAATGCCTCCCTCAGGTTAAATATTTATTTTCCTGTTTTCAAAGGGTGTTATTTTCCCAGGTCTTATTTTTGGACCTTAGATCTCATCTTTTCCCCAACAATTTGGAATATGTTAACAAAACACTAAAACCTAATTTATGCAACCAGTGTGTTTTTTTCATTACCCTCCTGTTTTTAATGGTGCCTTTTTAAGATGTTCGGAGTTTCACATCTCATAACCCCGGAGCTCCCTGGTTTTCATGTTTTTATACATTCCTAAGGTGTTAAAGCTTTCTTAAAGATATTATTTGTGTAGTGGAGGAAACTGCCTCCAAATGTGGAGAACATTTTAATCTGCTTCACTGGAACGCTAAAGTAACAGTGTGTGCTGAGTCACTGAGTGACCCAAGAAATCACACCTTGTATAGCTTAATATGCAATATTCCAATTGATCCAACCTTTTAAACTTCTAGCCTTTTGAGGCAATTTCAAGCTGATTTAGAGACATTTTAAATAAAGCTTAATATATTCCCATTTATTGATTCCAGGTGCATAAATTGAGTTATATTAGCAAGGCTATCCTGTGGCCTGATTTATAATGAAGGATTTTAAATATCCAAAAATGCACTGATCCTCTCAAATGATACCCTTCCATGATTAAATTTCCCTGGCAAAGAATATGTAAATATTCCCCCCAGACCAATAAAATCGCATGTGTTTATTGAAATCTATACAAAATTGTGCATAGCAAGTTTATTAATAGTAATATGACTCTAACTTTTTTTAGATTTTGTGAGGTCAGTAAAGCAGATTCCAGTTTAGAACTGATTATTCCTCTAATTATTTCTGAATTTAACACTGAAGCCTTCCAGCATCAATAATTAATATATTTAATAAAATATTAAATTCATATATGACACTAGGTTACCATAATAATAATATTCAGCTATGCTTCTTTAATTAAAAAAAATGTAAATGAATCGCATTGGAAATGAAATGCCTTCTCTTGTATTGTGGATATTTCCCATTATCTGGTTTTCACATCCCTTCATACTAGTACTTAAAGTTTAATATATATATATATCGCGGGGGGTCCGGAGCCTATCCCGGAAACAACGGGCACGAGGCAGGGAACAACCCAGGATGGGGGGCCAGCCCACCGCAGGGCACACTCACACCTACAATTTAGGCAATTTAGGAACCCCAATTAACCTCAGCATGTCTTTGGACTGTGGGGGGAAACCGGAGCACCCGGAGGAAACCCCACAACGGCACGGGGAGAGCATGCAAACTCCACACACATGGAACTAGGCCGGATTCGAACCCTGGTCCCAGAGGTGTGAGGCGACAGTGCTGCCCACTGCACCACCGTGCCGCCCCATATATTTATATATGTATATATATATATTTTATTGTTACCCCTGCCATAAATGTGAAGGATTTTTAAAAAGTTATATGTAGCGTATTATGCCACCTGTCCATATGTACAGCCATTTCCAGGGGTTAAATCAGAATCAGAGAGGAGGGGGCAGCCTGTCAGGTGCACAGCAGGGGTGGGGTTGGTGGTCCTGAATAAGCTGCTCTATACCTTAGTTTAATAGTTATCATATGTTTTTGTGATCCCAATCTTAAAGATGCAGTATCCTCATTTGTTGGCTTATTGTGTTTAGCAATACAAAATTGAGTAAAAAATGTGATCAAAAACTTATATTTACAGTGCCTTGCAAAAGTATTCACCCCCCTTGGCATTCTCTCTATCTTGTTCCCTTACAACTTGGAACTTAAAAGGAATTTTGGGGGGTTGTAGCTTTTCATTTATACAACACAATTACTTTGCAGATGCATTTTCTTTTTATTGTGCAACAAACAAGAAATAAGACAAAAAGAGAGAAAACCTGAGCGTGCAGAACTATTCACCCCCCTCCCAGAGTCAATACTTTGTACAGCCACCTTTTGCAGCAATTACAGGACACGTCTCTTCGGGTACATCTCCACAAGCTTGGCACATCTAGGCACTGATATTTTTGCCCATTCTTCATGGCAAAACTGCTCCAGCTCCTTCAAGTTGGATGGATGCCACTTGTGTACAGCAATCTTTAAATCATACCAGAGATCCTCAATTGCATTGAGGTCTGTGCTTTGACTGGGCCATTCCAGGACATTTATCTGTTCCTCTTTAAACCACTGGAGTGTTGCTTATCAGTGTGTTTAGGGTCATTGTCCTGTCCCAGTCTCAAACCTCTGGAAGACTCAAACGGGTTTCCTTCAAGAATTTCTCTATATTTTTGCGCCATCCATCTTTCCCTCAATTCTAACCAGTTCCCCAGTCCCTGTCGATGAAAAACATCCCCACAGCATGATGCTGCCCCCACCATGCTTCACTGTGGGGATGGTATTCTCAGCATAATGAGAGGTGTTAGGTTTGCGGCAGACATAGATTTGTCCTTGATGGCCAAAAAGTTCTATTTTAGTCTCATCTGACCACAGCATCTTCTTCCACATGTTTAGGGAGTCTCCAATAGGCCTTCTGGCAAATTTCAAACGGTCTGCCTGGCAGGCAGACTTTTTTTTAGCCCCTCTTCCATGAAGCCCAGCTCTGTGCAGTGTGTGGCTTATAGTGGCCCTATGGACAGTTACTTCCATCTCTGCAGTATAGCCGCCCAGCTCCTTCAGGGTTATCTTTGGCCTCTTGGTTGCTGCTCTGATTTATGCCCTCCTTTCCCGTTTTGGTGGACTACCCTCTCTTGCCATAATCTTTCCATTTTCTAATAAAGGATTTAATGGTGCTCCTTGGGATGTTCAGGGTTTGGGATGTTTTTTATAACCCAAGCCTGATCTGTACTTCTCTACAACTTTGTCCCTGACCTGTGTGGAGAGTTTCTTGGTCTTCATGCTGTCACTTGCTCGGTGGTAGCCCTTACTTAGGGGTGTTGCACTGGTGTTGACCTTTGGGGCAGAACAGGTGTATATATACTGAGATCATTTGACACTTGGACTGCTCACAGGTGGATCTTATTTAACAAATTAAGTGGCTTTTGAAGGTCGTGGTTGGGGCTTCAAAGCAAAGGGGGTGAAAACATATGCACGCACCACTTTTTAGTTTCTTATCTTTTAGAATTATTCAAAACAAGTTTTTTTCCCCCTTTAACGTCATTAATCTATAGTTTTTTTTTGTAGGTCCATCACTAAAAGTAAAATTGAAAATCTATTTCAATTTCAGGTTGTAAGGGAACAAAATAGAGAAAATGCCAAGGGGGGTGAATACTTTTGCAAGGCACTGTATTTGATATGGGTATTGTACATGTAATTTGGTTAAATGGTACTTGATTGTTTGTAATGTGACATGTAAATGAAATTGAACAATACATCAAAGTGGCTTACATTAATATTCTTGCTTATTATCACAGGGGCACATGATGCAATGAATGACAATCCACGGTGCAGATTACAAAGAAACAGGAACTGAACTCAAACAAACATGAAAAAAGGGACCACAAGGGCTGGTCGGTTACATGAGGAAAAACAAGGGCTGGGACTACACACAAGGATAGGCACAGGGAACACGAGCAAAAACATCTACTACAGTCACAAAGATATTGGCAGGTAACACAGAGAACGACCAACTAAAGGTCAGAGCAAAGGCAAGCACATGAACATACCGGAGCCTAGGACTAGACAAGAAACAGGTGGAGGCCATTGACAACAAACCAAACACTAGGGTTAGGACTAACAAGGATGAAGTGTGGATCTTTAACAATCACAAACACTAGGAATGGAATGGCCAGTGACACCTGCTGGCCAAGCAGGGAAAGGACAGTTAGCACAGGGTAGGGACAGATCCTGACACTTATTCATTCATAATGTCCCCATGGAAATGCATTAAAATATCAAGTAATTCACAGATTGCCACTTACATGTCTTAGCTCAAGCAGAATTTAGCTAGTAAGTCAAGTTTTAAGTCAAGCAGCAGTATGGTAAGGGAAATTAGTTAAATACAAAAACACAGGACAGAAATCAAGCCGTCATGTAGGAATATCTCATTCATTTGAGAAATGAATGTCTGTTCAGAGCTAATGATGAAAATTAACGTTAAAGTTGATAAAAAAAAACTGTGCTCAAAAAACATGCATAAATGTATTATAGCACTAGGCAGACCAAGGCAGCAGTGGCAAAAAGAGGGTTAAACACAGTCCTTAAACAAGCAGCAACAGGACTTGGCAAACATGGCAGGAAACCTGGGGGTGGGGTACACATTAGACAGGAAGGCTCACACACGGTAGGTCATCACACGACGCTAAAGCACATCGGGATTACACATACAACTAA
This sequence comes from Petrocephalus schoutedeni, assembly GCA_026780765.1. NCBI lineage: Eukaryota > Metazoa > Chordata > Actinopteri > Osteoglossiformes > Mormyridae > Petrocephalus > Petrocephalus schoutedeni. The sequence goes on along the minus strand of JAODKL010000095.1, from coordinate 22,176,602 downwards.
GGCATAGGCATAGTCACAGGAGAGGCTGTGCAGCCAATGGCCTGGGGCCCTGAGCTCAGAGGAGGGCCCCCGAGGGCAGCTGTTTACAGAATGTATTGCAAATGCAAATCTGCTTTTTGGTGTATTCTGTTTATAACAAAAGTAAAAATGAAATAATTGAGTCATTCCCTTTGTTGATATTATGGTTAAGCATTACTTAAGGGTGTCCTATGACAGCTGCATGACACCAACACAAGTCCTTCATGACAGTCAACATAACTTGTCATATATAACTGTTTATAACTTGGCATTTATAAAAATGTGTTCCAACTTTTGTGGCTGTCATAAATGCTGATATAGGGAACTTGACACAGGAGTCTGAAGTAGATGTAACTTCATTGAGATGTAACGTCATTTATTGGCTACATTTGCACCTCATGACCACTTATTTTCTGCTTGTGTAGTGGTGTTTTGCACTAGAGTTTTTGTGTTTTCTTTTTGTTTTGTACCACTTGGCAGACCAAAGCATCATAGCAACAGCAGCAAATGGCAAGAAAGAATATTAAAGGAACAAGAGCTCCTTTATTACAGCTCTTGAAAGGAATAATCTTGACACTTAACAAGCACCAAAACCAAATTGAACCTGGGAAACAGAAAAAGGCCAGATGCAGGACTGTACGGTGCTCACACGGTGGGTAATTTATACAACATTAAAAACACATGAGGACCGGACAAGGCTCGTGCCACGCACTGGCTAACACACACACGACAATAGGCAAATGCACCAAATATCTACAACTACAATTACACAAACAAGGTCTGTTTAAAGACACATGCAGGGGCTCTTTACAATATCCCAGCATGCTCGGAGCATCTCGCCAGTACTGCAGTAAGGCTGTACGTTTTTCTGTTTGTTTGTTGCATCTGCACCTCAGGGCCATGTGGTTTTGCTTTTGTCTGCTGTATCTGCACTTTACTGCCACCATGAAAGTGGGTTAGAAAATATTATGCCTCCATTTTTACCTTTAAAAATGTGTTTATTCCATGAAAATATGAGGCTGGACATTATCAAAAGTAGTAATGTGATGTCACAAACTGGGATTTGTTGTGCTTATTTGCATTGCTTGGGCAATCTATATATTTTTGTATTACACTGGCTTACAATTTACAATAAAATTTTATTTATTTATTTTTTCTTGCAGTGAGAGCTAAAATTGATAAACATGAAAGACACCACCTATTGGATAGAATGCTACTTTCCAAGGACACTAAGATCGCCACGTCAGCAAATCAACAGAGCAGATGTCTTAATGGAAAAAGGCCTCTTTCTGTGCGCTCACTTGGTTTGTAGTCACAGCTAGACGAGAGCGCCAAGGTGATCCTGGGTCACCTCAATCATGAGTCTTGATATGCTGGCAGTAAGAATAATACTCCAGGGATCGTTCTTTGGAGATAACGCAAGAAAACACACTGGAATACTAAAAGCACACGTCCTCCTTTCTGCCCGGAATTTGCATTTCCCAATCTCTTGCCACAAAAGCGAAACAAACAGAAATGTTCTTGATGGGGAAAAAAAAATCTCATTAAAGTATGAGCTGGATGCAGATAGGAGCGCCGTGGAACGTGCATGAGCCAATATGATGGGACGAGGAGGGCCATTACCCCAGACTGCTTCTTCCCTGTCACTATTAGCTAACCCAATTTCTCGCAGCCACTTGCCCACGGTCCAGACTCATCACGACTTGCCCCATCTTGTTTTCGAATGCCGTCGTTTCTTGTTCCGCGGGCACCTGGCTTAAGACGGCAGAAACAAGTTCAGTCAGGCCCTTGGGTGGGCCCCCCGACAGGTGCTTTCAGTGGGGACAACATCTATTTCCTTCCTTCGAGTCAAAACCCATCTGCCTCTTCTTAGGCTCATCTAATCAGCCATGAATGGTTGGACCACACATATAAACAGGCACATTTAATTTATTTATTGTAGCTTAATTACATTTATAGTTGCATGAATGACCCAGACTAGAATTTAGAAGATGGATGGATAGATATTTGGTAGATGGATGAAAGGATAGATATTTTACATGAACAATGAACAAAGCGGTTCCTGAAATGTCCATTTATATAATGTTACTTTGTGCTTGCTAGTAATGAAGTTTTATCTACTAAATGCTATTAAACAGCCTGGTCAGCATGTCTGTATGCATTGTAAAATGTAGCAATATTGCAAAGAATGTCTAATTATTCATATTAATAATGCATTATATGCATAAGTTACTCAAAATGACACTGAAATGTGCAATATAATTTTGCAAAAGTAGATCCTTAATGGCAATGTCACTGACTACTGTTACTAATTACCTTGCCTGTATTTCTTGTCCATCCATCATTTATTTTCAGTTTAAATGTAAAAAATTCAAAGAAATGTTTTATTAACAATATAATGTTCATTTGTTATTAGTGTTTGAAGTTTAATATTAGCCTGAAGTGTTTATACATGCAGGGATCGTTGGGGGATGTTAATATTTGGTCTCCTGAATGATAGGGCCAGAAAAAATATCAAATACTTTTCTTCATTATTAACAGTACATAAAGACATAAATCAAAAGGAAGCATGAGAAAAAAACTTCTCTTATCAGTTTCATTCAATTAATGAGCATTACACATTTCCAGTTATTGTTTTGGTATTCAGTAATTAAGTTTGGTTGTTCTGCAGCTCAAAGTGAATTTTTAATGAAATCTTATACTATAGAGTGCAGCACCCACCCCATGGTCCATGTCGATTTTCAATGAGTAGATACTATCACAGACTTCCTATTTCCACGGCGACTGAGTGACTTGCATTGTGGTTACTCCCCTCTACTACCCAACAGTCACTGTGTATGTGTGTGTGTACCTTGTTTTGGTATACTTGTGAGTACCGAAGGACCTCTCAAGTATAGCAAATCCAGAAAACATGTGATTAGTGAGGACCTCAGGCGGTGCTCATTCTATAAAAATACATGAATGTGATTAAAAAACTAAAAATGCCAAAAGTCCTGTATTTTGTTTGGCTACTTATGGTTAAGGTTATGGCTGGGTAGGGGTTAATGGTGTCATGATTGGGATTAGAGTTGTTCCCATAGAAATGAATGGACAGTCTCCACAAAGATGTGAATGCAAACGTGTGTGTGTCGGTGTAGTTTGCATGTTTTCCCTGGATTGCACAGGTAAAGTGGTGTCTCTAAATTGCTGGTGGTGAGTGATTGATGTGTGATGTGTGACTATGTGCTGGTGTGTACTCTGTGATGTGCCCTGGCTGTTACCTGCCTTTTGCCCTGCACCTCCAGGGGGCACACTCCTGGCTTCCCCTGACCCTGCACTGGATAAGTGGCTTGGAGTTGCACGGATGGATATTTTCTTGGGAGATTCATTGGCAGTTATCAGAATGAAGAATAATGGGGAATTGTCTGTAGACTGCAGATAACAGTTTATCAACCTACATACCAGGTGATGGCTTCAAGAATTAACGACACATTTATTGTTGTGTCAATCAGTAGAACACCTCGCCACATGTTTAGTGACAGCCAAGAGTTGGGCTGTATACTCTAAAGAAGCCAGATCTTTCTACCTCCAACAAAGGATGATGACAGCTAATGATAGTCTGAAGAAGCCAACTGGCAGTCAAGCATCAGCCAACGACACACCACTGAGAACAACGCGCACAGTGGTTCTAGTAGCAGAGGGTGTGGCTTGATATATACCTAGATCATTGCATCTTCTGTCCAGTGACCTGACCTCTAACTCAGCATATGATGTACATTTCTAGTAATGTAACTAGGCACATCTCTTATCAATTGATCATTCAAAGTGGGATACAGAATTGATGACAAGCAGAATAAGATGAAGTGGCAAGAACAATTTTGTCATGAAAAGGTCAGGGGCCTTATCCTATTAAAAACTCTCAGCATTCCTCATAGACAGAAAGTGCGGGCAGTTTAGAGACTCAGCTGATGTAATACTTAATGTAATGCCAGGTTCTCTGACGGCCCCTTAAGGCAAACAGGTTCACAAGGAGGATATTCAATGGAGATGACAAAGTCTTTTCACAATCTTGTGTTGGAGGGAAGATGACAGATTGACAAGTTCCCTTGATGAGGTGCTTCAAAATGTAACCTGGATTTAACATGGGAATCCTGACAAGACACCTCTAGGTATTTTTGATGATGTCACCTTTTGTTGAGGTGAGAGGATGATGAATCTTCCTGCTGGGATACTTGATACCATGGCACAGAACCGTCACCCCCGAAGACCACTACTGCCTGTGGGTTCAGGACCATCCCAGTGAAATGTGCTACCTGTGACAGAGTTTAATGGGAAATGGAGAAGACTGTGAACTTATGGAAAAAAGCACACTGTGGCTTTCCTGGGGGTTGGGGCCCAAAATAGTTTATAAAACCCAAAATCTTGAAGAAACAGAACATCAAATAGAGGCTAGGTCCATTTAAGAAAATGCACACTATAAAACACTGAAAAAAGCAAAGCAACATGGACAGATGAAAACCCATTGGTTGAAAGAGAGCCTTCTCACAAAGTGGCCTTTTACACAGCCTCCTCTATCCCCATTGTGTCCCAGGGCTGTGCTATTACTCTCCTGTTCATTGGCCAGCGGCCGTGAGGAAGGTTAGCATCTACACGCTCACCGCCCGGCCTCCCTTCATTATGCTGACAGCTGCTGGAACTTCTCTTATTTATCTTGTTGACTGGAACATCTGTCACCACGGGAACGTGAGAGAGTGGCAGCTTATTAGTGGTTCTCTCATTGTAGCAAAGTCCAGTCTTCTGATGAGTTGTCATGGTCCTCATGCTTTACCTTTAGTGAGATTCACAATTTTTATTTTGTTTCTGCATGGTGAAAATTTACTTTTACATTTATAGCATTTGGCAGATGCCCTTTGCCAGAATGACTTACATAAGTGCTTAAAGACTCCATAGCAAATAGGCATGAATGTATTAAAATTATGATTATCAATGTTGAGCTGTATTCACGGGTTATTAAAGAAACTGAAACTTTTGATCCAGATTTTTTAATGCATTTAAAAAGTCAAAATCTGTAATGGGTTTGCACTTACAATTACTTTCAATGTGCTTGGTGTTTTTGAGCCAATTTCAGGTCAATGATTTAAGAGAGGCTTTTATGTTTCATTAGTGACTTTATCCAAAAGTTGTAGCAAAACCGTTTATACACTGAAAATAACACATTACACCATAACAGACATAATATGAAAGTATGAAAAGTATATTACAGTCATAAAACATAGCCTTGGAATAACTAGTCCTTACAAGTTTTCTTTTTATGTTGTGGGTGTTCTAAAGCAAATTACCTGTTTATCTGTAAATTAATTGAGTCATACAGCACAGGTGATAAAATAATTAGCTCACTCGTGAAATAAGGTGAGACGATGAATATAAAACTGAAAAATTCATCATGTGAGCTGCCCTTGTCATTAAGCAATAAAAATGATTTTCAAATAGCCTGTTTGTTACTGCAGTGGACTTACAAAACTGGTAATGCATTAAAAATGGCTTTGCCTGGCACTTAAGTTAGAAAGTTATGTCATAAAATACGATTTCATTCACATGACAGAACCTGGCTAAATATCAGTTTTCTTGGTCAGTAATGACACTGATTTAATGAACATTAAACAAAGCAAAACATTAATTAGTGAAGTAATCTGTGAAATAATAGTAAAAGCCCAACCCTGTTTTACCATATGAAAGCAATACGTATGTGCTACAAACAGGGTACTATGGGTCTTTATAAAGCTTGGATTGATGTATAACCAGACTATTGAATAAACGGAGACCTCTGGCTGGTGGAGTCCTGGACAGCAAATTGCTCTCCCACGGCGTCTAGCACTGGGGGTGTGGCTTCGTCAGGAATGAGGTGCCTCTGTCTGGTCTCTCGGGCACCGGCAGGCCCTCTCCTATGGCTCATCCTCAAGGACGAGCTGCGCGGAGGTTAATAGGAGTTACTCTGGGTCACTCGTCCGCTAGATTACATTGTTGAGTCATCGATTGTAGCATCCCTGAGGTTTTCCATTCAGGGCTGGATAACAGCTTGGCAATGACACGTATAATTCCTATTGGACGAAAGCTTTCAGAGTAGTTGTGCAGAGAATGAAAATACTTAGATGTTCTACTCACAATTGAGACATTACCTGAAAATAACAGTGTTAGGGAACCTCCAATGCCCTGAGTCGCTGTAGGAGCTAAAGGCCACCAGCATCTATAGAGTCTCTCAAAATGACAAAAACCTTTGAATGAAACAGAAAGCCCCTAGCGCTGAGCGAGTTCTTTCAAAGAGTGTACAATAAATATATTAAATTATACAATCTCCCCATCAGGGATGTACCTGAATATAAACACAATAGCAAATAAAGTGCTCAGAATTTGAATTCCACTGGAAAATTCAATTTGTTAAGTGCTCAACTTTTTTGACGCAATAAAATGTAGTTGATGCTTCTTATGTTTGGATTTTTGGATTACTTTTTAATAAACACAAAGTGTTGCTTCCCTTATTATATTTTACAAAAGCATTAATGATAATTTATACAGTACACACCTAAATAGCGTTCTTTATTACAATCAGCTGCTTATGTCGATTCAGTCTTGGATCCTTTTCCAGAATCAGTACATCCTCAGGTTTAATGAGCAGCTCAGAGGGTTTTTTAGTATATGAGTTCCCCTTGTGGCCACTAGAGTGCTGTGATGCCTTACAGATTTATGCAGTGTCTAATTGACTCTTTTCAGCTGGTTGTTCAACATGACAGTATTTTGAGCAAAGCTCACTCTACTGTGACTGTTGACCAGGGGGTGGCCAATCTCGTCCTCAAAGGGCCGGTGTGTATGCAGGATTTTGGGATAACCTTTAGGTCAGCTGTTCAAACCCAGGTGACAACGACTTCGACCTATCAGTCCTCTAATTAGTAACCTGAAAACCTGCATACACCACGGTTGGTGACCAAACTAGAGTCAAATGACCCAAACCCAGCCATACTGTCCTGTTACTCTGCCTTCAAGGGTGCATTTTTATTTTTGAGTCATTTGAAAATTCTAATTTTTTTATGGAATTGAGACGCAAGACCCTCCACTCTTATGTAATATGTTGCAGTTTTCTGTATTCCATACACTTAAACTGTAGCACGATAAAAAAAAATACATAGATGTCCATTTACAACTTGATGATAAATATGAATTTTTGTACCTGTTACGCAGTTTCTTTTGCATTGCTTAATGTATCATCCCAAAGCATCTAGTACATTGTACAATTATGCAAATAATTACCTAATCAGTGAAGCATTAGTGATTCCCTGTCATTTATGAGGTTAAATTGATCAAATAGATCAACCTAAAGTGGAACATGAGATTAAAAGTCAATCTACTATGGTACGAGAAACAATTTGACAAATTAGAGTGACTCACTAGAAAGGATCGTTATTAGCCGTTGTTGTCATTTTGTCGTTAAAATATGCTGACGTTTATGCTTCGTATTGACGTTCTGCCATCACTCTGCAAACTTTCCATACCATATAGGTTTAATGCTAAAGCTACAAGAATCCATTGCCTAAAGTATCATCATCGGCTTCAGGTGGGCCTGCATGTGAACCATGAAGACATGCCCTGAGATTCAGGCCCACGCAGGACGCTAAGGAGATCCAGATATCCTGGCACAGCAGAGCCAAAGAGCGGCACTGATAAAAAGCCAAATCGCCTTTGTTGTGCTGGGCTGGCATTTTGTGGGATTGCAGACATCCAGTGCTCGTATAAGCCTCAGGGGACCTGCACTTTGTCACGTTAAAAGGGTGAGGATGCCTCATGGGTAAAATCCCAGCCACTGAGAGCTCAGTGCCATTGTTCGTCTTGTATTTAAAGTGCAGAATACATCCATCTATGCATATGGTATATTCACAAACAGCAATCTGCAGAATCATCCACTCTGACTTAAATCATTCCTGCAACAGTATTTGGATTTGTAACATGTGTTCAGCACCAACAGTGCATGATTATCATAGTTACCTCTGCATTATTTTGGCTTCATTCTGGGACATCCTTAACTAAGCATAAGGCTTTTGGGGGAAAAAAAATAGAAACTCATTTTTGTCCATTTCACTGGTTTAAACTGCACATAAAAATTATTCATTGTTCAGAAATTAATAAATGAAATTGTCAGAAATTACAATTTCAGTAATTCTATGAGTTTTGGTGCATTTATGAATCTTCAGGTTACATGCAAATCTTATCCATATAATTTAGTAATTCTGAATGTGAAACTGCTTGAAATATGATGAGAAACAAAGTGTAACAGAGCGTGTTCTTCATGGAAGATCCTCGGTGGCCTTAGGGAATAACGATCCCAAGGAAGGATTAGCTTTATGATACTCTGTGATGCCTTCAGAGGATTGTGAAGCACAGGTCATTATAATAATAATAATAACTATCATTGTGTTTTAGCCACATTTTAAGTCACTCATAAATGACAAGACAAAAAAAAATGGGCAAGACTGGTGTTTAGCTCAGAATAACTTAATTAAAGAATCATGTGTTCACCAATATGCAACAACCAATAAGAAATGCTTAAAAAATTGGAAGGACATTTGGCTACCATAGGCAGCTCTTGCATGCTGTGGCATTCAGCCTACCTTGGTCTGGAAGGAGATATTTCCAGTTATTGCTCAAAAGATATTGTAGATATAATGTAGATATGCATGGAAAATGCTGGAATTATTCCATGACATCCGGTACATGATTTATAGGGTTTGAAGTCTGTGTATAGGAATGGCATGGAGATAAAATACAGACTTTCTGGTGTGAGACACAAGCTAGTGTTGCTGAAAAAAGATGTAGTAAACATGACGAGTTAGTGCTATTAAGCAACCATAAGAGATGAACTTAGCATGTAATGAACATGTATCCATACTAGTGAGCCCTGTTTTCTTATGTAAAACATGCATAATGGGTACTTCAATAAACTACACCAAAATTGCAACATGGCAAAAATTTTTATTTGGATGCTGGAAGACACTGATGTAATGATATAGCGTTCTAAGTAAACCACATGTGGTTTTATGTATTCTTAGGCACTATTGATTCAAATGATAAACTTGTATTTTGCTTCTGATTCACTTGAATAATTTCAGACACTTTGTTTGCTCAAAAGAAAAGTTATGTAGCTTATTTATTCTGGGCTTCTTGTTAAACATCCACTTTTGGGAGAAGATCTGATAGCATTCAAAAATATGCTAATGTGAGGTGGGGGAAATAGATTTTCAAGGTAGAGTATGTTGAGAAGGACAGCACGTAATAATCCTCCTTTTTGTAGTTGCACTTGCACATCACATCTCTCACCTTTCTCTTGTTGCTAGTCCAGCATCACATCACATCTCACATCACCTCTCTCTTGTTACCACACCAGAATCAGGGACGTATCAGATTCTTGCTGATGCCATTCAGTGTAGACCAATTTTGCATAAAGAACAATTTTATAGGTTGCACACAGGTTATAAAGCCATACCGAAAAGGCGCTGTGTTGTTCTTTATTTATCTATAGTAGTCAAAGAGAACATAGGATGTCTAAAGGTGATTTCAGCCCACTCTAAACATTATTAGCCGGCTTCAAATCTTCCCTGACTGGCCTTAATTGAATAAGTACTTCAAAAGTGTCCATTATGACCCTCAGATTTCCACCGCAACAGTGAGGATCGTGGAAAATCAGTGCACTGTGACAAAAAATCAACACAGTGCTAAGAGTTAATGGGAGGTGTTTCCTCCTGCTCAGATTATTGCTAATATTAGAGCATCTGTGAAATCATCCTGGCTGGTAGCACAAACAGAACTATGTCACACAGGTATGTGAGAATTTTATTAAAAATGAAGGAGCCGATTGGCCAGAGAATAAACGGAACGCCAGGGAACAAAATGGCTAACTAAACACCAAAACTGCAGGCTGTCAGTCAGGAACTGGCATTGACAGTACTTTCCAGATTTCTTGAGACAAAACCAGACCGCTGGGGAAGGAGGGGGGGGAGATGAACTGAATGAATCAGAATCAGAATGGTGTTTTATTCCCCAGAAAATGTCAAGTAGTGGGAACTCGGTACATTTGGTATAAACCCACCTGCAAGAGGACCACTAAGAGTAAGGACAGGGACATCGTGTCGTAATGGCTCAGACCATGGCACTGTTGCCTTATCCCTCCAGGGCTGGAAGTTCAGATCCTTTCCCTGCTTTGTGCTTGTGCAGTTTGCGTATCTCCTTGCTTTATGGAGCTTTTCTGCCATATCCCAGACACATTCAGTCACACTTAGGCCTTGCCCACACATACACGGGTATTTTTAAAAACGTAGCTTTTTCTACGCATTTCGGCGCACGGAGTTTTAGGTCTCTGAAAACCGAGTTTTTGTGAAAACTCCTTTCAAGGTGAAGATTTTCAAAAACTCCATTTTCAGTGTTGATGTGTAGACCTGGGAAACCGAGGTTTTGGCTTTTAACGTCAGAGTGTGCATAATAGTAATAAGCAGAGTAAAGTAATTTTTTATTTTTTTTGCTTTACAGCCCAATGTACCATATATGACCCAAGAACAAAAGTAAAATCTTTACATTAATGACTGGGTTGACTGTAAGGCAGAAGTAAAAGGTAGGGCCATAGATGGCCACGTAGGTTCCCCAGGGTTAAAATCATTTCCCAATTGGAAGCTCTTGAAAAACGTGACGAGCAGGGTAAGCGGCACATGCAGTGATCTCGGTGGTCCTGCCCGCCTGCTCATTAACCCTTGTCCTTGTGGTCACCTTAGTCTCTCCTTTCATCACTGCACCTCTCTCAATGGCACGATTTCCATAAAACACAAGCCTATACTCTTGACCGCTAGAGTTTTATTAATGTATTTTGTACGATTTCCCCTCAGCAGTCTGTATCTGGGCTGTTGTTCCTTCTGTTTGCTTAATACAGTTTGGAGCAAAGTTATTTGGAAATCAGCAGGGTGTATTCATATTCTCTCTGAGATGCCACAGTACAGAAAAATAATACCAAATGATATTCAGCCTTCATGCAAAATTGTGTTAACAACATCAGTAGGATAATATTCTCCGTTCTGACTCTATGCAGTAAGCAATATTAATTGCATAGATCCTGTTATGGACAGTCAATGTAAATACAACCCCATTTCCACTGGGACGCTGTGTAAAATATAAATAAAAACATAATGCAATGATTTGCAAATCATTTAAACCCATATTTAACTGAAAATAGAGCAAAGATAACATATCAAATGTTGAAACTGAGAAATGTAATAGTTCTATGACAAATATATGCTTAATTTGACTTTGATGCCAGCAACAAAAGACTGGAAAAGTTGTGTAATGCTAAAACACCTAGCTGAATATCTCACAATTGATTAAGTTAATTGGCAACAGGTCAGTAAGATGATTAAGTATAAAAAGTGTCAGTGCAGTGAAGACAGCGAGAGGTTCATCACCCTGTGAAAGACTATGTGGGCATATGTAATATTGCAAAGAATTTGGGGGTTTCATCATCTACGGTACATACAGGTAATATCATTAAAAGATTCAGAGAATCTGGAGAAATCTCAGTACACAAGGGACAAGGCCGAAAACCAATAATGGATAGCCGTGATATTTGGGTCCTCAGGCGGCACTACATTAAAACCAGACACAATTCTATAGTGGAAATCACTGCATGGGTGACTGTCTGTGAACACGGTTAATCCCTGCATACACAAATGCAGGATGACATGCTAACATGCAAAGAAGAAACCATATATAAACACCATCCAGAGATGCTGCGCATTTTCTCAGGGCCTGAGCTCATTTAAGATGGACTGAGGCAGAAGGGCTAAAGAGGAGAGGGACAATCTAGCTTGTAGTCAGAAAACAGTTCAAAAGCTCTCATCCGGGATGGTATGGGGGTGTATTAGTGTCCATGGCTTGGGTGGCTTGCACACGTTTCTATTTTGATAAAAGAGATGAAAGGATGCACAAGGTTGGCCGTTCAGTTGGCAAACTGATTGTGATAAAACATTGGTGCTCAAAGGGCCTCAAAAGAATTCACAGCACCTTGAAATTATAGTCAATGACAACCCTGAGTTCCCCTTATGTCAGCAAAAAAATGGTTTCAGGTGGCTAAGGAAGAATAGCAGTAGATCGCAGAGGACTGGAAAAAAGGGCATGTTGTGATTTTATTTCCTGCTGCTGAATTCTGATGGGAGAAGCAGAGGGTATAAAGAACAGTAGAGGACTGAGTACATCCATCCTGCTGTGTGTCAACACTCCCAGCTGGTGGTGTCGCTGTGATGCTAGAGGGTGAATTTTAATGGTAAATATTGGGTCCTTTGGTAAAAATGGAGCTGCATTCGAATGCCACAGGATATCCGAGCAACATCATCAATCAGGTGCGTCCTCCCATGGCAGCGGTGGATCCATTTGCAAATGGCTTTTTTTCAGCCGGATAATGACTCATGCCTCAAGGCTAAGAATGTCTAGAAACGGTCCCACGGTCATGACAATTAATTCACCATAGCGCGGTGAGCTACCCAGTCAACAGATCTCTTTACTTTAACTCAACATCTGTGGGATGAGATGGAACAAGCGATTTGGATTACAGTGCCATCACCAGCCGAGTCCTCACGAGTGTGGGAGGCATTCCAGTCAGTATGGGCCAGCCATCCTGAGTCCATCTTGTTAAATGCTGTTATGTTTTATGGGCTAAGGGAAAGCCAGCATATTGATTTATGAATACAGTTCTCAAATATTACTGGACAATCTATGACTAAAGGTCAGGTCTTATGATATAAATTACACAAAAAATGCATTTTAAATATGTAGTTATAGATAGCACACCAAATGTTAATTATTTGAACCTGCCTCAGTATATTTTTTTATGCGATGTGGACAAAAATGACCGTTAATTGCAGTAAAACCAAAGGCCCTTGGCCCCTGACACAAACTGTTATGAAACCAAGGGTGGGGATCAAACCAACTGTGCGGCTCTATGAAGACAAACAATAGAGGCTCAGAATGAGCACGCGAGGATTATAAAAAGTGTGAGACACCTGTTCAGCAGTTTGCCACAACCTGTTTGTGAGGATGTGTCAGAGTGAATGAAATGAGATTACATTCACATCACATCTTCCTCTCATTAGTCCCACAGATGGCTCTTAAACCTTGTTAGAAAGCTGGCAATTAATTAAAGGGAAGTTCTTCTCAATCATTTACATTAGCATTTTGTTCATTTAACCAGTACCCCTGTCTAGTAGAGTGTAGTAGATAGCAAAAAAAAAATGTAAAGAAAGGGAAAAAAACATACACAATTATACTGCGATACAATGAGTGAATTAATGACTCATTCTAGACAAAATGAATAGCATTTATGCTAAATAACATAGAACTGTGACATTAAATAACATTAGTGTGTTAAGTGTTAGCACTAGCTTATGAAAAACACCAAGGGCTGCATCTAGATTTTGAGGTTTTAGGGGACGGCGTAAAGAGCTCCGATTTTAATCGATGTTGACACTCGCAATAGTACCAGCAGGTCTTACAGCTGCTAAGCCGGACCCATTGCTGGGGGCAAAGGTTGAAAGTAAGCAGGCTTTGGAAGGGCAGAATGAGAGGGCAAGGGCTTCTAAAAGCGCACTAGCTTTGCTGAGCAGAGCAGTCTAGCAGGTGGGTCATGACTGAGGCTGGACTGGAGCACCAAGAAGTTTTTGCTTTGCACCCTAGTATCAAGGTTTTGTGGCAGAACAGGGCTGTTGCTTGGAGACAGCAGGATCCAGTGGTGTTGTGAGACAATTTGGGTGCAAGCTGCAAGATGGTCAAGGCTTAAAGTAAGAATTTAATCCTTGGATTTAATCTTGTTTCATAACTTGTTTTTATTTATAACTTAAATTTATAGGCTTACCAGGTACAGTTAATTATATACAAAATTGTGAAAGCCAAGAAGGTCAACAGGGGAAGAATTGCAAAATTCTCCTTCTTCCTCTTAAGTGTGAGCAATTATATTGTGAAATATAGGACATTATTGGCACCTTGAACTGACAAGATTAAATTTCAGTATGGCTCCAGGATCTGTTGGCGTTCAACTTCAAAGACATATGGACTCCATGAGATCAAAACATTTCCTGCACAGATTTTTTTCTGTAATTTATTTATAAATTTTTACTTTATTTTAAATCTTAATACTTTTGTTTACTGCCTTCGAAATGGTTACATGGAAAGTAATAGTGACAGTGTGACAATGAGTAAACGGAAGAAAAATAACAATCAGAGATTTATGACTGGTTTTAAAATAGCTGCCAGACTATCAGAGTTACTATGAAAGTGAGGCATTTGTGACATACTGTACATCTGCTGTCCTACCTGGGTGACAGCTATATTTCTGATGAGAGAAGAAACAGTCTAACCGTTTAGAGAGTAAGCAAATTAAGAAAATGTAGAACAGCGTGAACTTCAAAAACTTGCTAAACTTAACTGTATGCACATGGTATCTAGTGAGATTCACTTGCCCTTTCAAGAAAGCCCTAGGGGATGGTGACAGTGTTGGATGGCCACACAGTCCTGAATGCACAACAAGCTTCACCACCCAGGGGGGTATGGGGAGTTATTTTTATATACTCTTACAATTTGATTAATGAAATTTTAAAAAAGAAGTATGGCAAAGATACATATCAACTGTGGAAAGAATGTAAGGATGACTGGCAGGAAATGTTTTAATTCATTGAAGATTTTTAGCCACACTAAGCAGTTCTGGCTTGAAGTTAATGAATACTGGCCTCGGCACTGTTTGCAGAGACACATTAAGCTATTTAAAAGGATGCCAGGTTTAAATAATTAAGAAATATAATATTGCATTAATGTCATTAATGTATTTGTCAGAAAGAACCAACAAAATTGAATTTTAGTTCTATTTATTTTTGGATATAGTACATCGACATGTATTTACTATAGCAGTGCTATCTATCACAGTGGCGAAACGCCAATAATGTTCGCATGTATTACACTACATAGTTTTAAAAATTAGAAATATTTTTTCCATCAAGACAGCTCTCTCACATCTAAGATTCAGTCAGAAATCAAGTGTCACGGTTGGCGCGGGATCGACGACCCATATTGCAGGCGGTTCAGGAAACAGGTTTTATTCCGACAGGAATACAGGATTTAAACACAAAACAGAGCCGTGAACCGATGTAAGGCGACTAGTGTCGCCGTTACATACAACATCCGACAACGCAAGACTAAACACGGGCAGACTAAATACACAAGACAATCACTGACGGAACACGGGGCAGCTGGAACAATCAGGAAACGATCGGGTAACATACTCACGTGGGTAACAAGGGGCGTGGCACAACAGGGAGACATGGACAGAGCGTGACATCAAGTTTGTTTAATGCAGTTTTTATCTGATGGGGTTTTGAGGCACTGCCACAAGATTAGTTACAGCTACAACAACTAATCATTTAAACTGGATTATCCCCAAGATAATCTTTATAGATATTTATTTATTTACTAACGACACATAACCACCTTGCAGCTATGGATTCCTGTTTGTAGTGGGGAAAAAAACTAAGAAAACTAACATTTTATGCATTCCCCATTCAACCCCAAAGTGTATAATTATCGTCTTCTTTCGAAATGCTACTTATTAATTTAGTTACTTAATTAGGAGTAATTTTATAAATTATAGATCATACAAGCGCATCACAGCTGGAAATTAAGAAAAGGTTATTTATGAAAAGTCATTCATTAATAATAAAGAAAACATCGCTATAGTGCTATAAAAGACTTCACAGTTAAAAAAAAAAACTTGGCTGGTTATTTTTATAATAACCGAATTCCACACCATAACGCTGTACTGGATACACAGTATCATAACCAGTATGTGTGCTGTGACGAGTTCCTACACAGGTAACCTCTATGGTCCAGTAGTTGAAAAGACCCAATTTTTCTCATATACCTCTTGTAATGTAAACTTCTAAAAGGTAACTTCTAAAAGTCCTAAAAAGTAGTGACTCCCTTACTGACTACTGATCCTTCCTTATCAAGACTTATGGGGCTTTATATAAGTTTATATCCTTAAAATTATAGTGATTATCAGAGGTAGAAAGTTCAGGTTCAGATAGTACAAATCCAGACCAAGATTTTGTTTCGACCAACCAGCTGAGCATACACTTATGGTGATTATACCTAATTATACAAACTGGTTCCAACCATCTTTACATTACATTATTGACATACTGAAAATACTGTCTTGGTATTTTGGATTAAGTGATTTTGGAATGTGCAGATGAAAGATACATGAGTTGTGTGTTCAGGGAAGCCATTCCATACACAGTTGTACTGAGCTGTTATTTTTGTTATTATGGGCTTTCGTTTGGCTATAACGAGCCTGGCCATTCTCCTTTCACCTCTCGGCCACAGAAGTCCCTCTCACTGGATGTTTTTTTTTTTTTTCTCTGTAAAGAGTAGAAATTATACTGCATGAAAGTCCGAGGAAAGTGGCTGTTCCTAAGTTGCCAGGACCACCATGTCTGGCACCAGCAATTACACTGTGTTCAAATTCCTTAGATCACGTCTCAGCCATTCTAATGCTCAGCCAAGCAGTGCGTGAACCTGTTGACCCTCTCTGTGTGCTGTATGTGCCCAGTTACAGCCATATGATTCGCTGTTTGGATTAGCAGGCTGTTTGCATTATCGAGCAAGTGTACCTAAGGAATTGGCCGTCGAGGGTATAAAGCTAATGATAATTTATTCCATTCCAGTTTGGATCTCAAAATCATGTTTGTCGAAATGGATTCATGTGTATTTTTACATTCACTTCTAAGTGAATTCAATATTTATACAAAAACTGTGTATAAATAAACAAAATACACCAAAATAAATAAATGTGCATATATATATATATACAGTATATATATATACAGGGGGCCCTCGTTTTATGACACAGTTACGTTCCCAGTGACGTTCCCTGAATTTTGGTGTAAGTCGAAACACACCATAGCCTAAATCACTTACACAGTTGTAAAATTATAATTCAGAACATAAAAACTAGGTCATTACACCTAGAGGAGCTTTTATGGCATTTTTGCCCATTCATCCATCAGAGCATTTGTGAGGTCAGTCATTGATGTTGGAAAAAACTTTATTTGACCTGTGTGTTTGTTTAGGAGGTATTTTGGGATTTTTGGAGTAGATTTTGTCTCACTAAAGGTCGTAATTTCAGACAATCACAATGAGCATATTTTTTATGTTACACAATAGAAATGAGTAAATTGTTGGACCCCTCAAAAAACTCCTGCATAGGTCACAGCTGTGTCATTTTGTCTCATTTCTACCAAGTGATCCCACTAAGGTCTTGTCACTGTAAAATACATTTTTGAGCACACTTCACTTAATGGGGCACAAATGGGGCATAAACTAATATAGTTGCTACTGTACTGTGTCATGATTCATTAATGATGAAGGAACATGAGATCAGTATTTAACGTGTTATGCATGACTTGTTCCTTCAACAGTTACTTCTTAGTTAATTCAATAGTTCTAAGGTCTGCAGAATTAATAGACATGCCAACAAATATAGTAATTGCTTGAGATAAAATATGTGTAACAATTCATTAGTGATGAATAAGTATGAGTTCAGTATGTAACTAAGACTTAGTTTGTGGTTAATTAATACATAAGTAACAGCTTAATTGTTTTTGCTGCCTAAAGTAAAGTGCTATTTACTTTTAAAACCCTTGAGTAACCAAAATGGACTTCCATTAGAAAACGATAAACAGTATGCAAAATTGCTATATATATTAGCTAGATAACTAGGCACCAGCTGTTACAGTTACAGCATTTTGAGAGCCGCTGAGCCAAATCAATCAGGAGACGGTGAATTGAGACAGCTGGACTACAGAGCAATGCATTTAAGGTTAGAGGGTATCATGTGGGGGGAAAATGTCCAACCTTAGGTGTTCTACCCATAATTAAGCATCAATTCCATCATAAGCATCAACATGTACCATAGAACTAGTAGAGTAAACATAGCTGCATGCGTACAGATTCTATAGGCCCTATTGTACATGCGGCGCAAAGCAGTGTCAGGATCGATGCAGATGTCTTTGCTAGCATGTGCCCGGTGCATTTGTCATTTTCCCATCCAGGACCCATGTCATTTAAATAGCAAGTGTACTTATGCACCCATCTGAGCATCTATGGGCATGTCAGTCTTAAAATGTATTGTTGCCACATTGATATCTTGAAGAAGTGGAAAGCTATTGCGCAACTGACTTACAAGAACCTAGTCTAAAGTCAATTCAAACAATTCAAAAGATCACTCAAACAAGAGGTGGCGCGCGACCCACTGGGCAGACGTTGCTTAGAGGACCTTAATGTATGTTTATTGGGAACAGAAGTTGTTTTTCACGCAAATGATATCAATGCCTTAGAGCATAGCCACTGTCTCCATGAAGAACACATAGGTTTTCTAATGACGATGTCTGACATTTTGACCTGTCAGGTAATATTAGCGATGTTTAAATAATGTTATGTACACCTGTTGGACAGCATGGGCCACCCGCCTCAACAGCGCGACTATGTAACTGGACAGCGCGAGAGATCCGACTCCATAGTGTAGCTGGGTAACTGGACAGTGCGAGAGCTCATTTGTGCATTTGGACAGCACGAGCGACCCAACTCGACAGCGCGGCTGTGCAACTGGACAGCGCGAGAGATCCGACTCTATAGCGCAGCTGGGTAACTGGACAGCGTGAGAGACCTGACTGGATAGCGCGACCCAACTCGATCACGCAGCTGTGCAACTGGACAGCGCGCGCGACCCGACTGGACAGCGAAGGGATTAGTCAGGCTTTTGAATTGTTTGGCCTCCCATAGGCGGGTACTATATACCGAAGGCAAGGAGGCCGTCCGTCTACACTAAGCCGTCACTCATCATTCCACGCCCCTCTCAGCTGACACCACGCCCCTACGCCAAATCAGTCCCAAAACTCCGAAACTAAAAAAGAGATCCGAATCCGAAAAAAAAGATTTGAAACTGTAAAAAAAAATACCTGAATCTGAAAACAAAAAATCTGAAACTGAAAAAAATAAGACCTAAAATATTAAAATATATATTAAAGTGAAACATGAAAATAACAATCAATAAAATCAATCAATAAAAATACAGCACTAAATCAAAAAATTTTTAAAGCCAAAAAAAAACTTTCAAACACGCATTTTTAGTTTGAATACAACGTTGTACTTTTTAAAGTTCAACAGCAAAACTTGAACTTTCAGTTTCAGATCTTTGTTTCAAATTAACGAAACTTTTGGCCCTTATTTAGCTCCATAGTGCGTCATCAAGATAATAACTTGCATACCTACAGAGACAGCTGTACAGCCTGTGTACACTGCTTGTTACACACAGAGATACATAGCAGTGCACAAATGTGCAATAGATTAAAAATAAAAAGATTACAATGTGAAAGATCACTATTGTGTACGTCAAGATAATTTTGAGAAATATATAGCATTAGTCATAATATTTATCATAATTAGTTAATCACAGTAATGACCAGCTAAATTGTACCAGTTTCAGTATGGTGAGGCCAGAAGTCAAGGACACGTTCACTGCTACCTCCTCCCACACCTGCTTCACCTCAGGGAGCTTTGGTGGGATCCTGCTTTTGCTGTAGATGGTCTGCACGCACCCTTTCACTTTCTGCACAAGCAGATTCAATTCCTCTTCAGCATTCTTTTCTGCTACCTAGAAAATCCATTGTTATAACAGTAATCCTCCAAGGTGTGAGTGCACCTGGATTTTAAAGGGAATGGGAGATGACACTCTGATTAGTTTAGAGCAGATTACACCCCAAAACACCCATGAGTAATTACCTGACTCCAGGGACCACATTCTTCTAAGGTTGCATTCAAAGTCCAAAATGGTCTCAGCAGCGTGACAAAGCTGTCCTATTTCTAAGGCTCCTTCAAATGCAGTGTAGAAATGCATCCTTCTTTTCCCCCTCTGTGAAGGATGCACCTGATGGGTCCTTCACAGGCAAAGTGGGCATGTCCCAGCTAGGTGATAGGTGCAGCTCTTTGTCACTCAAGGGTAAGGGCAGGAACCTCTTTGCCCGAGTCTTCCTTGTCGCCCAGCTCTTTGCCCGAGTCTTCCTCGTCGCCTGACACCTTGCTGGGCTCCTCGCCCGGGTCTCCCTTGTCACCTGACACCTTGCCGAGCTCCTTGCCCGGGTCTCCCTTGCTGCCGGGCTCCTCGCCCGGGTCTCCCACATCTCCAGGTTCCTGGTCTGGTCCCATCTCGTCGCCTGTGTCCCCTTGCCTAAGCCTTCCTTGTCATCCAGTTCTGGCTCCAGTCCCCGAGGTTCCTGCTCCGACCCGCGCACTGCCTGAGGTCCTTGCTGAGCCCTATTCCAGTCCAGTCCGACTGGGGAGGATTGAGGTGGAGGGCCCCCCTCTGTCTCCCCGATGCTCACAGTCAGGGCTCGCCGGTGAAAACGGAGGCTGAGGCAGGAAGATGTGCCCGCTGGGTCCTGCCAGTCTCCAGATAGACCCGCCGGGTCCTGCCAGTCTCCAGACGCACCCAGTGTGCTCCCAGAGGCATCATCCGACGTGCCCAGTGCGCTCCCAGAAGGCGTCACCCGACGCGCCCAGTGTGCTCCCAGATGTGTCTGCTCCTGTTCCTGTGGCGCCTGTTCCCAAGTCTCCCTGTCCGGCGCCTGTTCCCGAGTCTTCCATTCCGGCTACATTGACATGTAGTGAAGAGCATTGGGCCTGGTGCCATTTCCAAGAGAGCTCTCCATGCCAGCATATCGAGTATTTTAAGAATTTTATTTTATCGAGTAATTCATCATTTAGTAGAACTAATTGGTAATATAAAAATAAAATAACAAATAAGACCTGAACCAAGACAACACCTATCCACTGAGACCAACAACATTGTCTTTTCAAGAGAATATAGAGACCTGGTGTCAAAAGCAGAATTTAGTGCAGAAACTCCAGAACAGGTATTACCACACTCAGAGGAGAAAATTACATCATTCATTAACTCTGACAAGTTCAGTTAAGTTGTGTGGTTTTGCTTGAACGCAGAATGAAACATCATATATATTTTTGCATTGTATGAAGACTGTTGCTGGGCAACATGTCTCAAAATATCAGATAGGAATGGAAGTCTTGAGACAGACCTGTAACTAGAAAGATCATGAGGATTAAGATAAAGGGTCATGATTATAGCTCTGATGACACCTTTGGGAGTATATCCAGAGGATAATGATGCATTTATAATGTGTAACATGTTTTTTTCAATAATGGGCAGAGGCTTCTTCATTAGCTTTGCTGGTATGGTACCTAACGAGCAAATAGAGAATTTTGGACCTTTAACGAATGTAGCCAATTCACTTGCTGTAGCAGAAGCAAATCGCCTAAGATGCTGAGTATGTAAGTAAAGACATTAGCAGCAGACACATAACAGAGCTGCAGGTTGCCTTAAGATGCTGGCATCATGCAGCAAAAGGGTTGGTTCTTTGCAAAGGCTGTTCTGATGATGGAACAGACATCGATAGGATGTCATAGAAGAACTGCTATTCTTAATTTGGTGTAGAATCCTGAAGCAGTCTTCTATTTAAACAATCATTACAACAGGTCTGCTTTCCTACTTCCAGTAATTTACTGTAAGACTAATAGCAATAATTTTGCATGAACAGAAAACAGTAAAACAATACTCATTATAGAGCAAACTATGTAAAGTATCCTAGAGAGTTTTAATAAAAACTATTTATTAATGCTCTAAAAAGATGCATGGAAGATGGATCTTTTTATTGTGTCATCAAAAGCAACATATACAGCCAGTGAGAATATTAATATTTGTAATGTGTAGAAATACAAAAATACAGACGTACAAGACACAGGGAAAAATTATAGACAATAACAGAATTCTGCCCAAAACATTTTTTATCCCAATACATAGTAGGTGAACTAACAATAAAAACACCAAACAGTACCCTAAATTGAATTTGCCACTAGTGTATCACAACATAATTCTCAGAACAATTCTCCAAATGTAGCACTATCTATCTCCTGCTCTCTCCGGAACTGAATTGCACTGATAGACCAAGCTTGTCATCTGCGATTGAAATGTTTCAACCGCAACGCTTCAGGCAAACAATATTACAGAGTGAACTTATATACTTTGCCACAGTGTTAGTCAGAGGAATGCACTCGATGGCACTCGTACACTGCACCTACACTGTATGGGGCGCTACTCGTGGCTTAATTAAGATCTGCTATTCTCAGACTTTTGTTATTGCTATTTGCATTCATTTGTTATTGCTTTATTTAGCTGACTTCCTCGGCTAATTAAAGGCCACAACGTCTTAATCAAAATCAATACACACCTACATGCTAGCCTATAATCTGTGAATTATGTATGCTTTGGATGGTATAATTGCACATCATTGCACATTCAAACCTATTAAAAAGCGTATGTTTGAGAGACCTTGGCCTGGTAATGAAACCAAGGTTTCAATCTGAAGCTATATGCTGTAGGATCACACACACACATACAGCATGGGTGCCCAGATAATGGGCTACAAGGAAGACCAACATTCCAAGTTGTATGGCCTCTAAAGGTCAGATTCGGCCATATTACAAAGGAGAACCAGGGGTTCAAATCCGCGCCCACACACCCGAGACTCCCCAGAGCACAAGGGAAGACCAGCATTCCAAGTTTTACGACTTTCAGATGCAGAGGTCCAGGGAAGAAGGTCCTGATAATTTAGGGACCCAGCACACTGGGGGAAGACAGATAATGTGTGGGGGGAATCCTAACCCTCACCCTAACCCTAACTCACAGACGATCTTTGAATTAGGACAAGGAGCCGTTTCAAAGTTTCCCAATACATGCCATACACGTGTATTTGCATGTATGTTTGTTTTCATTATTATTCAGCATCAGTATTTAAACATGTTTGATGTTTATGTGTCTTTAGACAATCACAATGGTTATGTGTTACTCTTGTGTTACTCTAAATGTCCCATTATACCTTCCCCACTTGGACAATTATATATACAAGTACAGATAGGTATGCACCATGGTTACCCAGCCACATGCTCATGTCTCTCTCAGAGACATTGGGAATGAGTTTAAGTGGTGTAACCAAGTGTTTAGAGATATTTTAGAGTGTTACAGTTATTTTCTTTGTATGGCTAGAAAAACACCCCTTTCTCTCAGCTTGCACAGAGAGGGATGGAGTGGCTCCTCAGTGCCATAAATCAGCCATTGGCGCCTTTTTCCTGTTTTTTGTCTCAAAAGAAACAAAGCAATGTATGTTAAACTTGTGTATTAAACCCGTGTAACAGCCAAGTTTACCACATTTTATAATTTGTCAATGATTAATCAACACTGTTCTTTTACTGGAGTAATGACAACTGTCAAAGCAACCCCCAACTAAGGCATACTGTATGCAATGGAAATGGAAATTCACCTAAAAGTGTCATAACTGTGAGATGTGCAACATAATCATGTGTTCTATGCGTTGATGGTAGTAATCAGTATGCACAGGATACTTTAAAGTATACATTTATTAATATAAATTGTACAAGGTTTGAACCTAAAATGGGATGCCATGTTTGGTATCAAACTGATGGTAAAATCTGTCTGAATGTGAATGTGGTGACAGATTATTACACAATTGGATGTATTCAAAGTTAAATCCATTTAACTGGAATTTACTGTAAAGTTGGTCTGAAGCAGGCCGTAAATCCATGGGGGCCCCTCGGACTGAGGTGCCAAACTATTGGCCCAGGCGTCAAACTCTGGGTCATCCATTTCATGGACCTTGGGCCATAAAAACCAGCACCCAGGAAGTCCAACGGAGGAGCCAAGCCAAAAGAAACCAAAGAAGCAGCTACATGTGAGGAAGAAAAATCTGCCGTTTAGAACTCCAAACCACGTAACCGCATAAACCCACCTTCAATTCTTCACTCATTTAACTGGTTCCAAGTAATCTGTTTTGTAGTTTGGGTTGCCCTTTTAAATCCCAGACTTGCTTTTGCAGAACAGTATTTTCAGTTAAATTTGATCACTGCTTTTATTTCCCATCCATTTTGCTTAATTTCAGTTTGTGTCTGTATGTATCATGTTATGTGTAATGTATGTCCTCTTTTAGTTGGAGTATTAGCAATAAATACATGCTTTGTCACCTTTTAAATCTCCCTTTCTTTGAAGTGCTCACAATAAGTCACTTTATTGGTGCGAAACTGCTATTGAGCTTTTAAGTCTTAATCTCTTCCTCAAGTATCACGAGACTCTCTCTATGGCCAAGAGCAGTGTCGCTAGGTTACAGAGTGAAACTGTTCACAGGACAACCAGTATACCTCAGGCTAACTAGTGATACTGTATGTGTGAATTAGATTCATATTCTGGACCTAAATAATCTGGCAATTGATTAATTGGGACTCCTATAATAGACTTTGATATTGGAATAACTACTTAAACATAATATTTAATAATTAATTACCGATTAATTAATTAATAATTAATCCATAATTAATTCCCCTAAACATCTGTGGAAACACACCTCCATTTGAGATGTTATTTCCTACAGTGCCTTGTCATAGATTTTATAGACTGCTTGTTAATTTCCCCATTGTGGGATCAATAAAGTTCTATTCTATTCTATTCTATAAATGAAACCCTAATTTTGACCAGCAATCAGAAAACATGTAGATACACCCAGTGATGCTGACCAAGATAAAGAAGTTAGATAGATAAACGCATACATATTGGGTGAAACTAATGAAAATGTATTCCATTGATTGTTTTTTATTTATTACAGGCTTTTAAAAGGCAAAGGTAAAGAGTAAGTTTGGTAACACTTTAGTTAAGGGTGCCCTATGACAGCTACATGACACCAACATGAGCCCTTCATGACAGCCGAAATACCTTATCATAAGCATTTATAAAGGTTTGTGTCAAGTTATGTGGTTTATGTCAGCATTTATGACAGCCACAAAAGTTGGAACAAATGTTTATGACAACGGCCTCCAGTCCGGTCCTCCTGTGTGCCACGCCCCTCGCTGCCCTCGTGTGAATCCTAGCGTCTGCCCCAGCCCTGTCTTGTTATGCGATTGTTAGTGTTGTATATTAGTCCGAGTTCAAGTCTGTTTCCCCAGTCTGGTCATTAAAGTTACATGTGTTTCCCTGCACGTCCTGTTTTGGAGTCTTTCCTGTTCGCCCGTTATCCCGCAACACGTAACAGAATGACCGGACTCGCCACAAAGAAGACGCCTCATCTGACCGAGACGGAGTACCTCAGTGCTCATGCTGCAGCAGCCCGAAGTCTGCGCAAACCCCACGGCTCACGCCCTAGCGAGGCGCACTCGCGACCTCCTGGAGCAGATGCACCCCGGATCGGACCCCTCCCTCGTGGCGACGGCCCGGGACAACCTGCTGCAGCTCCGGAGTGGCATCGCGGAGGCGATGCTCCGGCGGGTGGAGCTGGACAGCAGTTCGCCCCCGGCTCTGTGTCGGGGACTCCCGGAGCTGCCCCCGGTTCCTCCGCCCAAGACAAGGCGGAAGAAAGGTCAGAGGAGACCCTCCCGATCCTGGATCCGGCGGTGTTTGTTCCGGACACCGCTTCCACCTCCCCGCTCCTGCCCGCGGCGCGTCTGACTATAGACGCCGCCGTGAAGCTGCCAGCGCCGGCAGCTCACCCCTTCCGGGGATCGCGCCTGGCCCTTAAAGGGGCCAGGTCCGTGGAGAACTCCATTCCGCGGGTTCCCCGGAGGCCTGCCCCTGCAGTCCCGTCTGTGCCTGCGGCGCCTTCCCCAGTGTCTGCAGCTCCTGCTCCCACAGCCCCGTCTGCGCCAGTGTCTGCAGCTCCTGCTCCCGCAGCCCCACCTGCAGCTCCTGCTCCCGCAGCCCCGCCTGTAGCTCCTGCTCCCGCAGCCCCGCCTGCAGTTCCAGTTCCCCTGTCATCCCCATGAAGGCGCAGGTCCCAGAACTGGTCCCGCCTCTCCGTCTCCCAGAAGGGGAGAGGGCATTTACGGCAGGGTCGGTTCCCGCCCGCCCTCCCCCTCGGGTCGCCCTCGGGTGGGACTCTGATGGCTCATCAGTCGCCTACGGCGTCCCCCCTCCGACCTCTTCGGTCGGCGGCGCCTTCGCCGGCTCCTGCTCGGTTGTCGCCGGTGGGTCCCCCTCCGATGGCTCGTCGGTTGCCCTCGGCCCGGCCTTCGTTGACTCGTCGGTCGCCTGTGGTGTCTCCCCTTCAACCTCCTCGGTCGGCGACGCCTGCGGCTGTGCCTCCCTCCTCGCCTTCCGGGGTGCCCCCTTCGTCTCCCTCCTCGCCTCCTGCGCCCCCCCTACCTTTGTGCCCCCTGTGTCTGCTTCTGTTCCCTTGGCGTTTCCTGTGTTCCCTCCCGGTCCCTCTGTTTCCCCGCTGGGTGTTTCCCCTGTGTCCCTTGTTCTGCTGCCCCTGTGTTTCTTGGCCTTTCCCGTGGTGTCAGTTGTTGTCTGCATTGCTCCCTTTGTGCCTGTTTTGTGTTTCTATCCTGTTCCCTGTGCCCCGTTGATGTTTTTGTGCTTTGTTTTTTGGGTCCTGTGTCCCCGGTCTCGCCCCTTCGCCCGCTCTTGGCGCGCCCAGTGTGCGCGCCTGAGGGGGGGGGGGTTCTGTCACGGCCTCCTGTGTGCCACGCCCCTCGCTGTCCTCGTGTGAATCCTAGCGTCTGCCCCAGCCCTGTCTTGTTATGTGATCGTTAGTGTTGTATATTAATCCGCATTCAAGTCTGTTTCCCCAGTCTGGTCATTAAAGTTACATGTGTTTCCCTGCACGTCCTATTTCGGAGTCTTTCCTGTTCACCCGTCATCCCGCAACACATAACATTATGCTGGCTGTCATGAAGGGCTTATGTCAGTATCATGTAGCTGTCATAGAGCACCCTTACATAAAGTGTAACCGTAAGGTTGATATACAGTTAATGGAGACAGTCACCTGCAAAACCAATGTAACTTTTGTCATTTAGAACCATGACACAGAAGTTTGCAAGAATGTGAAAAAGCCTCACAAGTTAATGCATTTAGAAAATAATCAAATATATCTACTTTTACATTAGCCAGTCTGCCTATATAAGGCATTAAAATATTAAACACATAAAAATGTGATTCCATAGTGTATTGAAAATTGATGCCGTTGCTATATTATGACTCACCTTATTTTATGCTTCCAAATGGCAGCATTGATTTAAGCTGAAACTTAATGACACTGTTTCAATTGTTTAATGCATTTCTGTGCAGTGACTCAAATCTGTGACTTTGGTTCATCCAGTCGCATAGTCCTCTCTGGATATAATTCATGCTGCTATGTGAAGTACTGTATGACAAGCATGTTAGGATTGTTGCTTTGTTGTTTATTTTAATTCAGAATTATTCTAGTCTATTCGTAACATAAGGGTGACATGGTGGTGCAGTGGTTGGCACTGTTGACTCACTCCTCTGGGTCCAGGGCTCGAAACTCGCCCTGGTTGCATGTGTGTGGAGTTTGCATGTTCTGTCCATGTCGTTGTGGGGTTTCCTCTGGTTTCCACCCCACAGTCCAAAAACATGCTGAGGCTAATTGGAGTTGCTAAATTTCCCATAGGTGTGCTTGTGTGAGTGCGCTCAGAAATGGGCTGGCCCCCTGTCCTGAGTTGTTCCCCGCCTTGTGCCCGAAGCTTCCGGGAAAGGCTCTGGCCCCCCTGTGACCCAGAAAGGATAAGCAGGTTGGAAACTGGATGGATGTTCATAACATAGAGAGCAATCAGGTAAGTTGACTGTAAGTTCATTATAGTTGGGGGTGGGGAGGGGCTTTGCTAATGTCCATCTTTGGTGGGTCAGGTGACCTGGGTGATATGGAATTGCATTGTATGTAAATGTCTTTATGTTACTGTTTGCTCCCCAGTGAAGTTCAATAGCAGTTTGCCTACAGTCATGGCCTTAAGATTTTTATGGCTGATGAAGTGGTGTGCCCTCTCCCATCCCAACCCTGCAGTGTCTAAAAGGCTAATCTGGGCCACAGTCGTCTTACCAATACTTGTCTGCTGTCCGATCTGCTTATTAAAAAGAGATGCATGGGCAGATGGACATTATCTATTTTACAGTTGTTATTATTACATCCATCTATCCATTTACCCGAACTGTGTATCCAGTACATGAGCCAGAGGACACCATAGAAAGGATGCCAGCCCATCACTGGGCACACACACTCTTATACAGTGTCTCCTCTAGAAATACTAATTCATCTAATTAAGTTTTTGGGGTTTGAGAGGAAACTAGAGAGCCTACACAAACACTGGGAGAACAGGCAGGCCCCATATAGACAGGGCTGGGTGGGAATCAGTCCACAAATGCTTCAATTACCTATATAATCTATTTACTGATAATCTTCATCCCCTAAAACTAATTATTCCATTTCCATTAAAATGGTATTGCTTACCTATGTTTATGATAAGTCACATTGTAATTATAAGCACTGGGCTGAATTATTTAAAGAACCTTATATTGAGGTTAGTTATTCAAGTTATTAAATATTTATAAACAGGAGTAAGAATACAATCTGCTGTCGCAAAAATGTGTTGAATGTTATCGTTATATCTTACAAGTTGGTGGCATTAAGAAGCTTACTGTTTATGTGATACTTAATGCAAACTGTTAAATCTCTAAAGGCAAAAAGATTAAATAAAAGGTCTCAGAAAGGTCATTGCTTATTTTTTTCTTCAATAAAAATACATTCTGTTCCATTCTTTTATTTTTTAAAAGATCTGGCCTTAGTCAATGGTCTTGGTAGCATTGCACTAAACTGGTCTTTGTTTATGGTCTTAACTCGAAGTTTCCCAAAAGTATCTTCATGCAGGATGAAGACAGATTCATACCTTTAAGATTTTCGCTGTGTCTAGTTGCAGGTCTCTGTCCAGCTGGAGGTTTAACTGTTTCCTCTGTTTCCGACAACACAAAAACACTGACAAAAAAATTAAGCTAGTTTAATTTTGTATTGTGTTGTGTTCTTTTAACTTGTTGTGTTTTCTTAAAGTGTTGTGGCTTTAAAAACAGAAGTCCTCTGTTTCACAGGGGGCAGTACTGGACTCTTGATATCACACCTCTAACACCAATATTATGGTAGCCGATGAGGATGGGCTCTAAATTCAGAAAACACTTACCCATGTGATAAATAGGTCGTAGACTGTTTACGAACAGAAAAAAAACTTGGTCGATTTTGCTTCATTTTTTGTCATTTTTTTTTGTTGTTGTTCTTGTGCCGTTTTGATGTTTTTTTGCATCTCCTTAATTTTTCTGTGTTGTGTTAATTTTGACATGTTCTGGGCTTTCAGGGCCACTGCAAGATTGTGGTACAATGGGCCATGGTGATGGACATGGACAAGCCACTTTGCAGATGGTGAATGGAGAACTTAACCAAATTCAAAAAAGACATGAAACATAAAGGACTAAAATGGTTTTAAACAAAAGCAGTTAGACAACATGGGAACTAAGTAGGACTGGACAGGCAGGGGTACACAGAGCCAACTAAATAACCAGGAACTGGAGTACACAGTAAGGGTCATAAGCAAATAGCACAGGCTCAATATTCTATATTCAACACATACAGCCTAAACAGATTCATGTATTCAACACATACAGTACACACAAAGACCTAGAGAGGAACAGGGCAAGGGCAGGCACATATATACACTAGTAAAAATGGCAAGAAAAGGGATAGGTGTGGGTCAACCAAACACTATGGACATGAGTTACAAGAACAGGGTCGGCTCAAGCCTTTATGGGGCCCTAAGCAGAATTTGATTTGGGGCCCCCCCACCACCTACTGTACATCAGGATATCTTGATATTTCAAGTGCTGTTGGGGGCCCCCTGGCGGTGTGGGGGTCCCAAGCAGCCGCTTAGTTCGCTTATGCCTTGGGTCCGCTCTGTACAAGAAACTGAGAGAAGAACGGGATAGCCAGTGACACCTACTGGCCAAAAACAAGCACGGCAGGGACTGATTCTGACAGATTAGTTATTAGTGTGCATCTCTTTGACTAGTCTGTGATGAGCTTCCAGCTCTTCTATATTCAAAAATCAGTTAAAAGTACACCATTACCCATCCATTTTCCATACTAAAATCAGTGAGCATAAGTGTACCAGTGACTGCAGAAAGGATGCCAGTCAGTCGGGGTGATAATATTAGCCCACCCCTGTTTGTTTTTGTGGAATAAAAAATGTGGTCAGTTCAACTGTAACATCTTTGAAGAGTGAAAATGGAAAATGACTCTTTTAATGACCTTTCCTCCAACATGAATAATGAATGTGTGTCTTCAGCTTTAAATGATGACTATTTTAACCCATATATACATCTGGGATTAGAATCACTTATGCCATTAAACCACTTATGTAATTTGCACAAGACTATACATGTCACACTTGTTATCGCTGCCTATTTAAAAAGCTGATGTCGCTCCACTGGCTTGGCTTAGAATAGTGAATAGAATAGTGAAGTGATTATTTGTCATTGTTGATAGACCACAGCATACAACAATAAAATGTGTCCTCTGCATTTAACCCATATGTGACATAGCAGTGGGCAGCTATTATTTAGTGTCTGGGGAACAGTGCTTGTGGGCAGTACCTTGCTCAGGGTACCTCAGGGGAACCTTGCCGGTCAGGAAATCAAACTGGCAACATTTCAATCACGAGTGTGTTTCCCCTAACCATTAGGCCACCACTGACAACCACAAAAGACTAAAAAATATAATTTTTCATCAAGTTAAATTCCATCAAGTTAAATTCTTTTCCAATTTATTGCACATACCACACATTATATTTTATTTTCAGCTTTACCGCATTATGCAAAAAATTGTAGCATTACCAATAAATATAAATGTTACTAATGGAACACCTAAAGTGTATAAAAACAGAACAAAGACATATATTAGAGATATCATTAGAAAAATTGACCCATTGAGGTTCCAAGGTTTGGTACCTAAATGGTACCTGGACATTTGAAGAAAACATGTAGAGTCTAGGGGCGGCACGGTGGCGCAGTGGGTAGCGCTGCCGCCTCACACCTCTGGGACCAGGGTTCGAATCCGGCCCAGTTCCA
>JAODKL010000095.1:22132265-22142370 GCA_026780765.1 Petrocephalus schoutedeni | reverse complement strand
ATTAATAATTAATCCATAATTAATTCCCCTAAACATCGGTGGAAACACACCACCATTTGAGCTGTTAATTCCTACAAAAGCAAGGTAGGATACATGGAAGAAGTTGGCTAACAATGGCAGAAATGATAAATGACATGGTAAAGAGTGTGGTAAAACAGTGACTTTCTGAATACAGCTTATCTCTGGCAGTGCTGACAGGCTTCGCTTCTCTTCTCTCAGCGTTTGCTCATTCGTTCACTGCAACAGCAGCAGTCGCAATAATTGTTTAAATAAATGGAATGATTTTCTATTTATCCGCTTTTTACTTATTTTGAACAGCAGTTACCTTCATATATTGCACTTCGACGTAAGAATGCCTGGGCCTCAATAATACATACCATCATTCCATATCCAGTTATTTAAATGACATTTAACACAGATTGAAAGCTATGAATTAAAGTTAACAAAGCATAATACGTACTGGAGATTAACTGAAACATTGTGCATGTTATAATTACCACACATATTGACTACTATTATTCTGAAAGAAAGGATTTTTTTTGTTAATTGTTGGCAATTCTGATTCATTTTTATTTATTAACATTTCTTAATTGGCATTTTACCACCATAGTCAACCGGAACAGCTGCAGTATACCTGTCAGGAACCCAAGTTCATTTACTAGAAACCTCATGTTTTATTTATGGTGGTGGAAAATCCAGGTCTCAGGAACTACTCCCTGGCCACTCTTTTTCTGTCCCTCTCACTTTCTCTCTGTTGGAATCTCATTGCTGGGTCAGCCATAACATACAGGTTACATGTTTCATGCTCAACAAGCATTCTGTGCCCACTGTAATCTGTGGATGGGGGCATTTTTCTGCTGGAAGCTTCTGCACTTAGAATCGAAACCTTCACACAAGGATGAAAGCAATAAATGGATGTGTATGTATTAGCAGTTACTCAGCTGGCCTAAACTATGCTAGGAAAAATCTTTGCCACTGCTTGCTCTCCTTGAGTACTGTTAAGAACACAGAAAGATCTGAACATACAGCTCTGGAAAAAAATGAGGCCACTGTGTATTTTTTAAAATCTGCATTTTTAAATCATTGTACTTGTTCTGCTGGCAGAAGGCTACACTGCTTCCAGGCTGAAAGTTTCTAAGACAGCAGTACAAGGTGAAGCAAGAGATACTGGGAATGATCAGAAACCAGCCAGGTGAGGGGGGGGGGGGGTGACTTTCTAATGTCAGAGATGACCGTCAACTTACCCGACAGTGCCTCACAAATTGGAGGATGACCTCAAGTGACCTTCACCAGAAATGGGAAACATTAAGTGCACACAGTTAGGTGCACAGCTATGACAGTTCTTAACTGGCTCCTTGAAGTAGGTCTGAAGTCCCATGAAGCACGGAAGAAGCCCTTCATTAATGAAAAGCAGGGAAGAGCCAGGCTGGAGTTTGCAAAACAAAATCTGTATTTTAAACATAAGCATGCCTATAAATTGAGAAATGAGTGAAACTAAATGTTTTGCTGTTGTATCTTTTTTCCAGAGTTATAAGGTCTTCTTCCACATATAGGCCACCACCTCTACTCTGTGTTCTTGGAGTTTTAGTATAAATGGCTTATGTGCTGCAGCAATTCATTATGTTAGCCTGCAAACTATGCTTGATGAAACTGCAGGCTCATGCCTTAGATTGAAATTTGCATTCAACAGATTCAGAGCTGCTATTCTGTTTTGTCTGAGATCCTTCATCCATAGCTACCTTATTGGCCAGTGTTCCTCATGAAACATCAGCATGCTTTCATCATTTTCAAAAGACACTGAAATATTTTCTTCAAGCTATGGTTATCAGATCATTGGGGCAACTGAGCCTTCTTAGTATTTTTTGCACACAATGGTGAGCATGATGTGATGTTAATTGCTTAATTCATTCAAGAACCACACGACTGGAAGAACCTGCCTTTGCTTTACTTTGTACTCCCCATTTGCCTTCACGGTGCCTTCGATCAGTCTCTGTTTATGGATATTTTATATATTATGCACATTTTGCCTATTTTATCAAATGCCAAACACATTCATTTCTGTAACAACTTTTCGTTTATGAAACGTGGGAATCCTTAACATGTTACCACAATGTCGGAACCCAGTTGTGTTCTGCTTTTAAACATAAATGGCTGTGCTTTGTTTATGTGTTTCAATATAGTTCTGTCCTGAGTTGAACATGTGGCCAAGAGCTGTAAATGAGCATATTAAAATCACTGATGGTTAATCCATAGTTATTAACTCTATAAAAAGAAGATTGTGAATAGCTCGATTGATGGCAAATATTAGTAGCATTTACAAGATTCAAGTTCAGGAGCAGTTACATGGGGAATCTCATCCACAATTCTTATCACAGCAGAATGGCTATCAGAATGGTGCCTCCTTTGTGATAGTGCTAATTTTGTCAATACGTAGCTCTGAGTGGCCTTTAGTGACCCTGTCTGCGGATGGAGTCTTTTCCTTCACTGGAGCCACATTCCCTAGTCAGGTTTATCTCACCAGAGTTCTGGCTCACCTGCATCTCCCTCCTGCTGCATCTTCCCAGGTTTCCCTGAGTGCCTGATTCTGCTCTTGTGTGGTTCTGAGTGAGTTCTTTCTCAGATCCCCTGCCTGGTGAGTTTGTATGCCGATCCCCATCGCAGTGTGAGTGTGTCTCAGCTCTCCTTTGTCTGCATGTGTTTGCCTAATCCTGCATCCTCTGCACTCTCTCTGGCTCTCAGACCCCAGCTTCTTTTCTTGACTCTGACTTTTGCCTGTCGTAGATTTATCTGGTTGCTTTGCAGTTAGATCCCCAGTTCCCGAGGTGTTCATGTCTCAGAATTCCTCACCAATCATGGACCCAGCAGAGCTCCACAGCATGCCGAGTTGCCTAGAATGGCACCTGGAGGGTTTACCTTGTTCCCAATCTGCACCCACGGTCCTGTCTCCTCAACCCATTGCAGCTGCCATGCCAGTCCTGCCTGTCTATTTATGATTACTGTGATGGATCATCTAAACACTGCAGGGCATTCCTCATGCAATATGACTTGTTTATCCGACTTAATGGTGCCTTACTGGCCACTGACTGTATCAAGGTTGACTTTGTTTGCCCCTCACCGGGAAAGCCCGAGAATGGGCTATGGCACTATACTATCTACACGGTGCCATTATCTGATCCTTCACCACTAGAACTCTGGCAGCAAACATACCCTGCTGCAGAATTTGTGGTTGATTTTTCTGGATGCTGCCAGTGGGTGAAATGAGCCAGCACTCCTTGCTGTTTACTGGAGAGTGTTAAACTTCTGGCTGCAGATGGCAATGGATTGCAGGGTGGGAAACCTTGGGCTCGAAGAATATATCCTTCTCTCAATACATCTGGATAACTGCCTCCAGGATTGCCCCCTTCTACAACCTGCCCAAAACCAACTGCCATTCCTAATCCCTCATCAGACCTCCCTCTTCACCACCCTCAGCCCCCAGAACTGACCCCATGCAGCTGAGGCAAACGCTGTTCACTCTGGCTGAATGTCGATGCCTAATAGAGAACCAGCTCTGCATCTACAGTGGGCACCCCGGCCACATCTTCCAGTGCCCCTCCATCCGCTGTGTCAGTGTGTGAACCCAGGTATGGTATTTTATCTATATCGACATAACTTGCTTTGGCTGTCATCTGTTGTGACTCTGGTATACATGTCTCCACAGCCCTGAGATTCTGGTGCAGCTGGGAATGTCACTGATGCCCCCCTAGCCTAAACCTGCCCCTGCAACCCACATAACCCTCACTGAACAACTGAACATCTGCATCCTGTATATAGTAGGTCCCAATGAGTGACGACTTCATTACTTACACACAAAGCTAGTTCTCCTCCAAACTGGTTTGTTCCAGGAACAGATATTAGTTATTTGCCACCTCTCTCAACATCTCTGAGACCCAGTGGTACTCGGTCATCCATGCCGGTGTGACCAAAATCACCACATGTCCTGCTGAGATCACTGCATGGAGTCCCTGTTTTGCCATCTGCTTGCAGTTGCCCTTGACCGCCTCAGTGGTCTATAATCCATGAAGGAGATTGACATTCCTTCTGAGTATAAATCACATCTACGTATCTATCAAGTACATATCTATCAAGATGAGTTTTGTAAAATTTACTGACCAAATCTCCTCCAAAGAACACGTGGGACAGTACTACTGACTGCTACCCAAGATTATGGCATGTTGGAAGATGGTCAGTCAGTGGATACCCTGATTTACTTCTTGGCATTAGTAGGCATTTTGTCATTTATGGAGATTTTGCTGTCTGTTGTCCAGGTACCATCCCCAGACCCAATGGTCAATATGAGTATCCAAACCCAAATCCTGCAGTTCCTCCACTCCTGTTATGCCCAAAACTGTCCAAATGGAGTTTCTCATCTGTGGGCAAAGTATGCTCAGAATGCACTCTATCATTCCTCACTACTTCTCTCTTTTTCAGTGTATTCTAGGCTTTGTCTTCTGTCAAGAAAACTGCTCCTGCAGTACATCGGACTGTTCAAGATCCTGTATTAAATCAATCTGGTGTCCTATAGCCTTCAGTTGCCCAGTCAATACAGTGTTTCCTGTCTCTTTAACCAGTCCATTACAGTGCACTGTATCCTCCCACCGCTGACTATGTACCACTTCCGTCTTTGGACGTTGACAGTGCTGTGGCTTGCATTGCCCGTACCGTCCTTGACTCGAGGCAGTGGAATGGTTGTCTCCAGTACCTGGTAAACTGGGAAAGTTATGGTCTGGAGGAGAAGTTTGGGTGCCAGATCCGAGTTGGCTCACAGACGTCTTGGTGTGTGGAGTTGCCTGTGGGGAAATGGGGTACAGTTAGGTTGGATTCCAGTCCTTCACTGCAGCCATACTCCCCACATCAGATCTCACTCACAAGAGTTCTGCTTGAGCTGTGACACTCCTGTTGCTGGTTTCTTAATTGCCTAGCCTACCTAACTAGTTCCTTTAGTGTGAGGAATTGTCTCGATGCACAATTACCAGGTGGTCTTTTTCTTCCCAGGTTTCCCCCGAGTGCCTGATTCTCGTTATGAGTGAGTTGTTTGCCCAATCCCCTGACTGGTGCGTTTGTGCATCTTGGCTCACCCTTGTCTGCATCTGAGCTTGCCTTACCCAGCATCCCCCAGGACCCTCACTGACTTCCTCATTCCAGCTTGCTCTCTTGACTCTGATTTTGCCTGCTGTTTTTGATATGTGGCTGCTCTGCATTTCTAATCCCTGGTTCCTAAGCTGTTCACACTGGCAGCTATTTTTCACTGCTGCAGAATTCCAGTAGATGCGTTCATAAATTGCAAGCTAAACTTAAATGCTGGTCAGAGCCACACTGCGGTTGCAATAAACACAAGTGCAGTATTTGTGGTTTTGTCGCCCACCTGAGGGAAATGCTATTAAGTTCATACAAAAAATTTTATGAGGTGAGAAATTGCTCTAGACATATTAAAACACTTAAACACTTCTGTGTATCCCACAAGGCCTTGGAACATTATAAGTCTTGGCCTGAATATGGCACCTGAGTGTAGTGGAGTTTGCCTTATAGAATTTATTCAGAATATAACAATGTGCCTGCCGCTACATAAGTTTACAAAAATATCATAGATTTACAGTATCTCTTAATGCTATTGTTTTTCAGCACAAATTAGTGGTTGACCAAAGTTGACTACAATGTGAGTGAAGAGAATCCAAACCGATTTGTTAATCATTTTGGTTATCAGTTATATCTTGCAGGAATGGGTGTATTGAGACGAACATACGATACTCTAATGTTTACATCATTATACTACACAGCAGGCCTATTTTTTTGATTTATTCTAAATTAACAACACCCTAGAATGGTCTTTCATAAATATCTACTGCTGTTTTGGCAGCAAATCAATTTCAATAAAAATTGTATTCAGCATTGTTTTGTGTGTAGGTTATGGAAGTTAAAATCAATGAAAATAATCAAATTAGTCAACCATCCTTGCTGATTAGCTGTTACTAAACTGCAAGCCAACCTCCCTGATTAAATGTAACTAAACTGTAAACCAATCTTGAGACCCAGTGTTCCGTCTTCCACGCTTATGTTATCTTCTGAACAACACAATCTTTATTTCAAAATAGTACAGTCTTGTTGAAATATGCATATTAAAAAAAATATGTGGAATCTTGCTTCTTTTGAGACGAGAAAAAAGTGAAACTCAGTTAAAATCACTGTATACTTGCTTCTGTTGGTTTTATTACTGGATATAGGCCTCAGTAAACAATAATGTACTGCATAGTCAGAACATTATACAGATAAGCACAATATATACAAAATACATAGACTTGTAGTCTATGATGTTTGGCCCAGTGTTTAGTTTAAAGGCATCCTCATGCCTGGTTAGGCAGGCTTCAATTTCCTCCAGCAGTTTAATGACATTCAGTTCAGGTGAAATTAAATTTCCTGAACGTTTAACTGGGTGAGTAAATCTCCTGTGCTTCCCAGAATACGCTCTGGATGTCCACTGCCATTATTGGATTAGCATTTATTCAAAATGCATGGATGGAAAATTGCTTGGAAAAATCTTCCTTGTGAAGTTTATGGCAATATGCTTTGGGTTATGTAGCACTCTGTCTTTAAACATAAAACCGTCCTTTAATTTTTGGGGGATAATTTAAAAAATAATAATAAAATCTAATTTCATTGCAAACTTACATTGTGCTTTCCTGTGGAAAGGACCGCAATTCAGTTTTCCACACACATTCTTTTTAATCAATGATTTATATTGATGAAAAACAGAAAAAAATGTGTGTGAATGTCATCTCCAACTTCAAGTTTCTCCCAGTTTCTGCCCAGCAAATTTAATATCCGTTTATAGTATTGAGTGTCTGTATTTTTCCAAATAAGCCCTCTAAATTGTGTGCAGCACATAACCAAATAAAAGTAGTTAGAGTGGCATATTTCGTTATTGTTTGCCCTTGTAATGTTGTTTTTAAGTTTTTCTGGTGCTGATGACTATCCTCCGCCCTCGGGCTGTATTATGATTAGTGAGTGTGAATGAAAGACAGCACCGTTCAATACTGCTTGGTTAATGATGAGAGCCAGCAGATAGGAATATTGCCAACCTGTGTGAGTGTGTAGGGGCCTCAGACTGCCATTCTTTCCAGAAAGAGACGAACCGCATTCAGTCTCTCAGGCAAAGACTGCTGAGCCTGCATCCTTGCTCTGCTACTCGGGCTGTATTGTTGCTAAAGTCGCTGAAGCCCCTGGTGCTCAGGATTGGGATAGCATGCAAAAGTGGGACTATAGCTTGATTCTGATGCTGAGTTTTGGATTGGAAAAGACTGAATCGTAGAAAACTTCTGGCATTTTTGCCTGCACGTTTACACAGTGATTCATCATAAAGCCGTTATTGTATATTAATAATCTTTATAATGTTTTTATGTACGCATGTGGCCCTTGACCATTGCCTTATCTATGTGTCAGTAAAATATGTGAGTATATGATGGTAATTTGTTAAATCCAATGTTCTTGACGAATATACCTAATGGACGTGTTTAAAAATAAATCTCCTAGTTTCTGCTCCTTCTGTCCCATTAAGTATTCCTTATGTTGCATTATTTATTTTGTATAAAATGTTGACTCAATATCATAAAACCCCCATGGTGATTTTAATTATAAATGCTGGTTTAGTCTTTCAAAGCTTTTATGTTTATCCTCGAGACACTGGTAGAATGGACAGAATGATAGATCTGGGGTATTAGTGCTATAGTTTTAGGCTACTGGGAATCTATGGAAAAGTAACTTTATTGTATTATTAAAATATGAGAAGCAAGTTCTAACTCCGGGACAGTATTCCAGCCATTCCCATCTACTAGGGAAGTTCAGGATTGCATAAATCAGATCTATATTCAAGAGTCTGGAGGCTGTAGGGGTGACAGGGCTAGAGAAGGTCACAGTAATATAAAGTTTCAACAGATACAGTATGGCAAATGATGGGGAAATCTTTGCATGAAATGAAGCATTTGGTCTGTGCACCTGTGGCATTCTCAACCAGATGGACCTGGAGCTAAGGAAGTTTCATTGGAAGACCGGCACCAAGAAATTGAATAATACTATGTAGAAAAAAAAAATCCATCAGCTAAATGAGGGTGCCTGTCCAGAGCCCTTTGTCTTCATATTCCAACTGTTCTTTGGACTTCAGCCACAAGAATGCAAAACTCAATGGACTAAGCAGAGAGTGGGATACTACACTAGCTTCAGCTGTGAGAACCGGCAATTTCTGCTGACGCGGGGTGATCAGACTATACCGTAAAATATGACAGGAAGGTACGAATATCGTCCACCTCCAGTCTGTGTTGCTCTCACACAGTGGTCACCCATAAGGCACATCCTGCTTGTAAGGACGTGACATAACACATCCTGGTATTAAAAGTGAAATCCTAGGGCTGACTGCAGGAACAAGAACCACAACACCAATCTTGATCCCATCATAAGTACCAGAGACAGGCATAGGGGTGCCAGGGCTCACCCCCTCATAACCCACTGGCATCATGCTGGTGCCAGCGTTGTCTGTCCACCTCTGTACGCAATCAGCGAGCCGGGTGACAGATTCAGTAACTGGCCATGCTGGGAAGGCAGCACTGTGGGGTCTGTTCAGGTACCAGTCTTCTAAGATATTTAAACTCACCAGAGTCCATGTCTGGCTCAGTCCTCTGTCACAACCATTGAAACGAATTTAAAAAACAGAACTTTACAAAAACAAGATACACTACAAAACAAAAGGTGATGGTATTCTTCCTGTTGGGCAGGCCTCTCTGATAGGTTGGTCTTCAGGTCCTCATTGTTGTTCTGTACTAGACCCTGCTCAGTTGATAGTCTCTGTATAATCTTGTAGGTCTCATTAGATATTGTACTTGCTCCGGTTATTGATTAAACAATAATGATGAAGAATAGTATAAGTGTAATTGGTTGCTATTATGGGCCTGTTGTTAGAATAACCAGACATATTTCATGTTTATAGTTACATTTATGCACAATAAGTGTCAGATAGCATTGTCTAAATGTGGTGGCACACTTAATGATTTCAAAACAGTTTAAAATATCATCCTCACTTAAAAATAGGCACTGGGAATTCTTCAACAAAAACTGCATGGTTTCATTTTTTTAATATCGCAAGAAATAATGACAAAATGTTGCAATAGTCTGTGTTTAGGGGAGCAGTTTATGATGACAATATGTATCTTTGGTCCCTTCTGGAATCATGGTGGAGCCAGCTGGCAATCAGTCTCTGTTAAAACACAATAACAAAACTGTTGAATGAGATGATTGTTTTGTTCAGGGCATAGAGTTGGTTGTGCTTTTCATGTTATTTTAGAATCTTAGTGCTGGTTGATCAGCCCACAAACAAATTCTTAGCAGAGGGACGCATGACATTAAATTATTCCAAACACGACAGGGTTCTTATCTTCCCTGTGCAGTTCTTTCAAAAAATAAACAGATCTTCTGCCCAGGTCTGACCTCTTCCATCTATTTGTCATTCAGTGTATTATATTCCTGATGCCAGCACCTGTAAGTTGTTACTTGAGTGAAAATACATAGAGTTTCAGGGATTATCTGTAACCGAATCTGCAATCAGTCCAATTTCCTGCGCCGCGCGATACGGGTCTTGTCACACAGATGTTGACTGATTGATTCATTTCCCACTAAGCAGTGTAGAGAGTGCACTTAATCCACACCGGCATTGCGGTGCATACTCTGCACTCCGCAGAGGCGATGAGTGACGAGCAAATGTTAGGATTTGATGAAGTGACTGCACATGTACAGCAGCGGCATGCGTCAGCCTCACTGCGGTATCGATAAACTGACAGGGCTGTAGCACACAGAGCAGGCTGCCGTTCAATAGCTCGGGCACGGGCAGCTAACAGACAATGTTATTGACTGGTGTGTGGCAGCATATAGAGCTACCCAGCTTCCCTCGTGGCTCCCAGTCAATTACTGTACCATTGGAAAACTCGGGAAACCGAAATCTCATGGCAACCATCCATCCATCCATCCATCCATTTTCCAACCCGCTTATCCTGTTCAGGGTCGTGGGGGGTCCGGAGCCTATCCC
>JAODKL010000095.1:22121765-22132165 GCA_026780765.1 Petrocephalus schoutedeni | reverse complement strand
CACATGGAACTGGGCCGGATTCGAACCCTGGTCCCAGAGGTGTGAGGCGGCAGTGCTACCCACTGCACCACCGTGCTCATGGCAACCATTACAAGACAATTAAGGTAATTTATTAATAGTTTCTCATTGCTTGTTTCTGTTGAAGAGGTATCCAATGGAAGAAGAAAGAAAAAAGTCATCTTTCATGTATATGGGATTTTGGGTGTTTACTGAAATATCTACAGTTGTTTTGATCACTCGTTCCTTTCATTACTCAGGACTGTGACTCGGAGTGGCACAGGCACTGCGTTCCCTCATTAGTGAGAGAAATGATTCAATATGCCCAACAAGGCCTATCGGTAAATTCAGCCCTTCTATATTTATCCCTTAAGCGTAGCATTACGTTAACTGTGTCCATCCCACTAAGGTCAACTAACCTGTTCCGGCTTCCTGTGCTTTTCCTACACTTGTACGCATGCAAATTTACTTGATTATTCACCTAAAGACTAATTAGTTTATGTGTGTTTAACAACTGCAGTAATGATAATGGAAGTAGCTTTGGAAGAAGAGGCTGCTTAAATAATTCTGTTCAGGACGGAGAGTCAGCTGACCGGACTCCCCCGGGCCTCCCAGTGACCTCAAAGCCCACTTCTTAAGCTGAAATAATGTTCAGTACTCTGTGCCCAGTCTCCTGAAAAAGCAAGACCGGGCCTGGCCGCACCTGCACCTCCGCACTCCACCTCGTGGTCACATGGTATCACATCGTTTCCCCTTTTCAGCAGCAGTGATTATCCCCAATGCGCCATTTTGATGGAGGTTACCGAAAGCTTGAGCTTTTTAAAAAATCGACTTCGCATCATGTTTAAAAAGGCGCTTTTCATTTTAATCAACATTCCTGTTCTTTTAGGAAGCAGTGGCTCCTTAATGGTTCAAAGACAGAATAAGGAGCAGTTGCAGGCATGTGACAGGATGGACCCCAGGCTTTAAATGGGTGGGATCCTGTGACTGTATTAGAAACACCCATTTGCATATTGATGAATAACTTAATGGTCTGGTATGGGCTGTTTTAAGCATATTTTTGCCTTTGAAATTGATTGAGCTTTGTATTGCTGCCATATGGCTGCTGATCAGAGAGAACAATTTTGCATTGACCACATGGGCAGGAGGTATTGAGGGAAGCTTCCACAAGCACATATTCCTCTGTTAATTCATCTGAACATGCTCACCCGCCGCTCCACCAAGACCCCCCGTGGTGGGGGAAGATGCGCCCGTCGCTACTGAGCATCCAGACACAGTCGGGAGGAAACAGGAGAACCGGAAAGCAAAAACATCTGCACGCGAATCCTTAGCAACCCACATTTACATATTCAGCTCTCATGCGTCAGTCATTTATTGCCGTTCGTTATAATGGGTGCAGCCTGTTCAAAGCAAATACAATCATTCACATTTTATCTTCAGCCCTGACAGGGGCCTGAGAGGTGATTGATTTTCTTTGCCATTATGCAGAGAAGTAATGGTAATTTCAGTTAATTTGAAATATTCGTTCAGCCTGACAAATACTTTTTCCTTACTAAGACAATACTCATCCTTTCAGTCAGGAGTGTATATCAGTATTAAAATATAGTATCTATCTATCTATCTATCTATCTATCTATCTGTCTGTCTGTCTGTCTGTCTGTCTGTCTATCTATCTATCTATCTATCTACATCCATCCATCCATCCATCCATCCCAGTACCCAAGGGAGGACAGTACTTTCTGTAAGTTCAGTGTCCAGTCAGTGGTCTTGTGTACAGTGTCCCAATAATGCACTCTAAGCAAATACATCTTTATGATGGGTCACTGTCCTGGGCAACTGAGATTAAGACTTTTCACCTACAAATTCTATGTAGAGGAGTGAAAGAAGATGAAAAGCAAACTAATCTTCTAAATTTGACCTTGCGTGAAATAAGATGGACTGGCGCTGTAGTGCTGTAATATGAAGTCTAACACCTGAGATAGATGTACAATCTTGTATAATCCAGGAGGGCACATAAAGATGATGAGGGGAGGCTGTGGTGCTGGATGCTGCCTCACTCCATCTCTGACTTCACTACGGCGAGAGGCTGAAGGGAGGGATTCCAGATCAGCCCATTTCTCCTTTTATCACAGGTATCTTCCGACACATCTGGCAGCATGCAGCACACTCAGATATTACTGCTTACACTTGGAGAGGGCGGATATTCAGATTGTTGGGACGTTATTTGTATACCCAGGCAACTTATTCCTTTACTATCGTGACTTTTCACATACAGGACCAGTGGAAAGACTGGACACACCTACCCATAGAGATAGAAATATTTATTTTACTATTCTCGACAATTTTGAATAATTATAAAGACATCAGAACCATGACAGCTATGGCATTATGCACAGACTAAAAAAGCATTGAACATAAAAATGAACTTGGTGGGGGGGGGGGGTGTATTGGGACTCAGAAGGTTGCTGGTTCAAATCCCTAGGTTGGCAGAGTGATCCCACCATTGGGCCATTGAGCAAGGCCCTTAACCTCAACTGCTCTGTCTGACTCTACTGTCTCCTCTATGCCAGTTCCATGAGGTGGCCTCCTGGGATGCTTCTCCAGCTGTCCTGAGGGAGGTCCCACATATATGCTGAGCTCTCATTGGCTGCATTTGCTTCACTCTCTGGTCAGACTCCTCAAAAATCATTTCCACTGTGTTTTGGTCCGGTGGCCAGGTCATGTGATGCGATTCTCTCCTTTGTGGGTGGCTTGGCATGACCAAACTTTT
Source organism: Petrocephalus schoutedeni (assembly GCA_026780765.1). NCBI lineage: Eukaryota > Metazoa > Chordata > Actinopteri > Osteoglossiformes > Mormyridae > Petrocephalus > Petrocephalus schoutedeni. The sequence continues at coordinate 22,129,398 of JAODKL010000095.1, read as the reverse complement.
GACTGGTACCATATATTTCTTTATCAGAGGCTTTTGTCCGTATTGATGTGGCGATTGGGGCTGTGGGCCATGCTCATGGGCCCAACAGCCATATAATTAATGATGAAGATTCAAACCCATGACTTTCCTGCCACAGAAAGCAATACCTGGCCAATTAAGCAAAACCCAGCCTGAGTTCTTGATAGATTCACTGCTGTTTTAGTATGTTAACATATTTTAGTGGTTTCTTTAGAAGTGCGTTCCAAATCAGGTTCCAGTTGATAAGGTGATGTTGCATTCTATATTATATTTTTATCGGCGATGGGATGGCACCCTGTACTGGCTTATTCCTTGCTTTGTGCCCATTGCAATGGGCAAGCAGGTATGGAAAATGGATGGCTGGATGGATGGATGTGTATTTAATCCAGTTCAATATATAACAGCCACTAATATAGCTTGATGCTCAAGCAATTTTAACAATATATTATATTTAGCCATCTTCAGCTATTGAGAAGGAAATATGTTTGAATTTAGTCTCCCGAGCCGTATCAAACTGCCAATTTTAAATTATAATGTTTCTATTGACCCATAGAAAGGTGTTAAAGAATTTTAAATGACCATATTGATTGTGTCCATTCATCTCAGCTCCTGGAGAGGATCGCAGTCCAACCAGATCTCTTTTCCATGTCCCATTCTTTCTGGGGAATCCATAGATGTTCCCAAGGCAGGTGGGAGATAAAACCCCTTCAGCAGGTCATGGGTCATCTCAGGAGCTTCAGCCTTATTCAGATTCAAACATACATTAAACCTAGGGGGACTGAGCTTCTCATGTGAGCATCCAAAAGTTCAGGAATAGCCCCCCAAAGGAAAATTTGAAAGCAGTATTGATAAGATGGCAGCTGTCCTAATGGAAATTTAGCTGATTATAACTCCTAACTTTATGTTACTGCATGCAGTCTTACTATTAAGTGACAGTCCTCCGGGGAATAAAAATGGATAGAAAAGCTACTAATAAACCACAATAGGTCAAGATCAAATCAGTGTGGAGGTCAGGAGATGTTATATGGTATCTGCCACCTGTGGTCAGGTGCTGTGAGAACACAACACCGCATCAGATGGAGTAATAAGGACAGGAGCGTCATCTCTGCTCATCATGTAATGCCTTGGCCTGAAGAAGACTCGCTCTTATAATCTAATCAACGAATCCATTCCTCATCATGCAGCTGGAGTGGAAGGGCTGCACTCTGCTCCCACCCTCGCGGAACTAGAGTCACTAAGACACTCGGGAAGGGGTGGGGGGGGGGGGTAGGAATACACTAAGTGCTTATCACACATTGTGGTGCTCTCTTTATTTCTTTCAGCAGTAACTAAGATAATCGACCAGTTCATTTAAACACAGTTACAGGAGCCGCAAAAGCATCCCTTGCATTTGTTGCATTTGTGTCTGTTTCGTGTCCAGGCTTCTGTGGTCAAGAATTAGGAAACTGAGCCATGTTCCATAGGAGCATACACCAGGAAACACAAACACCAGGTCATCACAACTTAAGGCACACACACACACCAGGTCATCATAAGGCACACACACATACACACACCAGGTCATCATAAGACACACACACACACCAGGTCATCACAAGGTACACACACACTAATCAGTAACTTTGGGCAACTTAGAGATTTAAATATGCCTAATTTACACCCTTTCGGACTATGGGCAAACACAGAGAGCGCGGGGAGGGCTTTGAACCCCCATCCTTGGAGGTGTTAAGACAAAGGACCATCCAGGGGGGCCTCACACCACCCATATCGGCATGAAATCCAGCATTTAAAAACAAAAAAGGCACGTGTTCCTTCATCATTTTAAAAAATCAAATCAAGCAGTTGTTTGTTTTAGAAAAATCATGTTTTCTCTTTATGATTTAATATGCATTACAAAGGAGTCCCCTTCAGTGGCTACATTAAGCATTCAGAGAGCAATGCAAAGTCTCGCAAGAAAACATGCGGTAGCTTCAGGCCATGCAGGGCAGCAGCAGACTGAGCGAGGTGCGAGGGCATTTGAAAGACAAATTAAAGTGATATTTCACAATAGCTGCGCACAATGACTCATATAAAGAGGTGCCGGGGAAAGAAGAATGATTACTGAAAGACAATCACACCGTCAGCACTTCATTCTCCTAATTTTCCTTTTTGCAATTCCCCAATTTTATTTATTTCGAATCACGATGACATTCACATGTACCCGTTTAACAAATTAAACCATTCATCGCATTGTTAATTTAGAAATAAATGACTTGTGTATAGAGAGTTAACTGTGACTTCTAGAGGAGAAATGAAAACCCGTTGGCTGATATATTCATGCCCATAATATTAAACCCACCAGAAAAAAAAAAATAATCGATACAGTCAACCTGAAGCATGAGGAAACGATTCTCTTGAGAACAAACTGAGTTTGAGTCAACAATATTGTTTGACTGTGGAATGTAACGACAACGCAGTTTGAGACTGGACATGAATCTTTCATGTTGCTTCCAGGCTGGGATATTACATTAGGGTATTGCGGAAAACAAAAAAAAAAAAAACCGAATTTCTCCAGTGTGCCACATTCAGCAGTTCACGTGTCCAACTAACTGTGGCAATGAACTCTCTAGAATATATTATTCATCTGGTTGTAAATCAGAGGGAAGCTTTGTTCATCAGCTTATCTTTATTCCTGCCAGGAAAAAAATTATTGGCTGATTTATTAACGTTACAATGGAGGGAAATCGGGGCATGATTAATGATACGTTTATTTCCCCAGTGTAGACACATGGCGTCTCTAAGACATCCTTTCAAGAACAGATGCAGCCATTTTGCCTGCTGGAAACAGCTTGCTCCTAATTGAGCTTTGTGGTTGTGGCTCCTTGTGTATGTGGGTTTGTTCCAGCCAAGCACTTAATCTATTAATTTGCTTTGACCGAGCTACTGTTTTTATATATCACATTATTCAAAACATATTAAATCATCTTTCGACTATTCAACTCAAAAACTTTTGGGTGTATTTATGTTTTTCTGCTTACTTTTGCAAACCAAAAGTACTTGTTTATTCATGTTTTTTTAAAGTTACAGGTGATCCGCGGAGAGTTGGGGTTTTCAAATCCTGTTTTCTTCTGGGTCCGTCTCAAGACCAAAGACCCGATAGTAGGCACAGTGGTGTTCAGGATTTGCTCATTGTATGTGTGTGGGTGCTTTTGTGAATGTGTCCCTTTGATGGACTGGCATCCCATCCAGGGTGTACTCCTGCCTTGTGCCCTGTGATGGACTGGCATCCCATCCAGGGTGTACCCCTGTCTTGTGCCTGTGTTAGACTGGCATCCCATTCAGGGTGTCCCCTGCCTTGTGCCCTGCGATGGACTGGCATCCCATCCAGGGTGTCCCCTGGCTTCTGCCCTGTGATGGACTGGCATTTCATTCAGGGTGTCCCCTGCCTTCTGCCCTGTGATGGACTGGCATCCCATCCAGGGTGTACCCCTGCCTTGTGCCCTGCGATGTACTGGCATCCCATCCAGGGTGTACCCCAGCCTTATGCCCTGCGATGGATTGGCATCCCATCCAGGGTGTACCCCAGCCTTGTGCCCTGTGTTAGACTGGCATCCCATCCAGGTTGTACCCCTGCCTTGGGCCTGTGGTGCCTGGGACAGGTTCCAGGCTTGGCAAGTCCCTGTACCGGAAATTTAGTTTGAAAGTTGGACGGATGGATAGATAGCTAATAAGCTATTAATGTCTATTGTGCATTTTTAAGTGGCAGGAACAAATTATTTTCCATTTGATGGAGGCCATTCTTCCTCAAACAAAGACTGGATTTAGGCAATTATAAATTTAAGTAACAATCTAATCGCAACTAATGGCAATAAAAGCTAATTAGTTCAGAACATATCTGGAACAAACCGGTATTAAAGATCGCCGAGAAACATAAAACAAGAAAAGAACAACAAATCCATGAAAAAAATGCAGTATTATTTCATCTGCTTAAGGCCATTAACTATAACTCATGACAACTTACTCATTACCAAACGTTGAGATTCTGAGCATTACACGGGACTAAATTAAAATGTAGCTGATGCATAATTGATGCATAATCAGTGTAAAATTATTCAGTAAATCTCTTAAAAAAAATCAGTTTTAGGCTGGGTTAGGTCTGACCACAATGAAAGTGAAACAATGCTTTTGCACATGTACATTGCAATGCTTCTTTTTGCATACCCTACCTTGCTCTCCTTTGAGACATACGCACACACATGCAGGTGATAGCAAAGCTTGGGGTCTGAGTGCAAGGTCTGTCATTTATCTGGTACCCCTGGAACAGATGCCCCCCCGCCCCCCACAGAGGTCTATTCCAAAGCTTTGGAAAGAACATCACGGTGGGAGGATATTGCAGTGAAACTTGTAGGTGGGCAGCACACAGAGATTATAGCACATGTCTGTGTTTTCTCTAGGAAGGAGTCCTGATGTGTGGGTACGTACACTTTAGATGTAATAGGGAAAAAATGCTGGTGAGAAACAAATCCAAGTTCTTTAAACCAGATTAATATTGCAACCTGAAGAAGCAGTAGTTGTGATTTTTGAGTCTTTGCTTTCTGTTTCAGAATTCTTTACCAAATGGCATTTTATTGTTTTATATTTAATGGCTATTCCTACTTTTCTGTGTTTCCTAAGCAGAAAGAAAGCAGTCTTGTGCTCCTGTGCTGCCTGACCATTACGATACGGACTCGGGGGTGGTAGAAAGTCCTGCTGGGTGTGTTGCTTAGCAGATAGCACTGCTGCAGACTGACATCCGCTGCACTGAAATGTCATAGAAGACAACGGACAAACAGAAACTAAAGTCACCTGACAGGCCTGCTATTACCTCCCTTAAAATCCCCTTCCCGAACACGGTAGCTGGAAGCCCTGGGGACTTGCCATCCAAAAGGGTAAGAGTGTCAGCCAGTCACCGCGTCATTACTTCCTGGTGGCATTCTAATGTGCTCTTAAGGCTGGAGGGTAAAGTGTAAGGCAAACACACTCACAAAGACTCTGACTGAAAACTGCACACATCTGCAATTCTCTGCTAATTACAAGATCTGCTTAATATTTCCCGCATGAACATCATCTTTGATATATAATTTAAACTAATTTCAGTGCTTGTGCTATGCATCTGCTTCTACCTGTACCATACTCTTTCTTAGTATATAAATTTGTTGGATTAACCAGAATGGGCCTTTTGTGTAAGTAGCCGGTTTTCAACCATCTGTGAATGCCCCAACCGTGATGGACCTTTTATGGTTTTTTTATCAGTTTGTCACATATTTCATTACTTTTATGCCGTGAGTTTTCATGAGCTTACAAAGAGGTTTACTCATCTTCAAACAGCAACCAGCAAAATGATCTAATTCCATGTCTCAGAGCACCTGTCTTCTCCTTTGTAGTGACCAATGGAAAAATAACCTCCTCGGGAATGCCATAGTGTCAATGCAGCCAAGTGACTAATTCCACTATTGTTAGGAACATAACAGCCACGGATCCCAGTGCTGGTGATGTTGGTCAGAAGAAGTGCCAGCACGTCTCGCTGAAGCTCCCCTGCCACCTTGCACCGCGACCTTGAAGAGACTGAAAGAAAAATGCCAAAGGCTGATTTGCGCTGTGAGAAAGTACATATAAAATCAGTAGCTTCTTCCTCAAATCTGCCTCTAGAATGACTGACTCTTGGGTTAATTTCTGACATAATCAAACCTACTGCATACAGCATGGGCGTAAATTACGGGGGGGATGGGGGGGGTCGTAACCCCTCCAATAATCAAAACTGGCTAATACAACCCCCCCCAATAATCATGTCTCCACCTAAATGGGTGAGGACCTCAACCCCCTCAATGTTCAAACCAAAGTGACGCCCTTGAGTGCAGCCATCTGATTCTGTGTATGGATATGATGTGTCTATGGATGACAATGACTGGGCTGATTGACTAGAGTTCAGCATGCCAACCGTCTGGTCATTGAGCCCTTCAGCTCCCGCTGTGCCCTGCGGGGACTTCGCTGACGTCAGTGTGTCTGCTCTAGGCCGTGTCCATAGTGGGAGGTGAGGTGTTCAGCTTCAAAATGTTGCTGTTCCCCAACGCCACCGAAGGCGATGGCTACAGCGACACCTCCAAGGTGGACGGGAAGGTCACGCTGAAGCTGGGCTGCATCCAGATTGTCTATCTGCACAAGTTCCTCGTCTCGTTGCTGGTGAGTCTCTGAGCCCGGCAGACCGCGCTCTGTGGCTTACGCCCGAAAAACAATAATGCGTGCAGGAACAAAACATCTCTGGGTTTTCCTTTCTTAGGTTTAAAGTACTTTATAGTACATAGTGGGCTGGTCTTATTTCAGTAGATGAATTATTTTAGAGAAATTAACTGACTGTGTTACGCGATACCAGTGTTTCCCAATCAGATCCTCCCACAGGCAGTCCACGGTTTTGCTCCCTCTTGGCTCCCAGTAGCTGAGAGGGAGCAAAAACGTGGACTGTCTGGCTGGGGGCTCAGAGGGAGCAAAAACATGGGTGGACTGCAAGTCCCTGAGAAATGGATTGGGAAACCCTGTCATAGTGTAACACTGCACTTCAGTGATCTCAGAAATTTTTAATTTTAAAAAGCGACTTTTGTTGTAATTGTCCACCTCAGCAGCTGCAAAGATGCTGGCTGCTCTGACAAAGATCTCGGCAGCGCCTTCTGTGTTGTGTTTATTTCCTCCTGGGCCTTCTGGTTCTTCTGCCCCGCCCTGTTCAGTTCCTCTCCGCCCTAAATCTCTCTCGTTCTTTTCAGGAGCCCCTTAGCTATCGGTTCCCCTCGCCTGATGAGGTACAGGCTGTGGCATGCCACCCTCGGCCACATCTATTCCTTACCATGCAGCCCCATGAACTCACTGCCTGCAATGGGCAAAGTGCCGCCACACAAATCACCTTTAAAAGAAACTCCATCTACAAATAAACAAAGTCTGCATATTTTGTGGTCGTGGTATACGGGCAAATTTGCAGGCATACTGATGTATGACGTATTAAACGTTCTTGTTTTAAAATACCCTGCTTATTATCTGTGCAAATATCGAATGAGTGGCTTAAATGTATCCATATAGTACCCCATGTCATTGTCATGCCTGAGTCAGCATCTATTAAGGGACTGTTTTTTTGCATCAACTAATTAAATAGACAGAAAATGCTATGTTCTTAATATACATAGCAGTACCAAAGTTCTCTGAGGCTATATTATATATATTATTTTCCCTTTTTGATATGGGTTTGTATAAAATCCTATGTGTTTGTCTGCCTGCATGCGTGTGCACTATCAAACGCGTCACATGTCCTGGTTAAAAAGCACACAGGAGGAATATATGGGCCTCATCTCCTCTCTTTAGTCTCATTTATTTATCTGCTTATATAAACCTTCCTTTATTTTTTTTCCTTTATATGCTCTTCTCTGTTTGAGCTTCCAATGACCCATCTTCATATTTGCATCAATCTGCAAATTTGATTGGACAGAAGAAGCACTAAAGCCCCGCCCCCACATCCCGCATGGCTTTGTGAAACTAACCGGCCAAAAGCGTGATATGATGCAGCCAAGATCTTCCCTCCCGGCCATTCCCCCACCCCACCCCCCCCCCCCCCCCC
>JAODKL010000095.1:22087438-22114095 GCA_026780765.1 Petrocephalus schoutedeni | reverse complement strand
TTATACTGCATTACACATACCTTCATAATGCATTATAATGCATTCATAAAGTATTATAAACCCAGCTATAACTATTTATAAAAAAGTATAGCACATTATAGTCACCTGCGTTATACATCATGAGCGCTCTGTGAAGGCAAGCACTGTCATAATGCAGCACAAAGCATTGTTAATTCTTATACTGGCCATTATAATGCATTATCAAGGTATTTATAGTGCACTGTTATAGATGAGACCTTCACAGAGCATTCATAATAATAAAGCCGTTTATAATACTTTATGAATGTATTGCAATGAATTGTAAGAACAGTTATTTCGCTAGCTATTATAGAAGGTTTTACCAATTTATGTTTTATATTACAAATCTGCCTTCTCTACTTTAGAATGCTGGGATGAAAATAAAAGTGGAAAAGCTTGAAATATCAAATATGGAATAACCAGTGTTTTATTTATTACTTATCCGAAAATTGTTGCAAGTCAGAAATACCAGCGTACATTAAATCTATCAGTATGATGACAGTGCCACGAACCCTATTACGAGTTAGAATAGAATGTACAGGAAAGAGAATCAGAGAGAGCTTCACTACGATGTCTTGCGATGGCTCCAGGTAGTGTGAGCACTGCGGGATCACACTGAGCCGATAAAGACGAGGGAGATTTAAACCAGAAGGACCAGTGCTCCACACAAAGGAGAACAACACAACTTACAAATGCATTGAACTTGAAGAAAAACTTCAGCACCATCCATCCCATTTGGTATCATTCTAGGTCTGGGGACCAAAACTAAATGATTAATCCCTAATCTTATTTAAACGGAGAAAATGATTTTATACCTTTAAAAATTGCACCACTGATAAATCTCTTCACACACTTTTTGCCTTGGGTAAAAGAGGTTATATGAGAGTAGCACTGGCTGTCAGGGGAGCTCATGGAATGGGTTGGAGGGAGAAATGAGGTTTGTGGTGGGATTTAAGGTTAACTATCAGGGAAAAAAACCCTTTCCTTGACTTCTATCATCATTGTTTCAATTTCCAGTAGACAGAGAGTGCTGGAAGATGGCTAGTAGGAGTGAAGGCTGTTAGCTACATGCCAGGATAAGTGCACCGGACCTGCCATCATGTCTCAGGTGAAGGTGGTGATGTCACGGCACAATGGGGAAGCTGATCGGGGACATGGGTGTCTGTAAGTGCTGGGAATGATTGAATCCTCAGGGCAGGATGTGGCGTACTCCAGCCGAGGCTGTGTGAATAGGGTCACTCTGAGGCATGGGAAGACTTTGGCCCGATCACAGATAAATGCAGATGCTCATGCGATGGAGGTGTCTGGACTGGGGGGTGGGGGGGCTCTTCCTCTATTCTGGGGCCTGACCAGCGGGAAGCCACAGTAGCTGAGAGCTGGCCCACTGGGGCCCCTCCCTCCGCTGAAGGCGCTGCGCTGGCTCTCAGGTGCTCAGGGACAGATCAAGCTTTTTAAAAGTGGGGAGGTTCTAGGATGGGGAAGTAAAACTCCCCTTGAATTTATCACATCCAAATTATAATATAATTCTAATCATGGCCAATTATATATAACTTCTTGCATTTCTACATTTTATTTACATCTACACTATGCAAATAAAAGGAGTGTCTCTTGCCCAGCCTTTTCCTTTTGTGCATCCTAATATTGCATGACAAAAAGAGAATGATTGCTTCAAGACACAGCTCTATGATAGGAACATATGATAATGCACGAGACAGACTGAAAAAAACATGGTGGTACTTGCCTAACGTATACGGTAAAATTACCCCTAGCTTGTTGCTATAATGTTAAATGCAATGAAGTGGCCTGGGAGAGCCTCACCTGCCATAATGGGAAGTAAAAAACAAATAATTAAGAAATAAATATTACTATTTGTCTGTTGGCACTGCTCTGTGCTATAAACAGACAGAGAAGAATATCACTGACCGCGCCGAGCGCGCGCCTTCTGCTTTCTCACTGAATGTCAGCAGTGTCATGTTTGCACACACCTATATTATATGTCCGCACTTTCCACAGAATAGCTCATGTATTCCGCGTATATGTGCAACGAAGTTAGTCTTGCTGCTCTGATAGAAAAACTGCGGCGAAAAAGTAGGAGGTGAGGCAGCCAGTACCTCTGCCTCAGAGTGAGCCCACAGGATTACTATTGCCGGGGCGCTGGTTAAAAATAAAAAAAACAATAATTTCACTATGGCACTCCGTATTATTAATATTTATTTTTGTTCTGAAAGAGCCAGTGTCTCACCTGACACGACCCTCACCGCACTTTCTTCCCAAATGCAACAGTCATAGACTGTTACCAATTCACTCACTTCGAATTACAGCTGCTCTCGTTCCATCGTCGCTGAAATTCACTGTTACCTTTGCTGTGATTGGCCGAATGGTCCTTCAATCAAACAAACGGACCTATGTGCATAGCCTAAGTTTGCGTGTTTTTTTCCCTCCCAGATCAGAGCTACAGTTCAGACCGCCCTTGTACCCGTAGCAGCACATGTTTTAGTATCGTTTTAATCTAACAAAAGTGGGGTTATGGAATCGTGTTTCAGCCCACTTGCAACGTCCCTGCAGGCGCTGTCCTGGGTGCTGGAACCTCCTTTGGCGACTCTCAGTGAAAAAACTGTGTGGAAGCTGTGGGAGGCGCTGGTGAGCAGGGCGACGATTACTGCCTAATTTCTTACGGTGTGTGTGTGTGCCTATACATCTCTCTGTAAGCCAATAAGCCTTTTATCAAAATAAATTAAACATATAGCAATGAAACATATTAATGTAGGAGTAGCAGTACTTGGCAATACATATGTAAAGTGCATTGATTAATTTCTAAACAAGATTTTGTATAAATTTTAATAATTACAATGATTATTTATGTTACTACGAAAATGTTACATTCAAGCAGTGTTTCTGTATATGACTTCCAGTAATTTTTAATTCAATTAGGTCTTTCTATATAAACTTCTAATAATTTGAATATTGGGTGTTCTTGCTGAAATAATTGTGTCTATCATTGTATCATCAATGCCATTGGCATTTTTAGTACCCAGGAAGAGAAACTAGTAAATTTTAGTTTTAGCAAGTCGAGTTATATTTTACTAGTTAAGTGGGCTAAAATTATCCAGCACATTTAGTGTTCTTTTTAATATCAAGGGGAGGCACAGGCTAACCACAGTTTTTACATTTTATTTATCACCAAGTGAAAATATGAGAAACCCATTTGACTGGATATGTATAAACATCTCTGAGCACACACATCAAAGTACATCAACTGATTCGCCAGCATCCTCTGCCTTACCACGAATCAGGTTCCAGTTTAAATTCCAAATCCAAGAATTGCATGTTCTTGGTTCTGTCATTGGGTGTCTGGTAGGCTGTTGCTAGGAAGGGGTGGTGACACTGAGTTGGGAGCTCTGGGCATTCATGTGGGGAAGGCTCAGACCACCCCACTTGCATTCGCTGCGGTTCTTCGGGCCTGTAGAAGGAAGGGGGGGGGGGGGCTCTCCTTATATGGGCATGAGAGAAGAAATAATGCTGGGGGAGGGCACAAGCATGGGGGGGAAGAGGTCTTGGATTGAGGTTATTGGGATTTGGGATTCCTAGTGTCAAGATGGACAGTCAGATGGTTACACCAGAGTCATTCTGGTCCAAAAGGAGAAGAAGCTGGCTTTAGCCACTAACTTTTAAAGCAGCCTTGTCCTCAAACATAATAGTAAAGGCTTCTGCAGTATCATCAGATCACATCATAATAGATCCAGGCAGCCAAGGAGAAGGTCACGGCCAATGGGTTAGCTCTTCTCAGACAGAAGCTGTCTCGGCAAAGTCTGAGTCTTCCATTGGAGCTGAAATATGAATCCTGTCTTCTGTAGCTCTTCTGGGCTTCCTGTAAGGCATTGAGCATTGGTGTTTACTTTCCATTCTTTCCCTGGTTTCAGAATACTAAATTACTAAATAGATCCTGTCCGCAACAATAGAAAAATGTATAATATTACCTTGTATGTTTGTGTAAGTGTGTATGCGGAAAATTATTTGACTAAAACTTTGGATTTCCGAGCCTTAAATAGTACTTTGAAAGATTGATCATTATGGCCAATTTGAATTATTGGAGGAAAATTGCAAAATAAAATGATTTTGTTGTATATTTTGCATAATGGAAAAGCAACAACTAAGTGCACTGCAGGAAGCATATGTAGAAGGCTCTAGTATGAATGAATGAATGAATAAATGAATGAATTCATAAATATGTATGAATATATATGAATGAATATATTTCATGTATGAAATTTAAGCATTTCTTTCCAAACAGCACTTTTGCTATGTGGCAAAACATTTCAAAATCCACCTATGACCAAAAGAATCATTGGCACAGCTATAGCTGACATGTAGATTGTGTGCAAAGGTACTGTCACTGCTGAAAGTAGATGTAGGAGCACCAGTGAGTGGCCTCAGCTCAGAGTGTTCATGAACGGCTTTGAGCGAGGGACTGCAATATTGCTAAACCTCACTTACAGGACTTAACTATACCATAAATTGAAAAGAGTGTCTTTAAAAGCATCACGGTTGGTGCCGTAATTGACCACTTCAACATAATGAGTGCCAGAAGGTTTGGTTTTATGCTTCTGTCTGTAGCCCACAAATAAGGTATGGCAAGAAATAGTCCGGTCTCTGTAATAGAGATCATAAATTTAAGATCATATCCTTCTTGGCACTGTGTTTGCAGATGATCATTCTGTGTGTTTGGTAAAGTTGTTGCTGAAATAGTCATCTTACTGTGCAATCAGCACATTCTCTGATGGGGCTGCGTATATGTTTATGTGCTTATGTGTGCACAGCAGAAGATTTTCTTTTTTGTCATTCAAAATTGTTTAGTTTACAATAGATATTTTGGATCACAAAACATTTTAAAACACTTTGAATAATGATATAAATATTCTTCATTCAATGGTTATGAATTTATGTACAGAAATGGTATTAAAAAAAGAGAATTAAAGAAAATAATACCTTTTGCCGGATTCTGCCATCTGGCACAAAGGCAAGTATCTAATTAGACCAGAGCTAATATAGCAGACCTCTTGTATAAGGTACTGTGTTCCCTTTAAGCATATCCATTGGTGGTTTCGCCAGTTAAAATGGCTCGAAGAGCATTCCAGGGAGTGGCCGGCAGCCAATCAGCTCTAATTGCTCGAGGCCACAGGCTCCGGCCTAGCAGTCTGCTTCTGTCACCTGCCAGGATTGAGTTTTGCCGTAGAGATTGTCACCTAGGTAAATCTCCTCCTTTCGGCAGTCGGGGTGGGATAAGCCAATGTCTCTGTCCATGTTTGAAATAATAGTTTTAAATTATGTTCCTCAGAGCCTCTGTGGGGTGGATTTAATCGGCATCACCACGTTGCCTCGTAAACCTGACATTTCCATGTAAATTCTCCAGTTTTGTCCCCTGAGGACCAAAAATTATGGAAATATAAGGGTGTTTCATTTCTAGTTTCATATCCCTGACAATTAGAGTTATTCTGCAGAACAGTAATTATTTTCTTATTAATTTCTCTCACAACTCTTCACTTTTTCTTTATTGCAAAAATAGTCATTTGGCTGTTCTTGATATCAAGTAATCGAACTTTGTAACCATTCACTAGAGAACATCTGGAAGGTACTCAGTCAACCATTTGTTATTTTAAACTGATTATAAATTTAAAATCAACAAATACTAAAATGGGTTACTTGGGTTACTGATTGCAAAGATACGTAGGTGAGGTACTTAGCAGGAGTTACAGTGGTTATTATCAAGGATGAAGTTCTAGAACTAAACAAGGTCAGGTGATCAGGAAACATGAATCAGGATGCCAATTTACTATTTTTCCTTAATTTATATAAGTTGATTTTTTTGGTAACAGTTTCGAGGAATGCCATGTCTATAAGAATCTATGAACATAACACATTACAATGCATTCATGAATTATTATAAACATGCCATTAAATGTTTATAAAGAGACATGACATATTATAGCCATGTTTGTTATGCATCATGAATGCTTTATAAAGTTGTCATCTATAATGCATTATAGATACCTTTGCGATGCAGTACATGCTTAATTCCTATACGACCATTATAATGCATTATGGGGGTATCTATAGTGCATTACAGATGAGAGCTTCATTGGAGCTTATGGAGTATTATAATCAACAATATAATGCTTTGTTACTGTCAATACAATATGCTATGCTTATTTATTAATAGTTATGTCAACCAAGGTATCTATAACACGTTATAGATGACACTATTAAGTAAAGTATTACTGATTATTTTTCTGGCAAGTGTGACAGCCATCGCATCCCTGTCTTGCAAATGATTTAATTTTGAGGACAGTTAAATTAAGTTCCTGATTTTTCACTGAAGATGTAATATGTGTATAAATTATTTGCAGTGTTAATAGAAGTAATAATATTTCACTGCAGGACTTCATAAATCCCTGTTAAACACAACACAAGATGTGAAAATTGCAATTATATTTCTGCTTAAAGTTGCACATGTAAAATTTGCTCTTAAACAGCGCATAATGGCACAGAAATTAAGTTCCAAGTATTGGGGATAAATATTTAAGTACTATATGCATTATTTCCATATAGACGACTCCGTGGTCGCCAGTTCACATGTGAAAATGATTCCTTATGCTCCCTGAACCACTCTTCAAGAATTCGAGCCTGATGAATCTTGGCATTCCCATCCTGTAATATGCCCATGCCATTAGGAAAGACACAATCAATTGAAGGGATAACCTGCCATTCAGTAGATCCAAGTACTCAGATGACTTCACTTTACTGCTGCATAGCATTGCTGAGTGGTAATAATGATCCAGTCACTGGCTTTTAAGTATTTGCTGAATTTTAATGGCAACCTATTTTTTTTGGCTGGGCAGTCTAAATCAGTGTTCTTTTTATAATGCAGTGTTTTTTTTTAAGATAGTCCTGCAAGACGTATATATACAGTAATCTCAGTTTTACAATGTTTTGGACTAAAGAGTCTGCTATACACTATATTGCCAAAACTATAGGGATGCCTGCCTTTACACACACATGAATTTTAATGACATCCCGTTCTTAATACATAGGCTTTAATATGGAGTTGTCCCACCCACCCAAGCAAGAGCTTGAACTCTTCTGGGAAGGCTTTCCACAAGGTTTAGGAATGTGTTCAGGGGAATTTTTGACCATTCTTCCAAGAGAGCACTTGTGAGGTCAGGCACTGATGTTCGAGGAGAAGGCCTGGCTTACAGTCTCCACTCTAATTCATACCAAAGAGGTCAGGGCTCTGTACTAGCCAGTCACGTTCTTCCACACCAGACTCACTCATCCATGTCTTTATAGACCTTGCTTTGTGCACTGGTGTGCAGTCATGTTGGAACAGGAAGGGGCCATCCCCAACCTGTTCACTCAAAGTTGGAAGCATGGAATTGTTCAAAATGGCCCAACCCCTGAAAACAACCCCAAACCAACCTTTACATATGGCACAATGCAGTCAGGAAAGTACCGTTTTCAAACCCAGACTTGTCTATCAAATTGCTAGACAGAGAAGTGTGATTCATAACTCCAGAGGACACGTCTCCACTGCACTAAAGTCCAGTGGCGGTGTGCTTTACACCACTGCATCCGACACTTTGCATTGTACTTGGTGATGTAAGGCTTGGATCCAGCTGCCCATTCCATGTAGCTCTCTACGCACTGTTCTTGAGGTAATCTGAAGGCCACACAAAGTTTGGAAGTCTGTAGCTATTGACTCTGCAGAAAGTTGGCGACTTCTGCACACTGTGTGCCTTAGAATGGGCTGTCCCTGCACTGTGATTTTACGTGGTCTACCACTTTATGGCTGAGTTGCTGTTGTTCCCAGTTGCTTCCACTTTGTTATAATACCACTAACCATGGAATATTTAGTAGTGAGTAAATTTCACAAAAGGACTTATTGCACAAGTGGCATCCTATCACGGTACCACGCTTGAATTCACTGAGCTCCCAAGAGCAACCCATTCTTTCATAAATGTTTGCAGAAGCACTCTGCATGCCTAGATGCTTGATTTTACACACATGTGACAATAGAAATGATTGGAACACCTGAATCCAATCATTTGGAGGGGTTTCCCAATACCTTTGGCAATATAGTGTATAAATAAAGGTTGATAATGCCTGTACATCATTATACAATTTTCTTTAAGAAATAAAGAATAATCCTCTGATTATTTTCAGCATAAAATCTGTGACCAGTTTAGAGGGATTGAGAGTATAATCTACCAAACAATTCAGAACCTGCCCATTATTACTTTTTAAAAACGCATTATATAATAATGGCTTTTAGTCAAAAAGATCTCGGCCCAGTCTTCCCGTAGGAAAACCATGTCCCAATAACATAATCAAATCATAATGGCAATTATGATGAATTTCACTCTAATTCTTGACACCAGTAATTATATAGTGGGTGTAATTTTTTTTATTAAAATGCTCAAATGTCTTGCAGTTATTTCTCAGGAATGTTGAAAGCCTGCTATGCCCCTGAAAAATGTAGCACATTTTGTGTGTATTCTGCACAGAATGACATTAGGGCTTTAATCCATGGCAGTCATATTTCTTGTGTGCCTCCCACAATGCATTTACTTGGTCCACTTGAATTATTGCATGTGAAATATCTATTTTGGAACCCACAAATGTGTACCTAGGCTAAAGTTGCCGGTTCTCTGGCATGTCCTATTATATTACCCCAAATTATCAAGAATAAGCTGTTGGGCCCGGCTTCCCAAAGAGGTCAGATTCCTTCCCTTCTGGCATCTGTACCAAATAGAGTCTGCATCATTTTAAGACAGGGTGTGACTTTTGGGTGTGCCCTGCGATGGATGGGCATCCTGCTTGGGTCAGTCCCAGTCCTTGTGCACTCTGCTTCCTGGGGTAGACTGCAGCCTTACCCCGACACAGTACTAATTAAGCTGCTGGAGGAGGGATGGAAGGGTGAATGACAGCATGCATCTTCGTTTAATTAATTAAAGTGCCTATTTAACTCTTGGCATTACATTTACCAGTACTGTGCCCTTGCCTCAAATTACCTGCTTGCAACAAAACTCCCAGCTAGTGTGATCCAAACAAACAACTGAAATGTCCCATTGGATAACAGCTTTTTAATACACTTGTAAACAATAAAGCTATATTCTTTGGTGCAGCCTTTGTTACAGTGATTTATCTAAGTAATACGAACCAAGCCTGATGTGGGAAGTATTTCCCAGATTTGTATGCAGGTACGCAACCTGAAGTTGTATTATTGTCAGCCACCCACCGCGTACTCTGAGCAGTAATGATCATTTTTACATGTAGAGCTGCGTGACACAAGCGTGATGCATTAAAAACAGTCCCCAGTGACTGACATATTGTAGGCTTTCCAGAACATTCTGATGTACCACAGCAGTGTGATTGGCATCCCCCACCATTAATCTTAGTTCATCATAAAACATTTTAGGACATAAAACATTTTTTTTTTTAAGAATAATTACAACACTTGTGAAGCATGAAGAAGCAACAGTCAATATCATGGTACTATTAATAATCCCATTGATAATTCTATTAATAGAGCTATAAACTATATTGTAATAATATAACTTTTTACGTCAGACTGTTGTGAGATACAGGGAGTCTGTTAACTTACCGTCCATATTGCATATGAAAAGCAATCATTCCATTTCCCTTTTGCATCCTGTTATTGTGACTACAGAATTAATTGCATACAGTATTTGACACTATGCTTCATAGCAGCACAGTGGCTCAGTGGAAAGCGCTGTTACCACACTCCTCCAGGGCTGAAGGTTTAAAGCCTTCCTCTGTTCTCCTGTACAGATAACCCCCCGACTTTCGATGGAGATGCGTTCCGATTAACCCATTGTAACTTGAAAATATCATAAGTCGAGGCGGGCTTTGAAACATCGAAAACAAAGAAAATAAATGTACTCTGATACCAAGACAACTGATCGCTGGTGAGAATGGGGCATCTTACAAGGCGGGAGATGCACACATCCTGGCAGCGTCCCAACATATTTCACCGCACGTCCTGCTAAGTTTGCCTGAAAATATTTGTACAATGTACAATCGCTATTGGCATCGTAAGATCGAAAAATCTTAAGTCGAACCATCATAATTTGGGGACTGTCTGTACTTATTTTGCGTGTTCTCCCCATGTTGATTGTGTTCCCACCACAAGGGGGTTGAGGTTCATTGTTGGAGAACTAAGTGGTATTCATATTGATAACCTATTACAGTATCGCACACACTGCATATGCAGCTACAGTAAAACAACAATGAAACACTTTCTGATCACGTATTTAGTGAAATCTTCAAGCAGCCTTGCTAACACGTAAAAGCATTCCTCGAATTCTTCAAAGCACTTCAATAATAGTATCACAGGACACCAAGCAAAACTTCATGCAGGCTCTCTGGACATACACTTAAACTATTCATTTAGATAGAAAGCTGCATGGGTATCTCTCATACAATGAAGGTAAGAGAGAGGTTATTTCCACATATACTGCAGCATTTGGTACCTGTGGGGGCTGCAAATAGGTGGGGGTTGAGGTTGACAGCAATATAAATGACTAGGTAAAAATCTACAGAAAACCCAATTCCAATGGATCAAACATGAAATAAAGGTAGAAGGAACAACAAAAATCAATGGTATTGAGCGAACATGCAAGACTGTCCTCGATCATCCATAGTACCCATAAAAACTATTGAAAAGAGACTCTTTTTGAATGACCACAAGCTACTATCCATAATCCTCACAAGCTGCCGCTACAGTTTTATTTAGTCATATGTCGTATGATGTAGAGAGTCCAGTTTTCGCTTCCTGTAAAATGTGGTGCTTTTGAATGTGTACATTTTATTCTGGGACGATTAATCCAAAATACTGGTTTTGTACAGTGCTGGTGCCTACTGTGTTGGTTTTTGCACCTACTTAACCAGATTTTTTTAATCTGAAAGAAAATTTTGTTTCCTTTAGAAGACTAAAATTGCCACATGAGGGGCTTAACATACATTTAGACATAACAAGCAAAGAACAGTATCACAGGAAAATACTGAATGCCAATGACCCTGAAGACACTGGCCAGCCAAAAAAAAAAAGGTCACCATTAGAATTGCAATCAGCAAATACCTAAACGTCAATGACTGGGCCGTTATTACAGCTCAGCAATGATATGCAGCTATAAAGTGAAGCTGAGTACCCGAATCTACTGAATGGCCAGGTTTTCCCATCAATGGATTATTTCTTTCCTCATGGCATGGGCATATTACAGGATGAGAATGCCAAGATTCATCAGGCTCGCACTGTCGAAGATTGGTTCGGGGAGCATGAGGAATCATTTTCATGTGTGAATTGGCAACCGCAGAGTCTTGACCTTAACCCAATTGAAAGTCTTTGAGATGTGCTGAAGAAGACTTTATGGAGTGGTTCAACTTACCTATCAGGAATAGACAATCTCTGTGAAAAATGAGTGCGAATCTGAATGGAAAAAGTGTTGTAATGTTGCATAGGCACGTGGAAACAATGCATGGACCAATATGCACCATAATCAAAGCTAAGGGTGGTCCAATGAAATATTAAAGTGTACGACATTTTTTGGCCAGGCTCTCTTCAAATCTACCCACAATGCCTCCAGAACATGTACCACAAATATCAGACCAGTCTTTGTCGCTGTAGATTGGTCCTTTCGGCAACCACAACAGAAACTACAATTTGAGCGGCTTGTGCTCCCATATAAGTTTGCTAAAGTGTCATTTCCATTCTCAGTGCTGGTATGGATGCTTACCAAGCACGTAACTCATAAAGCCTGGAAAACAGCAGCATCTCTGTCACACTGTGATCCAGCGAATAATTTCAGCCAGGGTTGTCTTTAATGACGATTTAAAAAGGTTTTTCCCCCTGTTTTTAATTTAAGAAAGCGATTATTTCTGTGGAGCTTTTGAGGTGTTTGGTAACAGTTGGCTAGGATAATCCAGACTACGCTCCCTGCCGCCCTGCACCAGTCAACTGATTATGGATAATGTCCACCCCAATTTAACCTTGACGGCATGGCTAATGGCAAAACAGTCCTCCAGTGCCCGCTGAAAATGTAATGCAATTAAGTATAATTATCATATTACGAGGTTGTGGCTCTATTTTGCCTTTACCGAAGGCTCATTCTGAAGTGCCCAGTTGATGAAGGTGCTGCAGTGAAGCAGAGCCCTCAGTAACCCAACACCTCCATGCTGACAGTCTGGTGTAGTCATCTGCCTTGGTCGTTACCCATTAACCAACATTCACCACAAATGTCCGTTAAATCATGTTCTAGAGGAAAATGTACAATGGGGAAGAAAAGTAGAACAATATTCATTACTTTGATCCTTTTATTTCCGTGATGGCGCGCTTCGTATCTACTGGAAACTTTTCACCGTGCTTGAAACTCACTTCTGGCACGATACCCCCTGACCCGAATATTTGTATTCTTCAAATATATGTAGGCTAATATGAGTAACTGGGTGTTTTGATCGAAGTTTTCATTGAGTCGACTATATTAATGTTCAAGAAATCACAATATAAAGTCAAAGTTTATTTTTTCATTTTCTCTCATGCGTTATCGTTTCGAGTGAGGATGTGGTTTTAATCAGATCCAACTGACTGACCCTTGCGAAATTAAACTTTTTTTTTTTCCCCAATAACACCAAATCATGACATCAAAACATCCTAATAACGAAATATATTCAAAGTTATTATGATCACACGTTGATCTGTTTGTATTGTTATGTCGGGGTAATGTTTTGAATGTGCTGTAAATATATTTAATGCGCGACTCTGTTACATCAGCCGCTTACGATATTTAACAACACGTCCGACTGAACCTAAATCCGAAATAGCGTCGCCTTACAGTAAAGTTCTCTGTTTCTCACTGTAACAGAACGAAACGTTGATTAACAATAAAACCGGCTTGCAGCCCCGTTGCCAAATAAAACAGCTTGGGAAATACCGATATATATATATGGAGTGAATTGGAGTGAGAACAACTGGGCTTTCAACCAGGATTTCCCCTTGAATTAATCACATCCTATTTAATGGATCTTTGAGGTTTGCGCTTGACGCAGTGAGGGGCTGCAGCTCTTAGCAAATCTCACCCTGACTGAAACCCTGGATTTCAGACAGATATTCGCAGGTATCCTTGAACATGTATTAGGGTTTGGAGTGACACAGAGTCTGGAAAGACATGGCAACTCCGATCAGTTCGCATTTAGGAAGGTAAGCGATGTAATGTTACGGTACCGGCTATGTCATACTTGTACTTCGGTTGGCATATTAGCTACAGAAAAGGACAAGGGTAATGCTTTACTTCATTATTTCACCTAAATGTTTCGGATGTAGAGCTGAATCTGTAAGGGGTACGTTGATGTAGTGTGTGGCGCGTTTTAAGTGGAGATCCAGTTTCAGTTGATGTGTCACAGCAATAATAAAATATTTTTATATTGCCGAATAAGTTAAACATACAGTACACTTGTGCAAAGCTAACCGGAAGAATAAATATATTTGCTGTTACATGCGGCAACAGTGCATATAACGACGCACTTCTAATAGTCTAATTTATAATGAAGTAAGAATAGTTTTAGATGGTGGCCAGGACGTTCTGTGTAACAGCTGAATTTAACTAATGGATAGCTACTTAAAAGGAGAAACATTAGTTTTAAAATTGATTCACGAAAATCACTTTTTGCAGTCCTGTGGTAATGCAGTACCTCATACACTTACAAAGCTATTGTTTTCCAGTGAAATATTAACGTATTTCGCACACAAATATAGCCGATTGCCTCTACATAAGCATGCAGGGTCTGTCGTTACAATGCTAGCACCGTGACTAGCAGACAACTTCATTTGCCGCTAGAGTTCGCCTCCAACCATCAAATGTTTCCCTCCTGTCACGTCACCTATTTTGTACTTACGAAATTAAAGTGCATAGCTGAATGTAATGCAGTGATTGGGGTTCCCCAACGTATCTCAAAATACAGTCGACTGATGATAGAATTATGTTCGCGGGAATATACGAATAAACAATTTTCCGCTGAGAAAATGCATGACTGCTGTGTAGTTTGGAGAAACAAGGATCTGAAATATTTCCATTTCTGATAAAGCAGCAACTCCTGCATCGGCGTGATTGTGACATCATTCCGACTGATTCATCTTTCGGTAGATGCATGTTTAGAAATAATCCTTTGAGTATTAATTTTACAATTGCCTAAAGGTGGCCTGCGTGTAGGCAGGGCCATGGTGATGAATGGTTACATGCTATGCAAGTGCACAAATAGCGGCATTGTCCCAAAAGTAACGCACACGTAAGCAACTTCGCTCCGTATTCATTTTCAGAAAGTGTTCGCACATTACAGCAGACAGCACAGAGTATAGTTTCCGGAAACCAACAGTGCATTTTCATAATTATTTGTCCATAAAGCAGCTCGCGTGAAATTCCATTAACAGGTAAATTGTGTTACGGGACTGCCTTCTACACAAATGGGACAGATTATTTCATTTAAAAGCAGAGATGAACAGAGCTATGCCATAGGAATATGATATTGCAATACGCCTTTATTGTTTCTGCAAAGGCAAGTTAGTAATGAATATATGTGCCAGGTGAATACCACAGCAAATGAATGCTGTCGGCTCGCTCACACATTTCCATGCTTCAGGTTTGAAGTATGTACACGCACACACACACACACACCTACACAAGCAGCCACACTGTCTTCTGCCCTCTCCTAGTATTAAAGGGTTTATATCACAATATGCAACTAAGCTATATGGACAATACACAGTGCTACTGCCAGAGAAGATATTCCTAATCTACAAAGGAAACATTTCCATATTTAACTTGAAAAATAAGATCACAAGCTGATACCTTGGTGATATAACAATACCTGGTGTAAACCTAACCTCTCAAAACATATAAACCAAAGAGACTATTTTCTGTTTCTTCCTATTGCCAAGATTGTTAGAAAGTACAGGGGTTCAATTTATAATTTAAAATATATATGCAATATATTATATATGCTCAAATAAATAAATGTAAATCTGATGAAACACCCTATGAGATGATTTTGTTTTCTAATAAGTATAACAAGTAGTTGCAATTCTGATGAGGTATATATAGTTTTGCTTATGTGAGCCAATGCATTTATGCATGCATACAGTATATATGTCCCTATGAATGCCTCTTGTCATAATCAATAACTGGTCTATTAGAAGCAGACTGATGGTTGAATAAGGAAGATTGTATACACCCTTATTTAGCAACAGAGCTTAGTGATTCACTCCATCCATCATCCACCCTTCTGTAAAGGGTTGGAATATGTCAGAATTCAATTCATTCATTCGTCCATCTACTGATAAAGTTTTGCCACTCATGTTGCAATTAACGTCCATTGATACTCATTTGAGTGAAGCTGAAATTCGAATACATAACGGGCAGTGGAGAATTGTTTCAAAGTTTAACGCAATTCACGTATAACGTAATTCACGTATATTGCAATATGAGATGTTAGCTTACGTGTCATCGACAAATAAAAAAACGTTCCTCATATTGGTCAGACTTGTCTGCAATATTACGTTGTAAAATCTCCAAATTCTGTTTGCTTTGCCATGCTAATTGTAATTAATGCATCCGTGTTATCAAATGGAAAAAAAACGTTTGGTTTTGCTTGTCGCTTAGATGTATGCAATATTATAATACCTTTCTTGTGATCTGCACATTAACTCATTTTATCATCCATATTTGTATACTATGATTTTATGTGTCATAAAGACCTTTTCTAATTGCGAGCGGTTCTCGGAGTGAATGAGATTTTAAAAAGGCATCTTTCGGGCGGTAATCAGCTTGGTCCCTCTCACATGTGCGCTCCCGCTGCGGTCTCCGTCCTCCTTATCTAGATGTGTTGCTCTTCGATTGAGTCAGCTGTTTTGTATGCATGTTGTCTCAGATGCTTCGAGGAGAGCAAGATCGTGCCGTGGGTACTGAAAGACGTTCAACCGCTATACATGAAACACTCAGACCCCGATACGGACCCTATGTCACGTCGTTAGGGGGAAAGATGGCTCCACATCAAATAAGGCACATACGTGATTTCTGTCACCATGCGGTGCTTTCCGTTTATTAGCCAGACCGTTTTAGTGTGCAACATCAAACAAGCAAGGCTGCTGTGCATCATTCAGCTGCTCAGTGGAACCAAACACTGGTTGCAGTGCGTGCAGGGCTAAAATTTATATTAAATGATTTCCTCGCTAAGAAGAATCGCATGTGATTTCCTTAAGAAGTAACGTTTCACGAGATGGGATACCTCACCGCGACGAAATCGGCTGTCTGGGAAGAAGGGAATCACAATTATGAATTTAACGTGGACTGGCAAAACCGAGCTTAAGCCAATCAATAGGCAGAAAAGGGGGGTTTACGAAAAGGGGATGGGCGAGTGGTGCCAATCAAATTGTGCTTCAAGAGAGTTAAGGATGGAAGGATATTGTCATCTTCAGGACGCTAGGTTTGGGTGGTTTCCGATTATATGTTCGCAGTATGTTTTTTAGAGAACACGTGGATTTGATGTGCCACGAGACGCCTTTCTTTACCTACATGCTGCCCACTGGGCTTGCACTCGTGTAGCTGAAATGAGACATTTCATCTGTTAATATAATGGACTTTTAATTCTACCAAGAAGGCTGCACTTGGATGAAGGTTTTATTCTACAAAGAACTCTGACTTATTGTAACTTAAAAACATTAGCTACACAGAAAAGTCATCAATATGACATACTACATCTGTTTCTGAAAAGGTAAGGTTATTATTATTATTATTATTATTATTATTATTATTATTAACTAGTACTACTGCCGCCAGTTTTATTAACTACCGTTATCTTCGTTGACTTTATAACTATGGGCTTTTGTCAACGCTCAGTTATGTTAAGTGACCTCGTGGCAGTTAGAATTTGGAAGATATGAGAAATTAATGTAAAGTGTTGAGCAGAGAATCGGACTGTTTATACCTAAATTATTTTCGGAAAAGGAGAAAAGCTGTTCGGCTCTTCTCTTGTGTAAATGTTTGGTGGCTGTGAGCGGGAGAGCATAGACCGTCAGGATGACAGAACCCTTATGACTAGGGAGCTTATAGTAATACGTAGACGCGCATTCCTTACTGCGCAGGACTTAGGTGTCATATTAGAGAGGACGCTTTGCTTTCCTGAGCATGTAAACAATGAAGAACCACATTAACTGTATGTAAAATAATCACTGTAATAGGCAATATGCATATTTAAGGATTTTAGACTATTTTATTTTGAAGAAAAACAAACATTTGGAAGATGAACCAGATTAGAAACTTTTATGGGTATTTGTGGACTTCCAGCTAATCTGGCTATTGATCGTAGCTTGTGTCACACCAGTCAGAGGTAGTACTTTACTTCTTTTCTAAAATACCCTTTGATGCAATAATATATAAACAAATATTCCTGTACAGTATTAACAATAAATAAATTAACCTACAAAAACAATGCTTTTACCCATTACAGACCGAGAAGACCTGCACTGTAGATATCTGTAATTGAAAATTACAAATTACTTGTTTTTTTTTTTTTTACCCTTTATTTAACTAGCAATAACATTAGTGCTGGGGGAGTTTATGGGATTATTATATAATGTAAAATCAAAAGGATGAAAGATTTCAAAAAGAGTTGCACAAATGCAATTCAGTTCATATTAGCTACTGCATGATGTGTATGGTTATTTTAGCGATACCCCTGGACAGTCTGGCAGACACATAGGCCCATATACCTGTACGTTATTTATCTGTATATGTATGTTAGAAGTCCAGGACATACCTTACAAGCACTACCAATAAGGAGGGTAATTGCTCTCAAAACACTGGTTATTCATTATGTATATGGTAATCCAAGTATGCAGTTATAGTAATGGCAAAGGTTCATTCAACAGAGCGGCAACGGCTCCCCGCGGTGCACCTTTCCAGGCTGACAGCACTGGCGGGAGTTTGCCTGCCATTCCCATCAGTACTGGGAAAATACCACAGCAATAATAAACTTTAACTGCAATCATACATCTGTAGCCCATACCACTGTAACCAACATTTATATGCATATATACATATATAACGAGTTTGTGAATCATGAAAAAAGTTTGATGTCTGCACAGTACTCTTTAACTAATCTTAATTATCGCAATGTAATTGCATTTATATATATGTTGGGACACTGGTGAAGAGGTCCTCGGCTGGATGACAGGTATTACCACATACTTCACAGGATTGTCGCCAAATGCCACAAAAGTATGGCTTCATAAAGTGAATCTCTGTGACCAAATCCCAATAAAAACTGTAAGTGGTGAGCTTCTCAGAGCTGGAATTCATGGTAGGACTACCTGTCAGAAATTGCTTGTATCCAAGGCCAATGTACAAAGACAATGTACAATAACCTGGTATTAGTAGCTCAAGACTTGCACGCATGCATGATGGAAGTTAAAGCGTCTGGTGAGCCATCTATTACTTGTTGTCCTGCATTTGGATAGGTTTACATCTAGAGAATGCCACAGGATGCCTTTGAACAGTGTGTCTGTAGGTATGGGCAGCCCTTTCCGGGGACTCATTTACTTCCATGATTTCTCTACACCATGTAATGTCTGATGAATATTAGGCCATTATTTTAGGATGAGATACAACCAATGGTGCAAACTCAGTTCCCTCATTTAGTTAGGCTTTTTCTCTCTTGTGAAAACATATGATTTGAGTTTCAGGCCTATTTTCATTCTTTTTCTAATGTTACGTATAAGTGATACATCATTGTGGTGTTTCGGCAATAGGAAGTACAACATAATTTCTTGGATATAGATTAAAAATTTTATAATGCCATGTTAAATGTAATTTAGCTGAGGATATGATGTACGTGATGTTAATGGAGGCCTGTCGCTGGTGAAAGACGAGGCTGTCGCGTCTTTATTTTATTAGCGATGAGAAGGTCCTTGCAATTTCCTGACTGACTTCAGATGTTATACAGTTTTCCAAGAGAAGAAATCCTGCCATTATACAATAGGTAAGGGCAATGCAATGGACTGTAATTCAGTTTGCCAATCCACCTTCTGTCATGTTTTGTTTTTTTTTACGCGGAAGTTGATGAATGAGGCCTGTGAATCACCATAACAATAATAACATTGGTTACAATATAAAACCAAAGCAAAAATGTTATAATCTGTTATATGTGCTTATTGGAATAGAAGTGGTCATCCATGGTAATGTCCTTCTCTATGAAGCAGTTTGTGGGGGGGTGCCTCCCCCCCCCCCCAGACTTTGGTGCTATGAGCCAGTGGGAGCATTAAGCCTAATGATGGCCTTCTTGTCCTGCGCATTAAATCGCACTTGGTTTTGGAG
Source organism: Petrocephalus schoutedeni (assembly GCA_026780765.1). Classification (NCBI taxonomy): domain Eukaryota; kingdom Metazoa; phylum Chordata; class Actinopteri; order Osteoglossiformes; family Mormyridae; genus Petrocephalus; species Petrocephalus schoutedeni. The sequence goes on along the minus strand of JAODKL010000095.1, from coordinate 22,094,641 downwards.
ATGAGCTTCCGAAGCGCAGAGGGAGGCAGCTTGTGGATCATTAAAACCCGCGCTGCTGCCTGACGCTCGCCGTCTTCCTTCCCTGCTTTTTCATTGCGCTGCCGGGGAGGTGGGAGTGATCTAGACGCCAGGGAATTTTAGCTTTCATCGAGTCCCGTGAGCCTGTTCTATTCTGTCACTTCGAAAAGCTGAAAAGCAGTTCTGGGACCCCCGGAGGAGACCTCAAAGAGGTTGGTTTGAGAAAAGGCAAAAGTGGTCTTCATGGTGGGGGAGGGGTAGGGGGTTTGGGGGTGTCTTGTTCCCTTCTACCTCATCGTTGTTGCACGAGTCCATATTCTCTATTAAGATTTATTTGGTTTTCTTTTGCCTCTAGCACATGTGACCAGACGGCAGTGCTTGTGCTGACTCACACTGTCTTATTATTCCTCTAAGTCCATGCCAGAATATACAATGTGATACCCTGTAACCCTATGAGGAGAACCTCATTCACCACCCCATTCCACTGTCACCCTCCTCCGTTATGTCATCTCCTCTTCAGAGAGATTCTCATGGGAACAACATTGTTTTCACAACAACACCAACATTTCCAAAAGTACAGTTTGCACATTTGCACTTTTTACTTTCCGGTAGGTGTGAGCTCATCTTGGGCGCATGACTTTACTCCTGATTGAAGATTGCAGCTGAAATGCACTTACCGGCGGCCCATGGCTCTGCTTTTGGGTAAAAAGTACACCTTTGAAACTAGGTTTACTTTAGATTCAAATCCCGGTGGCGATGAGTTCGGTGTCCCTGAGTAAGTAACATATTACTGTAGTAAGTAACATACTACTGGCCCGCCCCTTTCCTGAGAAGCGGCTGGTGTCGCACTACTGAGATGACCCCTGATATGAGTCTACCTTTGCGTTAATGCCTCCCAGAATCAGGCTGCACTTGCTCTGCCGAAAACCAATTATTTATTTATTCTCTTCAGTGTTCATAATACTAAATATCCATAACTTTCTCCTTCATCTCTGTTAAATGGTAGACTCTGACCTTGTTATCGCTTGAATAAATGTTTATATTCACGATAATGAATTCATTGTGTGGATGCTTGCTGGGTAATCAGTTGTAAAAAGCTACAGTGCTTAGAAAACACTGAGGAATTTTTCTGCTCTGTAGCCTAATTCATGCACAACTGCTGTGTCGTACATACACACTGGCTAGTTGAAACTTTTATCGGGGATATTTGATGTTCACAAAGTAAAAGGAAACAGATGAAAAAATGGGAATGTTAGGAAAATAAATGCTAATTTAAGGTGCTTACTTCTATCATGATTTTTCTATGATGAAATTACCCATTTTTATTTTGACAATAATGATCTGGCTAGTCAGCTTTTACCACACAAGTCTACAACAGCCTGGAAAGTGTGCTGTAAGTCAAAACTTTTTAGTGCATTTAGAGTAGATACCTCTGCTGGAGATGGTAGCTATGAAAATTCAATATGTGACTGTAATTTAGCGAAAATTACAAATAGTATGCAATATCTTCAAAACTCTTTTACTTGGTCCTCTGCGTTTTATCTCATTTGTGTATTATGTGTGTCTCTGGAGCAGAACAAAATGAAATCAGCAGGTCTTCGTGTCTCACCAGCTTCTGGCCAAAGCTGAGATTGCGTCTGTGTCCCTGGTGCAAAACCCAGTGTTCGTCAAGCATGCCCATGCTGTTTTTCATAATTTGAAGGAGAAGGGGAAGTGTGTGGAGGTGGGCTGCACAGCACATGAAGCAACCGAGGCAAACATTTGGGAACAGAGCTTTGTTACTGCATCCGTCCATCCATCCATCCATCCACCTTTCATAATTGCTTGCCCAGTGCAGGGTTGAAGCCTGGAGCCTATCCCAGGAAGCACTGGGCACAGGGCAGAGTTGGAAGAGATGTTATTCCATCACAGGGAATTATAACCGCAGCATTACTAAGCGCATCAAGTGACTGCTGGTTGTACAGAAAGTATGCTTTTGTCTTGGAAATGGGTAAAAACATTGTACGAAACTTGGACAATGATAGCAAAGATATATATTTGAAATACAGTTACTTTAGTAACCAACAAGTGCCCTTTCAACATTTTTAACTACGATCTCTTCAGCTGAGGTCATTTATTGCCCTTTACATTTGATGGATGTCTTTTAAAAGTTCATGCTAGATAGTGATTTTTGTCAGAGTATAATAGGATGTTATCTAAGAACAGGGATGCATAATTAATGCAGGTGTTATGGTTGCCGTTGCTGTCCATATATTCATCCTAAAAAGCAAGAATGCAAGAATTACCTTGGATGTAAAAGATTGACAGATTATTACTGAACTCCCAGACAGACATCTCTATAAATGTTTGAACTTTTTACCATTAAAGGTCAAGGGAATTTAGCCTTTGACTGGTGAAGGTAGGGTGACTAATAACAATTTTAGAACTCATAAATGTAATGTGGCAGGCCCGCTGGGTCTCATCTACTAAATGTCTTACCAAGGGGATTATTAGGGGCAATGCCAAACTCACGAGGTTTGAATGTGTGTAAGTTATTCCAAAAAGGCAACACGGAAATATATAACACGCATCCTTTGGGCTTTGTGAAGATGTATGACATTGAAATATATGGTGGCACAACCCTTTATTACACAGCTCCCTTGAGCTTCAGTAGATGATGATTTCAGAACCATCTGTTACTCCACATAATAGAAACAATACGGTAAGGCTGCAGAGCCAGGTATAATATTCTCTGCATCAGAATCCATTACCAATGTACAGCATGTTCATTATTTCACATTCCAGCCTTTTTTCCTTAGCAAATTCATCAATGAGATGCCATGTCATAAACACATTAATTGCCTTTTCTGTTGCCTGCAAAATACATGTATACATATCTGTAGAAGAATGGTCGTTTTGACTAATTTTGTCACTCCAACCAAAAATGTTTAGCTGCAGACCTATTATCTATAGCACATTATTTTTGACAGATGTTAAGGACAGGAAGAGGTGTCATAAAAGGGTGTGATTGAAAAAAGGGGGGTGTCAATATGTGTTATAAAATCTAAGTTAAGCCAGCATCATTACAGAAAGAACAACTAATAACATTTTAAAGATATATGGAATAGCGGTAAAAATTCCATTCAGACAAAATATATCTTTGAAATCCATTACTGACAAGAGTGGCATCAAATGGAATTGTGAATATCAAATAATTGGAAAATTCAAAAATGTCTAAAATTATTACGAATAAGCAGCTGTGAAAAATTAAGAATGGATGAGCCGCATGTACTATGACACAAATATTACAAAACAATAAGAAAGGGAATTATTATGGGTAAAATGGCTAAAGCTGAGGGAATAGTGTCCTGGAAGGTTAGCTGAATTCAGACCCTGTTTCCTATGTTCCTATGAGATGTGGATCACCTCAGGCACACATGTGATGGTGGAGGAAGAGTACAGGACACTGTTATAGGCAAACCTCTGATTTACCTGATATTGATAAGGTTTGATGGAACTGCAGATATGTAACTCAACAAAAGGAGGGAAAGTCAGCAGTGGGCCACAAATAGCCAATCTGGAGTTTATATTGTATTTTTGTTCATGTTATGTATGTTCCCCTTATATACAACCACCAGATAAGGTAAAATGAGATCAAATACATGCAAACCCTCATAATCTAATATCGGCTGATATTTGAATTGAATAAAATTGTATCTCTAGGTGATTTTGCAAAGCAGTGTATCTAGCTAAGCATGAAAGAATATTGCAGGCATCTAAGAATACTAACAAAAGCCCAAATCAGAAGAGCTACATTTGATGCGTAGTTTCTGTAATGATTTCTTAACTACTGATTGATCAGGCTGTTTCGGATCGGCTCGCCTTTCTCTAAGGTTCTTCTTAAGCCTCTGTGAAACAATTTTATGCCGAAAACCTGCTAAAATGAAGCCCAGACAGTCCACGTTTTTGCTCCCTCCCAGCTCTCAGGGAATTGGGAGAGAGCAATAGCATGGACTTTCTGGGGGCCCCTGAGGACTGATTTGAGAAGCACTGATTTATGTTGATTTGGTCTGGTTTGGCCATGTGTTTCAATTGCATTTTAATGTTCTTATTTTATATTTTTTCTTCATGAAATTAGTCACCTACATAACTGAATAAGACTATTAATTAAATGACTAATTCTTCTGAAAACAGGGCTGGCTCAGGACAGAAATATACCCATGAAAAAAAAATTTCTAGGGGATATTGAAGTAACTAACAAAATTCTGTCTTTTTGCTGTGACCTCAGCACACGCACAGAGCAGAATATCCAAGATTCGAAACAGTCGGTCATGCTGAATCTTCGCCTTACTCTGCTCTTTAATCAGGATTCTATTCATTGGTCATCTGGTTAAAACTTGCATTAGGACAGATGCAAAAATATGCTGTCAAAAAGACATTGGCAAGCTCTAATTAAAACACCACGTATGCCCGGGTACATGCATACAGACTTTAATAGAAAATAACATATACGAAAACAAGATGTCATGGAAACCAGATTAAAGCTGTGACTGAATGATTTTCTCGTTCAGTTGAAAGACCTACAGCCAATCAGAATAATTAGGTCCCATGGGAAAGGAAAACTATGACCATCAAGTCTAGATTATGGGAAACAGTTGTGGTTCCCCAATAATATAAAAAACCGGGGAATGTTGTGCAAAGGCAATAAGTGAAATCAGCATTACTTTTGGCTTAAAGATATATCGTGACAATCTTTGCCTTTTTTTTTTAAGTCATTAATTTTTTGATGACTAAGTTTTTGGTTTTTCTAATTATTAGATTTGCAAACGATACCATGTGGTGAAATTCATGGACTTTCAAACAAGATTTATTTAAGACACATAGATAACCTGCACAACACTGAGCTTAATACAGAGGCTGTCAAAAAGTTAGGGATCTAACACGATATATACATATATACAGTGGTGGCCAAAATTATTAGAACACTTGGCATATTTAAAAGGTTTCAGTTGTTTTTGTTGAACTGGCCATTAAAATACCCATAAAACAAATGAAATATCTACAAAGTGATCATTATGCTCTATAAGCGATAGAATAGAGCCTTCATAAGGAGAATCACTGTGCTAAGTCCGGACCTCAACCTCATGTAGAGTTTCCATCTTCTCCCACACATAGTTATGAATTGCCTATGGTGTGTAATTGTCTATGTGAGTGTGTGACCTTCAATGCACCATCACCCCATCCAGGATGTCCTCTGCCTTGTGCTCTGTGCTTCCAGGAATAAGCTCCAGACTTACCATGACCCTGACCTAGATAAGCATTTGTGAAATTGAGCCCGAAAGATGGGTGCTGTAAGGCTTCTGTGTCACTAATTGTTTCACTCCTTTTCTGGACACCTGTCGAACAGACAGATAGATCAGTACTTTCTGGAGTTATATGCTTGGCTAAGTTGAATCCAAGGTGAGGTCAACATCATATGACAAGGAAAAAATGGACCAGCCCTTGGAAGGAGGGTGTAGTGTCTTCCGGTTCAAAGCCTATCCGTGGGCGGGTCCAGGTGGGGGCTTCCCACCCCTGCACAATCAATACTTTATTTCTCCCTGTGATTGCCAAGTGAATGCACTCTGTCTGACTCTTCTCCATGGATGGTGGAGACGTATTGACTACAGCTTGATATGTCAAGGAGATTTCACAGATGCAACTGACAGCCATTGTGGTAATTGAGGTCTTTCGTGTGAAGGTCAGGCTGAAGTTGAGGGTACTCACAGGATGTGATACAGCATCATGTTAATGGAGTCACCTTTGAGTCATAATAGGAGCGCAAACAATACTTTAATGTTTTATCGTAGAACAGAGATCACTGACTGTCAAGTTTCAGTTTAAAGGAATAGGTGAATCCCGAACAATACCTCTCACGGTGCTGCTGTCTTGGGATGTTTAACATTGAGTCTCTTTTACGTTACGTTACTTTGTAACAAAATGGCATTTTACCGTCGATGGGGACAGCTTTTTATGTAGTAGCAGGAAAATCAGAGAGAAATTATAGTAAGGGCAGGGAAGCAGGGCTCAAACATCGTGAAATGCACAGACAAAGCTAATAATCGCATTACCCTTACATAGACGCCATTTAATTTCCCAGCTGAGTACTTGGCACAGGTCAGATTATTGATGGCTGTCTCCAGATTCAATTTGAGTGAGTAATGAAAGCATTGCTGAGACAGAATGTTTATTTTTCATTTCTTGGCAACCTTTGCCAAGTTTTTCTTTTCGTTTTTTTGAGAAATTTTTATGAGATATTTTTATTAGATCTTTTCTTTTATTTCAAAACTGGGAAAATGCATGTGTAAAATGCCACAGTACAATAATTTTAACAATCTTACTGTCCGCAGTCTCAATTAATCTTCAGTGTTAGACTTCAGCAATGCACGTTGCATTTTTCAGTCTGATGGTAAGCACTTTGGGTTCCATGATAGCTCTGTAGTCTCTCAAATTTGGGATTCAGGTGCCACCCCCACACTATGTGTGTGGGGTTTGCGAGGTCTCCCCTTGCCGATTTCCTGCCACAGTGCAAACAAACTTGTTGTTCGGTGAATTTCTCCATTTTGCTCTTCTAAATTGCCTATAATGCGATTGTGCATGTGTTCTTGTGCCCTGTGATGGATTTGCATCCCATACAGGCTGTTCCCCGCCTTGTGCCCTATGCCTCCTGGAACAGACTTCAGGCTACTGTGACCCCGGATTTGATAAGCGCCTTGTGAAACAGTACCTCTGGTAGCTCAACAGGTAGAACAGTCTGTTTGCAACACAAAGGTTTGTATCCTGGGCAGTGTGCATAAAAGAACCCCCCCCCCCCTTTTGTAAGACACACTGGACTAATGTTTTAGCCATTGAAGCCTGTGGGTTCCATGGAATTTTTATTTTAAGTGTGAGACCATTAAAGAAATTGGCATATAAGTTTCTTAGGGCCTGGCTTCTCAAACTATGGGCTGCGGACCGTGCTTCTGCAGCCCCAAAGCATTGACTGGGCCCCAGGACAAAGAGGTTTAAGAAATGCTGCCTTAGGGTGTAGAGAATAACATTAGCTCACTTGCTTCTTCCTGTAGGGCGGCGCGGTGGTGCAGTGGGTAGCACTGTCGCCTCACACCTCTGGGACAGGGGTTCGAATCCGGCCCAGTTCCATGTGTGTGGAGTTTGCATGTTCTCCCC
>JAODKL010000095.1:22068946-22087203 GCA_026780765.1 Petrocephalus schoutedeni | reverse complement strand
AGCTTCCGGGATAGGCTCCGGACCCCCCGCGACCCTGAACAGGATAAGCGGGTTGGAAAATGGATGGATGGATGGGCTTCTTCCTGTAATTATGGGTGAATGAGAGAAGGTTCTTCATAGTGGTTGAGATTCATCAGTTGAATCTCCGTAGTACATTTCAGCAGCCACATGTCTACAGAACGCTATTTTTATCACCAAAGTGTAAAGAGTCATGTTTGACAATACGTGCGTATTCGTGAGTTGAAGAGAGAATCCCATGGTCTTGTGAAGGTTTGGTATTAAAAGCATTTGAAGTGCGGAGCAGCTTCTGAGATACCGGGAATCCAAGGCATCTGTTCCTCGTGGCTTAAGAACTAGCTTAAGAACATTGTGCTGCAGTGTGGACTGACCACTTGACTCTTCTGCTACCTGATATGTAAATCTGAAATGGTTTTGAACAATTAAACTGCACGCTTAGTATGTGTGAAGTGTTTTTAAGTAGATTTGTATCGAGGTACCTGTCGAGGCAGCACATCACAGGCATAATATTTGATAGGCAATTACAGTATGTGTATATACTTTAAATGTACCCCCTTCCTCTCGCTCTTCTGAGTGGCAGCCTGCCTAGCTCAGAAACTAGAATGCTTGACCCACATGGTGGCATAATATCATTGGCGTGATGTGCAAATGAGCGATCGAAAGCTTTTTCTGCAGGCACCCTATGCCACCCCGGCAAGATGCTCCCCTGACCACCTGCCTGTGTCGTCCATACCGAAATCCGCCAGTGCATTGTGCTGATCTTAATGCTGGAACACGTGTGCAGTGTTTCTTAAAAATAAATCTGGGGTGTTGAATTTAAATACGGAAAATTAAAATACACTACAAGTTTTCCAGGCAGCTTGGTGATTTAATGGGTAACAGTGCGGTCTTATGTCTCTAAGTGAGTGGGTTTGATTTGGACCCTCGGTCCGTGAGAGTGGAGTTTGCATGGGTTTCCTAACACCGTCAAATGACACGCAGGTTAAGGGGATTGGCGTTTCCAGAGTGCCGATTGTCAGTGTGTGCCTGGAGAAAGCTATACTGTAGTTTACAAGCTGCATGTGTTAAGGTGCAGGCTCCCGGTGACACTGTGCTGGAGGAGCATTTATGGAAAAGAAATGGGTAACAAAAAGAAAACTGTTGTCATCTTCACTTGAGCAGGACTGTGTGGTTTGTACTACAATGCAAAAATATCAAGAAGGCATTTTCCACCAGATCACTTTGAGCCCTTTGTGTCCTTCAATAGGGAAACAAGATGTTGACTAGACCAGCCAATAAGTATTCGGGTTAGTTCATTCAAATAAACCTTGTCTGACCAAGAGAGCGGATGTCAATATGTTGGCTGACTACACAGATGCCAGAAATGGGTACTTGCTAATACCTGGGTGATCTTACACCCCGCCCCCATTTAGACTGACAAGGGATGGTGTTTCAGAAGGTCAAATTGCATAATGATCCAGAGGAGTTGCTTCGATGCTTGTTTGTGCATAAATTTGCATAATATAAGAGTAAAGCCATTACAAGGGTGCCTGAAACCAAACAAATGTAGCAGTATAACTTAGCTGGTTGCAGTTTCACCATAATGCTTTGTCAATAATGTATGTCTGTTAGGTCATGAAAATGCCATTGATGGAAGCAAGAGGCTACTCCACTGATCAGTGGTCACAGATTTTGGTTATAATTTTGCTTACGACTTATAAGAAGTTGAAATTGCCCATATACTATAAATGTGAAGAGATAATGCTGTGATATACATTTCTTTATATGTTATATATTTGCATGTGACCTCTCAGATAATTCCAGCAGCCTAATAGCAGTTCTGTATTGTGTTTTAATGTTTTATTACTCAGGTTAATATGAAAACCTGTGGGACTTTTTACTTAGAAACATGCAGTCATTCTTATCAGCCTAATTTCTGTGGTGGCTTAACAGATGTGCCACTTTCAGTGGGTAGCCTGACTAGACATTCTGTCCTAATAAGGAATATGTTTTTAAGAGCGCATTGGAACATTATTAAATGCTAGTTGAAATGATCCTCTTCTGAAAAATTAACCTTGACTAGTTTATTCTATTACTGTTTCTTGTTTGCTACGCGTGCTTTAAGCGGGATAAGCCACTTTAGGTTGTTTAAGTTACTTTATTTAGGTAATGACACCAAGATATCATTGATTCATTTTGTATAACTGATCACCTTCTTATGGTTTGTACCTTTCATAAATTATTACACAGTTTGGATACGTCCAAAAATGTACATTAAAAAGTAGCACCTGTTGAAATAATATATATAACATATGTATACATAATCATAAGACTTCTTTGATCCCTATGGGGAAATTCTCTTGCCACCTACCCCATCTTGTGCTCCATGGCACACATGTAGGTGGCCCACAGATGTGACTATTCTGCCGAGGGCAGGCTTGGACCTTCCGCTTACAGGCACTGGGGCTCAGCCCACTGAGCTGCCCCTGTACAAGCATGTAACAAAAGCTTGAAACTGTGATGTTTAAACATGAATTATTGTAACCTAAGAGAAAATCAATGAATTCCCAGAGATGCACTGTTTTAAGATGTCTGATCTTCCTTCACACAAACTCATCCATCCATTCAGTTTCAGTTTGTTTGGCCTAGAAAGACCCGACTGCGAGGACAGCATTGGGGAAAGGGACAGGGTGTCAGACAGCCACCTGTTCACCATTACTTCTGGAGGGCCAGCGGATGTCCTTGCAGATGCCCTGTTTGTTAATTAAGGCTTCTCGCTCACATTATCTCAGCCGGTGTGGTTTTACTAGAAGGTGAATGAGAAGTCCAAAGCAGGTCACACCAGGAGCATTTACCGATCACGACAGGACAGAGAGTGACCGTGACGGCACAACGATCAGGCATTAGTCCCAGTGAACCCTACGATAAGAATGACGGGAATTTGGTGGCCCTCGATGGAGCACTGGGGGCCTTTGCTTAATTTACTCATCAGGATCATGGATGGCAGTACAGGAGAAAAACACTACGATTTCTCTGCTTTCGAACCGAACAGCAAGCCATGCAAAAAGACGCAGTGATGTGTGGCCTGGACACAATCCTCTGGAAATGTCATCTCAACCAAGTCCCTGTAAAATCTGTGAGCCTGAAAAATCAAGTCATTACTTTGAATTTTATGCCACTAGCTTGAATGGAATGTGTTAGGAATTGAGATATAAAGGTTTGGGTGTTTTGTATAACAAACAATGTCTGCTTTGCACATTAAAATGCAAGGATTCACTGCTATTTTCCCTTGGATTATGTATGCATTGAATTATATAAGCTTGTATCTTCCAGTGATAAATAATTGTGCCGCCCCCAAATGTAATAGAAAGCTTTAAGTTTTAATGTAAGTTAAATTTAACTTTAATCTTATGTATTAATTGCAATTCAGTCAAAAGCAAAGACTGGAATGATGTCAGCAAGCTAATTTTCTGTGGAAAATGTCTAGTTTATGGAGGGTGTGTAGGTCAGGAGGAGAATAAAACAGGAAGAAGCTGAGAATACCGCAGGCAGCAGGGACACAGTGTGACATTCCTTAATTGTCAGTTACGTATGTGTTGGTTGACTATATAGTTTTTTCCCCCAATACCGTTTCTTTGAAGGTAGCTATGCTGAATTTTTGTTAAATAAATGTCTTCATCTAAATCACATATTATTTGCCTTTGTGGCCACCTGCCCTCAAGACACTCCAAAAGTATTAATGTATAAAGCGCCAGAGACCTAAAATAATACATTTAAAAATGCAGAAAGTAATTAAGTATAATTTATGCTTCAACTCAACTGCCCCTGTGACACTTTGTCCTTGTAAAACAAATAAAACAATGTAGCACTCCATAGCATTACATTTCTATTTGAAAAGGACAGATATCCATGTACAAACTGCAATCATATTGTCAAGCGTTGTGAAAACTCTGTGATTATCTTGTTCACTCGCAGTTCTAAAAGACACATGCTAGAATGTTCCGTGCCCGATGCAAAGTATGCTGCGCGGCGTTCAGTTTTCAGGTGTTACATGAATGACACTGAGCTCTCAGCAGTATTGTACTGACGAATCTGGGCGGGCGAAATATTTTGCTTACAGAGGGATTTAAGATATTTAACCAATCAGGAGCAAGTATGGATTTGCATTTTTTTCCCTATAAGATGTCCTTGAGCTACAAAGCAATGTAAATGAGGTCTGCTAAAACTTACAATGTTCAAATGCATTGTGTACACTTGAAAAACGCAGACGCTCAGCAGATTTCTATCAGCTGTCTTTAAGTCTGCAATGATTCGACTTGCATGCAGATTCAGGGAAAGCATCTTCCTAGGTGCACTTTTCAGTTGAGAGATGATAGATTGCACGGAAGACTGTACAGACGTTCTGCAAAGACTGCAAAAATGGGATTTATGATGTTTGAATGGGTGTGACATTATGCAAAATAACTGGGTGTGATATTTATTTCAACATTCTTCAGAAAGAACAAAAACACTCCAGAGAAGAACTTGCCGTTGCTTTTGCATGATTTGTGCTGTCTGGCGTCGTCTGCCCACATTTCACGTGTGTCAGGAGGCATTTTTCACCGGGGAATTTGCATTCGAAGGGCTGGCTTTCAGGAGAATGAATGCTCAGCTAATTTTCCTTCAGATGTGGTGACAAGGATTTTAGAGTTTCCAGCAGTTCTGTAACCCTAAAGCCGGTTGAGGTGTACAAGCAACAGCCGTGGCTAAAAGGAAACACATCTGTGATGGATGCCCCAGCACGGTGTGCCCTGAAGCTCTTGTCATTATCTCCACCTCTGCCTTTTTTTCCCACAATGCATTAAGAGCTCTTTGATATTCTGCATGCAGCCCTCGCTTGCGTAAGCCGGTGTTCCTCGAATCTCAGGCCAGCGGGCATGAATAAAACGGCAAAAGGGCAATGAGTTATGAGAGCACAGATACAGGCATATTCCTGGTTTGTTTCTCACCTGCAGCTGTGAGCCTGATCCTGTGCAGTGAAACAATCGCATATAACTTATAAGTCACCCTGAGTGTTTCCACTGGAGACCAGCAGTCATCTGTAAGGCTATATGTCTATAACTTCCTCGTTTTGCCATTCCTGTTACATGCTTTTTCGAAGAAATTAAGTCCTGCATGTCTCCAAAAAAGACTTCAAAAGATCTGAATATGTATATACTAATTTTACATCTTTATCACTTGCCATAGGGTACATCACTACATACATCAGAATGTTAAATACAGTTTTCAAACACTGTTGCAATAGCATTTTAATGAAACTGATATCATTTTCACTCTACACTTTGGAGCTCTGTCCGCTGGAATCTGCATATATTAGCTGAATGCCTGCTAGTGGTATCTGATACCAGATCCTATCAAAGGATGATGAAAATACTGAGGGTGGGATGAAGTTGTTTGAGAAAGCGGTCCTCAAACTTTCCCAGAAATGTTTTTTAAGCCACCTTTGCAAAATCCATCTTTATGCTGGCAGGTTATGTTTTCATGGACTTGCTTGAGGACACCGAACAAAATCTTTCTAGTAGAGTTTTACCTTCCAAACGGAGTTTTCACTTCATACTCCAGCATGTGACATCATTTACACAGTCTCCATGAAGAGCGTAGCTAAAGATCCTGGATGGAACTTAATAAAACGAAATGCAAATTGCAGAATACCTTTACAACACATGATAGCAGGCTAAAACCGAGTAAAGTTTCGCAGTGAAACAAAGTTGGACTGTATGCCCCTTGAGCATTTGACAGTCTTCTAGTGAGTACAAAATAAATAGCCTTTTCTTAGTGTTATGCTTTTAAAATAGGACGCCCCCTTATGGTAATTCTGTCTAGCTACTATATTCTGCTTTATTAAACTGCACTTTGGTTATGTGTTTTCTTCTGGAAGCATTTCAGGTTTAGCTACTCATAAAGATAATGTTGTCTCATTTTACACTTATCCATATCGTGCAACAAGTTTTTCCCAGACATTACGACACAAACTGACTTCCAGAATGTTAACAGAGTGCATCATAAAGTGGGCGCTTAACGCTTCAGTATTATAATAAGGTACTGTGGTCCTGAGCAGATACTCATTAGCAAATCTCATCGCCTCATAAAAAGGACTGTGGCAGTCTGAGTGCACAAAGTACAAGCTGTTCTCAATGGAAGCAGCTGTTTCCTGCCGAAACGAAAAATCTGCTGCATGCTGTCACTGTGGGAAGTACTGAGACGAGATTGCATCTAACACTTACAGCGACGGTGGGGTGACATTTTCTACCAACCTTTTACCAAGAGCCATTCCTGTCTTTCTCAACTGGGGCGATGTTGCAAGCGGCATGTGTTCCTGTTTGAGTAAGGGCCTTGGATGCACCCAGGACAGGTGGTTATCAAACAGGAGAATAATCCTTCATTCTGCTCGAGAATTCTTTACAACTCCGCATTTTTATTGCGTTAATGGCGCCCCGAGGATGAAAGAGGATCGATGCCTACATAACACCATGAAGCATTCGTTGCGTGGTTTCGATGCGATCCCAGAGATCCAGACAGGAAGGTGCATGGAGTGCACAGCATTAGTGATGTAAGCCTGCTGAGCGCATGTTTGTTAAACATGCTGTGACTGTAAGCACACATTTAAGCAGGAGATGTATTCGCCAAGTATCATATTTGTTAAGTAGCAGATTGCATTCAGTTACAAATTTGTATAGTAGCTAATTTGCATTCCAGTGCAATGCATATGGATGGCGCCTTGTTCCTGTTATCTATCTAAAAATAAGTATAAGCTGAATTGTAATTTACGAGACATAGATCACTGATGCTTTTGCATTCCCGTCATACGTCCAAAACAGTTTGCATTGCCGTGAGACTGTTGCAAATCTAAGCATCACCATTATCAAACTCGGGAATCCAGCGCAGGGAAGGCGTCTGAGACTCCAAAGCATGAAAACCCCTGATGATATATTTTACAAAAAGGCTGGGACACAAACTGGTTAGTTTTGTTGCGCTTGCTTTTCCACCGCAGATAGATATCTGGAGCAGGAGGGTTTTTTTTTTTTATGTAAGGAAGCAGCAAGAAAAAGACAGAGCTGATGGTGGTCTGGGGCAGCAAGGTAGTATTCCCTGACTGGCATGCCTGGCAGAGGCTCCAGGCTTTCCCACTTCCCTGCCCTGGATAAGTGCTTATTGGATGGAAGGATGAAAGGATGGATGGATGGATGGATGGATAGATAGATAGATATAGATAGATAGATAGATAGATAGACAGACAGACAGACAGACAGACAGACAGATAGATAGATAGATAGACAGACAGATAGGCTTTGCACCCCCCCCCACCCCCCCCATACCCCTGAACAAGACAAGTGGTTTCGGAAATGGATGAATGTTGAAAGATGGTCGGCAACCTAATTCTCTGTTTTGTTTTGTTATTTATTAGGCAGATATTATATATCAGTATACATTTAGTTCCTTCTAAGGGGGTTGATAAGGTTTCGTGTTTTTCAAGGGGTGCTGTACACGAAGACAACACGGACTAATGAAAAAGACAGTTTGCCGATTTGCTTGCTGTTGTGGGAAACTGTAGTTGTGTATCGGATTTGTCAAAACAGCAGCAACTTCAATCGAGACATGTGGCTTTGGTGTCACTTTGTGTGGCAACTCAGAGAAGACATCTGGTCGCTGTAATCTGGGAGCATCGTGCCACTCACAGGTGTCTGTTACTCCCGCAGAGGATGGGCCACTCTTTCATCTCCAAAGTAGGGTTTGTTGTTAGGTGTTCCATTAGGGGTTCTTGGGTGTTCTCGGTTTTCTAAAAAGCCTAATTTTCTCCTTTTCTTAGCGTGTAATACACTGTAAATGATTAGAAGACTTATCTGTACAGCTGTTCCACGTGAACAGCTTGTATTGTGATTCCTCGCCGTTGCCTGGGAGATATTCATACGTCCCAGACTCTTTGTGCTAAAAACAGTACGGCAAAACTGGCACCCGTGGAGTGAGTTCACCTTTAATGAACCGGGGATTAAAGGCCAGTAGCCTCACCACCGCTTCAGTCCAATGAAAACTGTCCGCACTGAGTAATAAATAGATATATAAATAACAGTGCTGTACTTTCAAGTCTATCTTTGGCTGAATCACATCAGAGATGGAATTATACAAAGATGCCATTCAGATTATGAAAAGTGGGTAAAAGTTGTTTGTGTCTTGAAAGCTTTTGAAGTGAATTCAAGCAGCATTAAACATCATTAAAAGAGTTGTCAGTAGGATGGCGCTTCAGATACCCCCTGATTAATCATTCTGGATTGAAACACATTTGTCAATGTCTGCAGTGGCAGCTTTAATTAGCATATAAGGATGGAAGCCGTGTTTCTCTGTGTCTTTTTCGATTGGCCCTTCCTCAGAGTATCATTTTTTATTCAAAATGACTGTCAATACTTTCGTCAAAGCTATATTTTCACAATTACTCCTGATTGGCAGAGTCTAGTGAATTACAGCAATATTAAGATATATGACTTTACATTTCTGACTGTTTCTCATGTTAATATTGTATATTAATGTGCTGTACTGACAGTGGTAATTTCATTTAAAGATGTAAAAGCATTATCTTTTCACGAAATGCCATAACATTTGAATGGCTTTTTTGAATGCGGAAGATTACCTCTACTGAGAATTCAATACTCCTGAAAACCCCCCCTTTTATGCTGTAATAGCACACTGTAATTTTGTCACAGTAAAAAAAATGCTATTGAAATCTCAAACCAGGAGAGTTAAATGTGTTTGATTGAATAGTACTGGAAATGATTATGTGTGCATTGGCTCACCGTTAGCTTGCCGCAGTGAGTTGCACATGTGCTTTTATCATTATATGACATTATAGATGAGGTGGAACGTATTAGTTGCCTTCTCCAGGAATTGGGCCGTTAGGTTGTTCTGTTACTCAGAATAGTCTCACTTCCGTGTGGCTGTTGTTTTTTTTTCAATTAGTACGTTTTACTTGCAGGTATGTTCAGAGCTTGGTACCCAAATCACTTTAACCCCCCCCCCCCCCAATTAAGGCCTCAATCCAGACAAACAGGGAAGTTCAGGGGTAGGGGATGAGACACGCTGAGATGAACATGGGTTAATTGTAGGGCATTGATGAGCGCAGTTCACCTAGGAACTTCCCTGTTGAGTCTCCATTGTCGGGTGCACCACGTCCATACAGACTGCGCTGCACCACAGTAGTCCTTCCCCTGTAATCCTTCCTTTCTTCTCTTTACCTCCTTGCTTCTCTTTCCCTTTGTGCAGTCTTTCCCTTGCCACTCTTGTACTCTTATCGCCTTCTCTATACTCTCTTTCCATTTTTATCCTTATCCATAGCCATCATATTTTCTTTCTTCAGTATAATAAAATAAGTCACAGTCGCTTCAGTCGCCAAGGTATGAGTACGATTCTGCATCCTTCCAGTCCATCAACATACTGAGTGCACATGTATTTGGAGATGTTGGGGCCCTTCCATATCTCACCTGAGTCAGACTGCCATCCATACTAGGGATGTTTGTAAATAATGGCAGGCTGCTGGTGCTCACAGGCTGAAAAAAGTGTATGTGTGTGTGTATATATATAAGTTTTTATGAGATTCCTATTTTTGATCCTCTGTAGATAATGTATATAAGACAAAACACTGTATTTTGTCAAAATTGAGTTATGACTGAAATCGGGTCCCTTAAACTCTGTTTAATCTTGGGACATTACCAGATACTATATATTATGTGGTTTTCTTTTGTTATTCTCTTTTTTGTAAAAGACAAAAAAACTTTTTCTATCAATCCTTCTACCGTCTAACCACTTATCCTGGACACGGTAGCAGGAGGGCCTGGAGACTGTCCCAGGCAGCATAGGGTACAAGGTCGGGAGAATCCCTGCATCATATTCCGTTCTTAAGTACTAAAAAACTAAAATAGAACACTCAGTGGATTACAGGGGTAGAGGGTCATCTGAAAGTGTGAATTCATGAGGTCAGACCTACTAAATGTCTTTGTACTGCTTTTGCATCTGGCTGCGGCCAAACCTGCAGTACTCTGCTGCATTTCTCAGTCTCCGGAAGGCCCGGGGACTGGATGGCAGTGAGAGGGGCATGCAGGAAATGCAGACGCGGCCCGTTGATGTTGAAGTAGCCCTGATAACGAGTAATTAATCAGACAAATTGATGCACTCGCAGCGCTAAGCGTGTGCTGTCCTGGCTAAATCCCTGTCTGCACTGGACTGCTAGCAGACAGTTGGGCTGCTACTCCTGTCTGACACACTGTGAGTCATTCGCCCAGCGCCGCTGTAACCGACTTAATCAGCGGATTTCGCTTTGGCCCGGGGAAATGTAAACTCTGTCCGTGAAACAATTTCCTCACTGTACTTATTGGCCCTAATCCCTGGTAATCCTATTGGGTTCAGTATAGCAGGAATAGCCAATACATACAAGGTGAGGTATTGCTATAGAAACTGCTAAATTAGGCACTTCACTGTTTCCCCCTGATGCTGCCTTTAAATCTATTGAAGTTCCGTAAATATCGCTGCTGACAATCGTATTGTGATCAATTCCTCTTAACCGCAATGAGGTGTAAAACCTAAAAGACTCAACTGCCTAGATCATTTTCTGACTCCTGGCAGAAAGTTACTCAGAATTACAGTTTCACATCTACATATGGCAACAGAAGTTTAGTCTAGATGTTCTGTGAATCCATCAACCTTTTGGTTGTGTTTGCCTTCTTCAGATCCGGCTAACTCATTATCACTGGAAATTAAAGTGTTAGTAAGTCAGGTTTTAAAGGAAAACAGGAAGACACCGAATCACACAGGGAATACGACCCTGTTGCCGGAGGCATCTCTAGGGCCCAGGGAGACTTTATCAGATCGCTAACAGCTCCGCCCTCCTAGGGCTCCTCCGTTAAGTGTTAGACGATTTATCCATTCTCAACGCAGTCAGGGGCCTGAAACCATCAGCCAACCTGTGGCGATTGGGTAATGTTTCCTTTTACAGTACACAAAGCATTCTGGGAAGCGTATTTTGGTAGCAGCACATATGGGTGTGCACAGGTAAGATCCATGCCTGTGCAATGCCTCATTTTTAAAGTGAAAAGCTTTAATTAAGAGCCTCAAAAGACTCCTATTGACCCTGTATCTATGCTTTCAATGAACTGGAATCCTGTCCAGGGTGTAACTGCCTTGTGCCCTATACTGCCTAGGACTCGAACCCTGACCGGGATAAGCGGTTGAAAGAAGGATGAAAAGAACTTTCCAGATGGAATTGGGATTTTTTGCGTAATTATGTAGCAGACAGGGGACAGTAACACTGCTAATGTTATGTGCTCCTCTTTCTTATTATGTCTAAGGCAAGGAGGTCCTCTCCTTAGCCAAAGGATCTTTATGTAAATTATTAACAAAAGGCATATCTAAACTCTATTCTCTAACATATTTAAGTCATCTAGATTAAATTAGCCAACCAAACAAATTTTTACGGAACCCATTGCCCTAAACAGTAAATTAGACATACGACATGAAATGTTACTAGTGCCAAGACTATTAATTAATTGCTAATAACTGCTAAATGAGGCGTTCGTTATAAAACGTTACCATTTCATATTTTAATGACATGTCTTGCGACTGTGTTTTTTACAAGCTGACAGTTTTTACATATACATTATGTGACAGCTCGGGTTACAAAATGCAAAAATAAAATAACTACAGCTGTTATAATACACAAAAAAAAACGGAAGCTGCCAAAACCTAATGCATAAACCTGACATTACATTTTTTAAATTTAGTGATATTTATGACTTCTAAGTTCTATCTTAGTTGTATAGTATAATATGCATTTTCTTTTTTGTTTTGCTTACCTTTAACAAAAAGGTAAGCACAATTTTAAATCTTTTTTGATAGGTCTGCCTTCACCCCTGTGAAGGTGTGCAATTTTATGCACCCTCTGTGTAAGTATACTTTTATAAGTTTATACAATTCTTATTACTGCCTTAGGCCATTCTTAGAAGAATAATGTGAGCCTGATTTGCTTTCCTTCTAACAAAACCCGCTTCTAAAGACAATTTAAGGAGCACCACTATTCCCTGAGAAGGAGGTGGGTGTTTTTTGGTATTATTCTGTAGCCTTTTTGGTGTGTGTGTTTTTTTCCCATAATGCCCAGCAGAGAGGGAGGAGCACAGAGTGCAAGAAGCCCAGTGTCGAGATAAGCCTCCTTCTCAATGCCTTTGTGTTCCAGGAGACTATTGAGACCAATGTCTCTGACAAACACTTGTTTCATTTGAAGTGCAGTGTCACCCTGAGATGCAGCAGTGGAGATGAAAGATGTCCTTTGTCGCGTCGAAGGCCTCCCTGTGCCCTATCGCTCTCCGACCGCCTCACACGGAATGTAGGAGAAGCGCCCTGTGCCTAATAAAGACAAATTGCCCTCGTGTTTTGACAGGAACGAACCCATCGACGTGTTATTGACTCAACCTACAACCATAACGTGCAAGGTTCCGACGTTGCACAGCACGTTTCTCTGTTTATTTGCCATGCAGTCCTTAAAACCTGGAAAACCACTTATCCTTTTAGCCATGACGTGGGAGCTGTGATGGGGAGTCACGCCATGATTCTGTTGGTCCCCAGGTGAAGGCGATGTCAGTGGTCTACCTTTGCTTTGCATGGTTTAAGTTTAAGTTTAATGTGGTGGCAAAGGGCCCTGAGAGAATGCAATGAATACACTATTTGTCTAGAGATCTTAAATGACAGCGTAAACTAGTTAAAGCCTTTAACTGCTTCCATGCATTCTGAATGGGTGTGAAGGTAATCATTTGTTACATTAGGTAATTTAAGATGTACTTAAGCATTTAGTGTGCAGTGAATTATTGATTGAATTTTGGCATTTCAAGATAACATTAATTATATATATATTTTGCCCCATCTCCACACCGCAAAGCATGTACATCATTCCTGAATAGGTTGACGAAAGTCAGTCTTTGTATATACTGTGTATCCATCCTTCCATCCATCCATTCATGTTCTAGGTACTTTTCCTGGCCTGGAGTCGATCCCTGGCAGCCTGGGGCGTAAGGCTGGGGTCTAACTCTGACAGGTTTCCAGTCCATCACAAGACACACACGCACACACACACAATAGAACTGTAAACTAAAACGCTATCTGTTCAAGATAGAATAATCATCCAGGAGCCTCACAAGACCAGTGGGCATTATCAGAAGTGATCTCCCCTGATGTGAAGCATTTGTTATGACTGACAGTTAAAGACAGCTATACACTCCCAGGCCCCCGAGTGCCAGTTACCCGCGAGGCCCCCGCCACTCTGATTTTTCAGTGTGATGTTAAAGACATGCTGGATATTGGTCCTTCATTGCTGCCTGTGCTGAATGATTTGCCGGACGTGCAGACAGATACGCGGCTCAGGGAGAATGGCGCGGCGCGTGCTCACTGAGGCACTTTCCCACACCAGGCTGTATGCATTCTCCCGCAGTGTGCTGATTGGCTGTTTCATCAGAAGCACTTATATTACCATCTAAAAGTAAGTCCAATTACCTTTTTTCTATATTGCACGGATGCGTCATAGATCTTATTTTATGTACTATAATCAACTTACATTCAGCCAGTGTTACAATAATATAATTACAGGACATTATTCATTGCACCTCTATTACAGACCTGGTCACTCTGTTGTCTTAGATACTTTCACAGTGATATATAGTTACAATTTTGCAATCACATTTGTATCCCATTCTCCATGATATTAGAATAACAAATGTAGCCTAATGACTAATTGTTCATTCTCTAAGTATTTTATCCTGTATTGAAGGTAATATAATAATAAAAAAAAAACAAGATAAAGGGCTGAAGTCTCCATCAACTATCTTTTATTCTCAGCCTCTGGGACTTTATAACAAATATAGCTTTTTCCTGCTGCAGGGTTTGCCTGGAATTCTTATTAAATTGCTTGTTACTTCAGTTCAGTTTTCCATGGCATAACAGTTCAAATTATATGTGGGAACTCATGGCAAAGCTGAACGAGCAAGCCTCGTAAATAAAAGTGATTATATCAGATCTCGCATTTCATTTTGATGGCAGCTTACATTTACCACAATGCCATATTTCAACTGCCCTCCTTTTTTGGCTGCTTGTAAATGAACCCAAGCAAAATGAATAGAGTATTTTATTTAATTTTAGGAATGCCATTCGGTCAATAGGTGCTTCTTTTACATGGTATAGGAAGAAAAACATACCACAATGCTATTCCAACATTTATTTCAGTTTTTTTTTATCATTTGAAGAACAAATATTGAGCAATCTGGCTGAAGAGTGTGTTTATAACCTGGCGAAAGGGCAGGGTGCAAATTTTCCATTTGCAACTTACTTCCCATTTGTGAGAGTGGATTTGCAAGGCCAAGGAAGAAGGTGGTATGATGTCCTCAGGACAGCCTTGAAGATGTTCATCACCAACACACCATCCACCCTGGCTGAAAAACAGGGCATCAGCATCTATAGCTTCAGCCTGAAGGGTGGATGGTTTTCCGAGACCGCTGTGGACGCACAGCTGTTCTTAACAGCATGTGAGCCTGCCTGCTAGCAACTCAAATGAGAAGCTGTCAGAAACGGCCGTGTGCCTAAACTTTTTTTGTTTGTTTGTACTTTTTTGCCAACATCCAACTTTTCTGTTCCATTACTTTTCCCGAAGAGGTTCTTATCGGGTAATTTGGCAATGTGCAAATTTGTGCGTGCTTATCCTGGCCAGCTGTTTGTTATGTCTAAGAAGGTCTTCACAGACATAGGAAGCAGAGAGCCAGGCTCGCTGCTGGATTAACAGCCGAACATCAGCATCTGGAAAGGAGTTCCAGCTGTCTTATTAGTGCCATGCAGAACATACTGATTCTGATTGTTAGTTAGAAAACACCTCCTCCCAACACTTTTGATTACACTTTCGGATCTGTCCCGTGAATGGCATTTCTATAGAGGAAAGCGAAAGAGACAGGGAGAAACAGGGTGGGGGTTGTAAAAATCTGCGTAAACTTTCTCCACCTCGGTGGATGCATCCCAGTCACTGACACTCATACTGTGTTTGTGTCACAAGTGTTGCCATGACCTCAGTGATGCAAACAATACAGACTCCCAATGCTGGATTGTAGGTCCATTAGTGCCCAGAGAATTTAGGGCCTTCTCTAAGCATATTACATTCTATGACTTGTGCAAAGAACCGTTTCTATCAATTAGCATCCCACTAGACGAAAATGAGGCAGACTTTTAGCATCTTAGGCTGTACCTCAGGCCAGAAAACTACCTATCTGAATCAGAAAATAAAGGACTATTATACTAAAAATAGATATTTTGACTGCAAATTGAAAAGTACATTTGGAGACTGTATTCTGAAAGCAATTTCTGAAAGCTTATATCAATTTCTGTATTTCAATAGTGGACATATAATACCTTCAGCCATTCACTGTTAATGAACTAATCTGTAAATAAAAAAAAAAAACTATATGAATGCATTGTATGTATGCATTAGTCAAACAAAGTGTGCTAGCGATTGGGGTTTACAAATATCTGGGTATACTGGAAGCTAACAGCAAATACTGAGGTGACTGAAGGAGGTCTCTGAGTGATAAGCTGACACATAAAATTTTACACCAACATAAACATGCTGTGACACTGGAGGCAGCCTAAGACTTCTGTGTCTATATATGGACACGCACATGCGGCACTTGCCGAAACAGGAGTGGTGCGGGACGCTTGTACAGCGGAGTGCTGATGCCGTCTTGCATCACAAGGCAAAGCCCAGGCCTCTGCGATGGTCAGAGTGCACTTGGAAGCCTCGCGTCTGTCTGATGAGTGACACGCCAGGCAGCTGCCCTGCTGTGGAGACAGCGGACATGA
This sequence comes from Petrocephalus schoutedeni, assembly GCA_026780765.1. Taxonomy (NCBI): domain Eukaryota; kingdom Metazoa; phylum Chordata; class Actinopteri; order Osteoglossiformes; family Mormyridae; genus Petrocephalus; species Petrocephalus schoutedeni. The sequence continues at coordinate 22,071,303 of JAODKL010000095.1, read as the reverse complement.
GAAGCAGGGAAGCACACCACCGGCAAGCCTCTGGAAGACCCCGACAGCAGAATACCAAGCACGGCAGTAGACGGCCTGACAATGCCTGATGCTAACAGTGCCCTTGGGCAGCGCGTTACGAACTCGTCGACGCAAAGTGCCGACTTGGCCACCGCATCCCTGACGGTGGAAAAGCGACATGCATTTGCCAAAAATGTGGAATATTCCAGTGATCAGCTTCCGAAGACTGGAAAATAATATTTAATTTCTTCCGGAGAATGTGCATTTGAATTCATTAAATAACCCTATTCATTTATTACATACCACAGTCCACTACTTGAGCAGTATGATATTGACAGGAGTGATAACATTCCTTAATATTATTCTTATCATTATTATTATTATTAATAATAATAATAATAATAAGGATAATAATGACAATCATTTTAATATAAATAGTAAAACTATTATTTTCAACAGGTGTGTCAACTAGATTCCAGATTATTAAAGATTTACTGGCATGCTGCTTGGGGACATCTCTATGACATAAATCTGAAGGCTCACCTTGCACAGATTTCAGTAGTTATTACGCTTGCTCAACATACTGTAATCCGTCACATCGAAGAAGTGCATTCAAACACACAATGTGATGAGCAGGCTCACGTGATTGTGTGATAGTACCGTGTGCATTTGTGAGAAGTGCTTTTGATGTGAATGAAATATCAGGATTGGATCTCTATGAATCTCTGTGAATAAAATGCAATGAAAGGAGAATGATTCAGGAAAATTACCATTCAGCTCTGTGCTGGATATGCGTCCATTTATACCATGTGGAATAGGAAACAATTCTGACGTTATGTCTGGGCAGGTTGATAAACAGTGTTTCTATGGCAACTCTATCAGTCCCTTCTGTGGAATCAATAAAAAAAAATAACCTTTATTCAGTTCAATGAATGTAACGCAGTTGCATCACAAATCTCCCTGGCCGCCCATTGTCTGCGTTTGTAACTTCTGTTGTATGGAGTACAATTTTTGCTTTTTATTGGGATGCCGCATGGGATAGCACACCTCACTTCTGAATCAAAGCGGAGCAAACGTGCTTCCAGTAGCAAGCCGACCACACTGAGGGTCGTTTTTAACAACTGAGATTTCTTTTCAAAATGTACAATAGATTTCAAGTATCAAAAGAGATCAAAGAGTGTAATCAAATGCTGGTAATTGTTTGAATGTGCTTTGCATGTTAACATTACTATATGATTATTATGTATTATGAGTCTATGTTAATTTCAGTTGTTTCTTACATTTTTACAGGGTGTTCATATCTAGTAAAAATGTTTTTTGGGGGCTGTTTGAGGATAACGGGCAGAATTGTTGAGAAAAACGTGTTATACAGTATGGGTGTGAAATAGGACTCAGACTACTTAATGTCAGGGAGATTGTTTCTTATGTGATTCTTCTGTTATTTAAAAATACAGATATATAGGTCAAAGTGAGTTGTGTGTGTAGCGCCCCCATGCCTCGGCGATGGGCATGTTAACTAAATGTACTTTATCTCCCTTCGGGGCGCCCTGAGTTCTTTTACATTATTTATATACAACAGTTAAGTTATAAGGTTTGGAGTGTCCGTTCCCAATTTACATGACTGTCTATGCCCCTCGTCCTCCAAGGATACTTCCCAGAAAATAATCAGTGACCTCCGAAGGTATAACGAAAATATTTCTCTTTACTTTTAGAAACTTAAATGATCTTACATAAAACAATATTATTAAACCTCGCCCTCTCTCTATTACCAAATGCACATAATAAACAAATTACGGTTCACAACCTTAACTACAAGTAAAATACAGTTCCCTGTATACCAGTTTTCCCCGTCATTAGCATCAACCTTAGCTTCTAGAAAAACCACATTAAGTATGCAAACTTCCCGAGTACCGCGTAACATCCCACATAAATGCACAATCATACATTTAACATCACTAGACATGTACAGCACTCATTAAATAACACATTTACAAAGTCCTATTAACTGCGTACTGAAGTTCTCAGAGTCCAGTATGGCGGCGTTGAACTAAAATGTCGCCCTCGGTGCAGGCCTGTTAACGTCGCTTGGGAGCGGTGAGACCCATTATCAAAATGGCCACTTCACTCAGCGAGCAAACAAAAACCCTGAGAAACCACAGGTACCTTTTGATCCAGAAGAGAAGTGAAATCCCGTCGCAGGAGAACGCGTTGATCCCCTTTTCCTCCGGTAAACTCGTCGGCACTGGCGTCGGGTTTTCCCTTTTTCCGTCCACCTTGTCTAGATGAGCGGTGCACTCATTCTCCACTTTCGTACACGGTCACTGATAATGTAGTCATCAGCCCGACAACTTTAATCG
>JAODKL010000095.1:22047600-22058489 GCA_026780765.1 Petrocephalus schoutedeni | reverse complement strand
TGCTTCCGGGATAGGCTCCGGACCCCCCACGACCCTGAACAGGATAAGCGGGTTGGAAAATGGATGGATGGATGGATTATATACACAGGCACACAGTATATCCTTTGTCTCAATGTGTGTAGGGATGGGTATCATTAAGATTTTAACAGTACTACTACTCTAGTACCTTTTTGGGTTTCCCCTCATTTAGCACACCTGATTCAACTTCTCACGGCTCCTTATGCTAATTACCACACAGCTCCTCAGCTCAATCATTTGTGGTGGAACAAGGAAAGAACTAAACTACACAGGGCACTGGCCCTCCAGGACTGGAGCTCTAGATTAATGTTTTAATCAGTAACAGAGCTGGTTAGATAAACTGGGAAATATTGAATTTATGTAGAAACAAAAAAAAGATTCATTAATTTCTCCAGTACCGAAAGCAATACCGTTAACGTCAGAGCTTATCCATACTCCGGCCTTTAAAAATTTAGCCCCAGGGCCCATTTAGTACCGGGTTTCGGTATCCATCCCTATCTGTGTGTGTAATCTATCTAGATCCATTGGTCCATCTATTTCATTATCAATCATTGATCGACCAATAAATGGATAAATCGACCTCTATAGATACCTATCTATCCATCCATGACAAGCCAGATATCCACACATACCTATCTATCCATTCACCTATTACACTGAATCACAAAAAAATACTTTCTGTCTGCTACTTTGTCTAATCCGTTAATTCCAGTGCACTGAATTGAAATCTGAAAATGCATTTTGTCTATCACATCAGTATCTTAAGTTATGCATGCAGGACCAAAAATTGCTTTTTTTGTCATAGAAATACCATACATAACAAAAGTTTGAAAAATGTATTCATTGCGACACAATAGTAAAAACAGAAGTTCAACTTAAAGATAGACATAATGTACTGTTCAAAAGTGCTTTAGACACTTGCTTTTGCGCTTGTGAGTGTCCGTTGTTGCCCGCTGCAGAAACCAACAGTAGTTGCCCATCATGTTTGAGTTACAGCAGCCTGTGGCCCGTCTTGACTTAAATTGAGATGAAATCAGCTCCCTGACATGCCTAAACCCACACAGCACATGATGCCAAGCCATACACTCGGCGTGAGCCACGTGCGGGTTGTGCGACGGCGGCCCTGAATCCTGCCCTACTGTACATCGTGTGCTCTGTGGCAATGTGCACTGATCATGCAGAAACGTGAATGCAAGCAGGAAACGTATATGTATATTCAAACGAGGCAATAGTGGACACACACGTGACAAAAAACAGCTGTTATGTTGCCATGCAACAATATGCGTATCAAAGTAATAGAGGATCGCAAAACAATACTATGCCTATAACTTAAAATCTGGACGTGCTAGGAAAATTCTGAGTGCAGATCTGGACTCAGCACAGTTTATTTCATCAATCACATGTTTTACTTCCAGTAGCAAAATCTTTGTTGCCCTGTGTTATGGATAGAAAGCGATGGATATATTGATAATATCCACAAAAATCTTCCATCTATTATAGATGGATAGGGATGGATAGCGTTGCCGTGACCCGCTCTCCTCTAAATAGCTTGCAAGTGGACTCGAGTGATCATAGCTACTGTAGGTGGTTAGCAGAACGTGCTGCTTTGTCTGGCTAGCTGCATCTCTTAAGGAACTCTTTTGTATCATTTATATGGTGCCGATTTGTGGCAAACACAGGGCCCCAAATCTCTGAGACCCCACCCCTATTGCTGGACAAATATTGTTTGCTGTTTTTCATTCCATTCCAAAATGCTTTGCAATTATATTAGCGTTTAACCCTGATTTTAATTGAATTGTTCTCCTAAAAAAGAAATGAGTAATCTCAACCTACTGTTTAAATCCTCACACATAAACGAATAGGGCAAGTTGCACGTTAACCTTGTGCCCATTGGTGAATCAAAACCTCAAGGATGTCGCATGTTCAGTAAAGGTGAAAGTAATATTCTTGGGGAAAAAAAACATGCTAAATATTAAAAGCCAATTTCTCGAACATCTGTGGAAATAAGAGTTTAAATTTGTTGTTCTTGGCCTGTGGGAAGCTAGCGAGTCCATTCCCCTTTTGATATTCATTTCAATTAGTATGATTATAATTATTTTAATACACTGTTCCAAAAAATGATGATGACTGAACCAGGACAAAATTACAGTAACCAGGGATAATCAGCCAGAATCAAGAGCACAGCTGTTTCGTTGCTAATATTGTATAACCTCCTCTGGACACGAGGAGTGAATAGGGAAGAACTCATGCCCATTACTGGCTCCCGGAGGAGTCCTTTGGTTCCCATGCTGCTTGGTTTTACCCCCCGTGAATCACAGTGAAAAAAGAATCAGCATTAAACTTGCACGCTACTGAAAAATTTGATGCATAATGATTTTAGTTATAGAATATTCAAACGGTAGTATTTTATTTTAAGTGTAAGATGGCAGCATTTTGCCTTCCCGGTATTTTCTTGGATACGAATTGAATATGTACAGCATGCATGTAGCTGGGTATTGTGTGGTTATGGCGTTCTGGCAGCTGACTGGACCATGCATTGCTACAGGTCAGGACCTAGACAGAGAACAGTGTGTATTAAATTAAACAAAAACCTCAGCAGGAATCGGGTGGATGTCCCTTAAGAACAGAAAAACACAATCAGAACACAGCATAGCTACCTGAAGCCCATACATCTTAAGCCTCCGGAGAAGATTCGCTCCTTACCTCCTCTATCAATCTTCTGACCTTCTCACCTTCACTCCTCCCCACCCCAATATCCAGCAAACTGACCCTGCAGCTAACATTACTCAGGGTTTCATGAGCAAGTTTACGATTTAAGGCCCAGGGTCACCATGGTGACATGGTGTATATGTATATTCTGTATATGTACTGTATATATAGTCCATGAAGCTCTCTACACACTGTTCTTCAGCTAATCTGAAGGAGGTCTGTAGCTATTGACTCTGCAGAAAGTTGGCGACTTCTGCACACTGTGCGCCTCAGCCTGCATTGTCCCCACTCTGTGATTTTATGTGGCCTACCACTTTGTAGCTGAGTTCCTGTTGTTCTCAGTTGCTTCCACTTTGTAATAATGCCACTAACGATTGACCGTGGAATATTTAGTAGCGAGGAATGGGCTTACACAGGTGCCATATTTTCACGGTACCACACTTGAATTCACTTAGCTCCTGAGACTGACCCATTCTTTCACAAATGTTTGTAGAAGCAGTCTGCATGCTGAGGTGCTTGATTTTATACACCTGTGGCCATGGAAGTGATTGGAACACCTGAATTCAATGATTTGGCAATATACTGTATGTAAACACCATACTGAAAAAAATGGATAGATGGAAGTTCATTTGAGTTAGTTACAATTATAGTTGTTTATTATGAGAGCATCCAATTCCCAGTGCTTTCTGACTGCTGATATATGTGCTGTATTTCCATTCCACTGTTCCACTCATTGGAAAATTCAACACCAAAAATGATCTAAAACTTTTAATGTTGAGCTGTCTAGTTGATTGGATTTTCCTGATGAATAAGACTGGAGTGACTCAGCGAGGTCAGGAATGAATCGTTCAAAACGGGCCCTTTAAGACAGAATGCAAGAAATACAAACGGCATAGTCATCCATGACATCAGGCCTTGTGGTTTCAATGAGAAACGCCACAGCAGCGCTGGACTCACACCAAGCTTTAAGTGATGCCGATAAAAATAGCTTGTCATTTATCTCAATTGCTCACTGCACCAACTTGGACATTTATCTCCAGTGAATGCCCTGGAGTACAATGAAAACGTACATGACAGGAGATGCCAGTGGATTCGTCGACGTGTTTGCTATGCATATAAGCCACACTGTTTATGTAACTCCTCCAGTCCATTAGAGCCATTAGCTAGAAGTACAACCTCTGAGCTAAACTCACGCAGCTTCATTTGCATGGCTCAGGCACAAATGGGTGGACTTGGGGGTGGTTTATCTCCTCTCCACCCTGTGGGAAATCTGCGAAAAAAGGGGGGGGGGGGCATCTGAAAAGATCTCCCTCATCTGCAAAGACTTTAACTTCATGGAAGCAATTATTGTGGCTGGAGAGAAACCAAGCAAGGGATCCATAAACCGCTTCCTGTTTTCATAATTGGGTCGGTGAAAAATGTTCATCTCTTATTGACTTCCAGTGTAATGTTCTTACTGCCATTTCAAAGCGACCCTGTGAAGAACAAGAAGGTATAATGTTCTGGTTTCTCATAAAGCCTCATATTACACCGGAGGTAGAGGCAGCCCGCTGGTCTAACTTTGGCAGACTGTGCAGGTATATAGTAGGACACAGTGTATTTTGTCAACTCTACAGATTGAGAATGTCAGAAGAATCAATCCCACAATTGGCAATCAAGTTGATAAGTAGGCTTAACTTGAGCAGCCCATAAGAAGATATCCAAAGAAACAAGACACCCAATTACAGGCTATGAAACTAATCCATACGACAATATACTTAACGTATTGTTTTTATAGATTGTATATGCCTTTTAAGTTATTTACCTTTTTTAATCATTTCCCACAATTTGGAATGACTTAATAGATCTCAGTGAAGGTTTTGCTTGGGTGCTGTATGGTGTCGCTAAATTAGTTTCAATGACAAAATTAACGCAGCATTATGAAAAAAACGAAAAAAGGGAAACATAAGAGAAGGCCAATGATAAACAATTTGATATAAACTGGTGCTGGCCACATCCATTCATCTCCGTGGCCACTTAACCAGTACAGGGTTGTTACGATTAGTTGATATCCCTACTGGTTTTACCTTCGAAAGTATGCATATATCGTGTCTATCATAAAACAGCACACACTCATCCTACCTATACAGAAATGCTGGGTATACCTATACATTGTTTCCAGTTTGTGAATCCTCCTACATAGTTTGTATTTTTACAGTGCAACATGGTAACCACTAGAGGGCATAATTTTTTAAGCTTCCAAGTTGAGGTTGCCAATTAAAAATTTAAAAGGATGCAGAGCGTAGTGTAATAGCGTGTATAACGAATTATTAAACAGGTAAGGCATTATCGGCCTAGAATACCACTACAAATAGCAGCTTAGAATATGCATAAGCTTCATCAACAATACCATGAGCTTAATGTAACTGCTGGGTTATAACATTAAAGAATCATCCTGTAGTCCCTTCCTCTTCCACCTCCTGACCCTACTTAAGGTTAAATCTCAATGTCACTAATTATATTTTAGTTTAAGAATGTCAAATATGCAAATACACAGTAATACTCTTTCAACACTCGAGGAGAAAACACTTTAGTGTGTTTTTGAGTTGTTTTTCAGTGTGTCATGTATTTTTTATATATTGTTTTGACAATTGCCACTAGGATTCATCATTACATGTGTCCATGTGTCACCACTGCTCAGCAGGCTGTAAAATTCAATTTGTTTGATTTTGCAAAGGACTTTGAAGACAGGAAGGCATGTGGTTTGGGAATTCGGGAGTAATATGATATTTAGCAGTGGCAACCTGACATGGCGGCATTCCCAGAAAAATGGATGAGTGAGAAATTTTGGGAACCTTGATCGGAATTGTAGACCAAAACTATTGTGGACTTAGGAAGCTTGCAAGTATTCCAGATGTGAAATAACATACTAATATACTATCATTTTCCTTTAGCAAATCAATACCTTAAATTTCCTTACAGTGTCTAATGGTAATTATATATATTTTCTTCACTTTGCATGATAATGGGGATCTCATAGGATAATTAAAAACAGCTGATGTACAGTAAGTTGGTTTCATAATGTTATTTGTAAAAATGCTTATTTGATGAGAGCTCTATCGTTTCTATCTGGTTCATGATACAAGAAACCAGGAGCTATAATATTGCAATAGAAACATGCACTGTGATAAATGGATGAAATCTGTTTAGCCTTGTAAATGTAATAAAAACACTGATATTTAGACATTTAGAAATATAAAGTGTAGATTCCTAGCCATTTAGAGCTTGTTTAATCCAATTATGTTTGCCATAGTGTGGTCATAGATCGATGTTCTCAATGCACCATGCAACAATGTTAACTGGAAACACTACAGATGCTGATAAAATGGACAGCATGTGTGCTTGCCAAATAGAATTAGTACAACATTTGTGTTGTACCAATATCACCAGCACACAACAACTGTATATGCATGGCACTTAGGCCAGGTTATCCCTTCAAGGCTAGTGCTTGTACATACTCTACTCTAGAGTCGACCTTGCAATTCTAAACGGCTGAATTGTTTCATTTTCTTTTTTTTCATTTTGAAACAAAGCTCCTTAACAGCCTCTGACTGCATATTGTGGAAATACATACGCATAAGTCTCTCTGAGGCAAAAACTGAAACAGACGCCAAAAGCCTGAGATGAGTGGATCTGGAATTTACAGCGTGGGGGGGGGGGGATTGTGTATTATCACGTACGTTTTCCCACAAATGTGTCAATTCCATGGACAGCTGGGGCTCCTCCTTGACTGATGTAGTTGTCAGTGCCAGCTCCACTTTGAGAAATGAGCTTGAAATCTGTTTGGTTTTGTATGGTCTTAGTGTAGCCAAATATAGAAGATCTATGCTTCCACATTTTTGTGGGAAACTGCATATACTGTATATCCATTGCTATTAGAAAACATTTTATTGGCTAATAGTGCCATATACCATCTGAAAGTCTATCCTATATAGTCCTATATAGTCTTTAGCATAGTTGTTATATGGTATCTTTTATTGCTCAGTCATTCTAGGCAGATGGCTGTTTGGAATATAAGGGACCCTTCAAACAGGAACATAATTTTGCCTCTGTATGATGTCATTGGTGCGAATCACCTGCCCTCTCTTGTGCAAACACGTATGTAAAGTCCAGCCATATGGAAGCAAGTTCGGGATGCTGAGTCTGTTATGGGAAGAGGGAGCCCAGCGATACGCCAAGAAAGGAGCTGACAGTGCAATAAGGCAGACATTTAAAATCAAATACGCTGCTCTAAACGCTCCTACGGCGCTACAATTTGGCGTCTTAAAATAGCCGAAAATCCAGTTGAGCAGCAACCACCCTAATCATAACCGATAGACATCTCTGGAAAAGTATCTTTAAGTGCCCTTCTCCAACCGTCTGCTCTTCAACCCTGCCTTATTGTGGGTTTTTTTCTGCAATATCAGGGGCCTTTTCCATACTCTGCTTTTCCAGGATTTATTATAGATTATTATAATGTGTTCCTCACTCTTTAAATGTGTTATTGAAACTGGCAAACTTTATAAAAAAATAAAAACCCATATTTCGATGTAGCACTTTGGCGATACCTGGTGTGCAGTACGTAGTTATCACAGAGGGGGCATGTTGAGATTATCATAGCCACCCGGGAAATCTGAAAACATTGGCTTTTGTTTTTTTGACCTTAAGCCCTGCAAAGAGAGGGCAACTAGCATGTATCTCTTTCCAAAGGCTTTGATATTGAGAAAGCAAAACCACATCAGTCCTTGCCAACAAATGTAGTTGTTTTGTTTCCTATCTGCTTTTGTAAATCTATTCTTGGATTCCTGTTGTGTTATCCATCTACACCTTAGCATATACCGGCAGCACTGAAGTACCAAGTGCATGAAATGATTGCCTGCATGCTGGCTGTTTGGTTCACAAAATAATTACCGTTTTGTCCTTTGCGTTGCAAGTCTTTGTAACACAAGGTTGTTGTTTACTGTATAAGTGAAGTTTGTACTGAGCAGGTTTTAAGACTTCAGGAGCTTCAGGAGATACTTTCCTCCAATCATCTTTTCATTTACCCAGTTCTGTGTTTTTGTTTAAATTGCCTGGAACTCACTCAAAGTTATCTCCAGGTTTGTACATTTTACTGCTTTTCCTTCAAGCTTGTCCACGTCCAGAGGTCAAGGACTTAACCTATGCTGGGCTGAAGTCAGGGCTATAATTTATTATTGACTAATAGTTCCCCGGAGCTCAGAGTTCTTCACTTGGGTTAGAACTCTGAGATTCTAAATCATTCGGGGTGAATCTCGAATTGCAGGGCACTCACACAATCACTCAGGGAAAACTCAGAGTCACCCATTCATATGAACCGCAGGCTCCACAGTCCGTGCGTCATGGATTTGAAAACATATTGCTGTGTTTCTCCATGTTTTCTATTGTGTTCTATGCTATTTAATTAGCTAAATAACATGAATAGGTTCTGATTAGCTAAACATAGATGGCAACAAATTTATGAGATGTTAGGACTGATCCCTGTAGGTATTTATGGTACATTACTGTTTGGTAAAAATAGCATAGCTTTCATACAGTTTTTTCAAAAGGGGCTGGAATTGTTTCTTCATCAGTATCAATCTGGTCGTCCTCCAGTGGACCGTGAAAGGCTATTTTTATCTTTTAGGCACGTGTTTCCTCTGCTTTTGTTAGCAGTGGAGCAGTTAGTCAGTCCAATTGGGTACTATTAAATCTGAAGTGGAGCGTCCCAGTGCTAATGCTCGGCACATCAGATACATATTTTACGGCAGGTCTGCCCAGACATTAGGGCCTTTTTAATTTCATTGTCCGATGGCCCCTCTGTCCCGTTAGTTTCATGTCTATGTCAGCAACCGAGAAACCGCAGTGTAGAAATGAGTTATGACACGCGATGGCCGAAGGAGAGGGATAAGGATAGAAAGAGTTTATGAAAATGAGATTTTCCTCCCTCTGTCCTCATACATCAAATGAGTAATCACGTAAACAAAAAACTGATTTTGGGCTCGGCGATGCATCCATCACAGCTCAGCTTTTCCCGCCACAATGACAGAGCGGCATTATGGGTATGATTTTGATTGTACTGAAACGTGGGCCTGTATCCTGACGACTGCCCTTTAATTTTCCGCAGTGGGTCAGAGAGACGCTCCCTAGCCTTGGTCAGATGCATGCTGAGGCAGCTGCAGCATTCGACCTGCCAAGGAGCCTCGGACTTCCTCGGATTGGCCGCTCGGGACCGTGAAACGGCTCATTGAATAGCTAAATGGAATCATTATGTTAAATATTTAAAAGAATGGGACACAAGGCTCCAAACTCTATTCCCTCTTCCATTGGACTTCCCACATGGTAGTGTCCATAGGCCTTTACTGGATGTCAGCTGCCGTAGGCTCAATAACTATCACTTCTTTCACCGAGATGCAAATGGAATCCTTACCAGCTAATTAAACAACATTATCTATAGTCCTCAGGTTGATTAAAATTCTAGCTGCCTCCCAGGTTTCTGTGAGAAGCTAAATTTGCTAGCTCTTTCAATTATTTATTTTGTTTTTTGCTATATTGAGCGAGATATGTCAATCAAAACAAAAGAGACTTCGGATTACCAGAAGAGAGTCAGTCATTAAATGCAGAGGTGAAAACAGGCGGTTTAAAATTGAACAGCTTTACTGGCATGTGTTTATGTGTCAGTATGTTAATTCTGTTTATTTGCAATCATCACATTCAGAAAGGAGGTGGGGCTGTTATGTCAAAGTCTAGCAGTATACGGTGACTAATGTGTACTGATTAAGGGGGCCACTAAAAGATTAGCAGCTCAGGTTAAACACCAGACCAATATCCAACATAAAAATAGGTGTGGTATGAGGGCAGAAAGAGTTCTGGGTGTAATTTAAATATATGAGTATATGAGTACCTGGCCCCGCAACCCTGATAGGAAAAGCGGGTTGGAAAATGGATGGATGGATGGATGGATGAGTACCTGATAAATAATAGAACATTTATAAATGTGATTCCTGTCATTTTCACAAATACAGACAAATGAGTAGTTATTAAAAGTTCCCTTCTGCAAGGTGCCTACTGGTGTGTTACAGCGGGCGATTCCATGCATGTCTCAGCTGTGCATGTAATCACCACTGTCCTGGTACTGGAAACGGTATTCAAGGAATGCAAAGTATGTCTGTTTAAGAGACAAGAGCTCCAGGAGGACTGCTGAGGTTATGATGCATGTTTTCCTTCAGCGAGACATCAAGATTAACCACTTAGTCATCAAAGTCAAGTGCAGCATGTCTAAGTAAAAAAATAGCTACAAAAGTGTGATTTGTTTCACGCCAGTGGGAAGGCCGTCATTGTGATCAGACAGAGATCAAACAAGGTTTTATAAAAAGGAAGGGGTGTCTTTAAGGGGTCTCTCTCAGATATTGCTACAATTGATCCCATATCACAGAAATATGGCAGGTGGATGTGAAGAATTTATAAGAAGAATGAATACAGTTATAGTTCGCTAGTAACATTGTTTGAGGTCACTGTTGTTTTAAGGCTGAATTTGCACTAATAAGACTACTGGGATTCTTGAAATATTATGTTATTGATTTACTGTGATATCTCCATCAAGTATTGAAGAGTTAGTAATTATTTCCTTCAGTTTTATTGGCATATTGATGCATCTGGGAACGTAAAGTATGTTGGGGTCAGATTCAGGGAGGAAAACAAAAACTCACTGTCATTTCCTTCTGTGATTCTCTTTCTCCACAGACTGACCTTCTCATGAGCAAAGGAAGCATGGTGCCACCTTGGAGCAGAGAAGTGTGTTCGGGCGCAAGTTCCACAAGGTGAACTTCTGAGGTATTCAAGTCTGCTTTTTTGCTTGTCCAGTCATTAAGTGAATAGTTATGCTCAAATGTAAATGCTTAGTTTGAAACATAAACTCCATATTACATTATTACTTTGTATGTATTACATTATTTTACGTTATTATTTTTCAGTATTCTGTTGTGTATAGCTGGAATAGCTGTATGCTATAGCAACGTGATTATAAATAACCTACTCAATTAGATGAATGGCGATCAAATATTCATATGTATAGCATAAGAACATAAGAACATAAGAAATTTACAAACGAGAGGAGGCCATTCGGCCCATCAAGCTCGTTTGGGGAG
>JAODKL010000095.1:22016652-22047500 GCA_026780765.1 Petrocephalus schoutedeni | reverse complement strand
TTAATTTCAGTGGTACCCATAAAATATCTGTACTTTATATTTCTGCTCCCTGCATGGATTACCTTACATTTATCTGTTGCATATACTGTAATAAAGAAATTAAGCATCGCTAAACTCAAAGTTTTACTTTACCGAAGAAAGCTAAATAGCAAGGGAGATTGTTTCTAAAAATAATCTAATGTTAATCCTTCATAATTGTAACAAATAAGGAGATACACATGGCACAATAGGAGTTACTCAGTTTATGCCTTCAGACTGTTCGGTATTGTGGAAGCCTGAGAATTTCCCTCTGCAGGGAAATTAAACAGCTCGTACAAAGACTCTGTCCCTTAATAGAAGAGCTGAGCAATGCCGCCCCTACTATTCAAAACACGCACAGCTCCCAGAGCTTAGATCTTACTTTGGCTGAAAGCGGCCACAAAAAGGTGTCCTGCAAAGGCAGAAGGCAATTAGAAGTATTTTCTCAGAATAGAGAAGCAGCTCTGCCTGCCCAGCAGATAAAGCAAATGCCTATGCAGATATGTAACTATGATTTCAACCTGCAAGAAGAATGCAGTGCAATATTTATAGATTCTTATGTCCATTGTAACAGCGACATTTTATCAAGCTCTGTGTTCTATGAGCCAAGCCCATAATCGTGTGAGTATTATACATCCTTTGTGCGCTTTTGAAAAAGCCTGAAGCCGACTGGCATTTTTGGCCTGTGCCGTTCACACTAGGGATGTGGCAACCTTATTTCAAAGGTGGGCTTTCGGAATAGCAGCATGCTGCTTAAAGGTGCATCCTACCCGACGGGGGGGAGAGGGGGCAGGTCCGATCCCCACTGTGACTCACAAGCTGTCAGCGGATGCGGAGTTGGCCTCTCTTTCATTGTTTGGGTTAGATGGCTGAGTTCACCACCCTCTCTACTGAGTACCTGCATGGCAGTGGGTGGAATTCAATTAATAATGCTTTCCTGAAAGTGTGTTACACTGCTTGATGGAAACCTACAGTCTCCAGAGTGACAAGAAGTGGGTGTTGACGGCGTGGACAATGGGGGGTGTTTTTTTTACACCACACCCTCCCTGTTTGGCATGGTCACTATGTCTAGTGGAGGGGGCAGCTTATTGCCGGCTGAGAAAAATTAAGAGAAGGAAGGAAGGGAAGTTATGGAAATTGCCCACCATTGTCCATCCTGCTCTGTGAATGTCATGAGCACCGTGTAGCTTATAAACGCACAGACTGTCGTTTCTCTTCAAGGCTGCAGCTCTGTTTTACTGGCCATACCTCTGAACCCCGGGCAAATGGGGCACAGGCATTCGGAAATTATTCTGAATCAGTTTCACTCCCGACCCATCCAGTTTAATTTAATGTACCGCTCTTTACAAGTGAACGACTGAGGTCCGCGTGCACACTGGCATGGGCGTGAATGACATTCCCAAGGAAGATCATACCGGACAGTGTGGGAACACTGAACAGATGGGCATGAGATATGACGATATGAGGAGGATGATTAACAAGACAATTACACCATTGTGATAAGCCTGAGAAGATATTATACGCAAAATTAATGATGTGACATTCAGGCTGATATAAATGTAAAAAACAAAAGGTATCTGTACAGTGAGTTTTGTGGTCTAGAACAGGGATGTCAGACTCCAGTCCTGGAGGGCCGGTGCCCTGTGTAGTTTAGTTCTTTCCCTGTTCCACCACATACAATTGAGCTGAAGAGCTGTGTGGTAATTAGCACAAGGAGCTGCAAGGAGTTGAGTCAGATGTGTCAAACGAGGGTAAACCCAAAAATCTGCAGGGCTCTGGCCCTCCAGGACTGGAGTTTGACACCCCTGGCCTAGAAGAAAGATGCTCAACCATTCCACATAGCCAGGTATGGGCTTTTATGAGAAAAATGCAAATGTGTAGATGAAACTGCGTTACATAAGATGGTGAAAGTACGTATTGTAACTATGTTATTTACAGAATGTCAAAACATGTTTTGTGGAAAAACACATCTATGTAATTAATGTTTTTCGCCAATTTGGACATGAATATATGCCATATTCAAGCAGTGCCTTATGATTACCATGTCTGCGAGTCTCCAAAGTCAAAAACTGAGGACGCCCTTAAGCACAGAATACTTCATTTCATTCATTGATGCAGGCCAGTGATGAGTTCAGATGAAACCAACAGAAGACAACGTGATATTAAGGCTAGCTTTTAAAGAAATTTGTGGGTATAATGTGACAACACACCATTTAAGCCACATTCGGTACAGTATGATAAGGTCATATTATTTAGTTTTGAGCTGCATCATTACTGCAACACTTTAGCAATTTATTTGATAAAGGGGCAGTCGAGGTCGGCAGAGTAGCTGGCCCTGTGAAGGTCCGATCATTAGACAAATGTACAGCTCGTTTTTCAGCACAGTGTCCGTGTTTAAGCCGTTCCTCAAATGAAAAAGGTCACGCTTCAGTTTGAGGCATGTGCCTGAAAGGTCAGCAGGGCGGCCGTGGCCAGTTGTAACCTCAGGGCCTTAGATCACTTCATTACGAGTTATGCGAAATCCATCTGGAACAAGGGCAGACTTGGCCATTCCATTCTGGCTAATTATTGAAGAAAATGGGAAAATATGTAATAAAATAGGCTGTTGATGTGTATGGTGTGCATGTGTGTGTGTGTGTGTGTGGTAGTAGCATTTGACCTCATATTTTAAAGTATTAAAAGGATTGCAACATTGTGGTCGCAACACAAACCTAAACGGGTCTGTACTTATGGCTTATATTGCAACTATTTCTATATGAATGTACAAACGTTAACTGGTCTTGGTGCGAGGGGACTTTGGAGGTTAATTGGTAGCAGGTGTTAGTAATATTTCATTCCCACCTTTGTGATTTTTTTCTTAATAACCCCATTTAACAGTAGGAACTTTGATGTCATGCAGTTTTACAATCAGCGAGATTCTTTGTAATTTCGCAAACGTTAATTCTTCATCTGGTGTCACTGAGGCATACAGCTAGGTGAGAGATATACGGCAAACAGATCGCCGAGGTTGAACGCCAGCCTCGGTATGGGGCTGTCAAACTGCAGCGATGTTCCCGCAGCTTTCTGGCTCATACAGGAGGGGGATTACGTTCAGTTGAGATAAATTTTAAATTACATACTTATGTTCAATTAGTGTTCACCTGAGCTTCATCATCTCATCTCATATATTTTGTCTGAATTGTTTAGCCTTTTTATAAACCTCATGTGATGGTTATTTAGTTATCCAATCATATGCAGAAAGAGCACTTGCATTTTTTATTGCTACCCTTTATGGAAGATGTTTTAGTACTTATAGTAGATCTCACAGTGTCATAAGATGCAGCATCAAATGCCTTCACATTGAACCTGCAGTACTCTTTGCAGACACTTTAATTCCAGCATTTGATTCGTTGAGATTTCCGAGCCATGAAACTGGATTGGACGATTTGGAGGGAATTCCATGTCTCATTATAGTGCAATTCACCTACAATGAATTAACGCATTAAACTGTCAATCAGTCGTTATGAAACGTGGGATGAGTTTCCCGAAACCACTATGACGTCACAAGAACTGTCAAGGCCAGAGTGAAATCATATGTTTCCCTTAGTGACTAACAGGCGGGTTACCTGCTTCATTACGCTTTGCGGCACCCAGCACTCTCAATAGTTGTGATTTGTTTTGTGAACCATTCCAGTCTACACTGGATTCACAGGTACTAGGTACCATGATCACTATACTAAACCATTTACACGGACAAAGTTTCTGACAAACTTAGTCAATGTTAAAAACCTACCTTTGTTCCGTGGATATCCTGATACACTGCCTGGGCAAAAAAAAGTCACCGTTTGAATTTAAATCAGCAAATACTTAAGAGCCAATGACTGAATCACTATTACAGTTCAGCAACACTATGCAACAGTAAAGTGAAGTCAGCTGAGTACCTGAATCTACTGAATGGCTGGATATCCCATCCAATGGTTATTTCTTTCCTTGATTTGTGAAATAGTGGCTCAGGGAGGAAGAGGAATTATTATAAATCGGCCACCACAGTCTTGACCTTAACCCCACTGAAAGTCTTTGGGATGTGCAAAATTAATGCAAATCTGGATGAAAAAAAATGATGTTGCAAAAGCATGTGGAAACAATGCCATATGTGCAGCATAATCAAAGCTAAAGGTGGTCCAATGAAATATGAAAGTGTGTGACTATTTTTTTGGCCAGGCAGTGTATATTGTATGATGTAAAGTTGTATATTGTGGAAATAATAAGTTTGGATGCTATTAATAATAAGATACTATTCACGATATTGCAGTACTATGGATTATGCGTATTTTTCTCAGAATGCCAAATGGAATTTTGGGTTTGTACAAAGCCAGCCTTTGTTTTTATCTCTGTACAATTGTTGGGCACTTTCAAAAATTCAAAAATGTATTCTTTTTATCAAACACTATTCCCACAACCCTGGCAAGCAGCTGGAAGATGGATAGAATCTAACTTGACTAAGGTGGCTTTGCAGGGTGCACATCCATCCATCTTATAACCACTTATCTCGGTCAGGGTTATAGGGGCAGCCTGGAGAGAGTTACACCCCGGATTACATGCCAGTTCATCACGGGGCAAACTAGAGGAAACTAGAGGAACCATATCACAAGGTGGACCCCCCCCCCAAATCAGGAAGGTGTGAAACAACTCTGTCATGCACTGAGCCACCATGCCATTCCGAGGGCATATGTGCTGTAACTCCATATACATTTTTTTAGTCTGCACTTTTTAGATTATATCTCCGAACTGTTAACGAATGGGGGTTGTGTGGCTTGGTGGTCCAATCCTTGGGGCCTGCAGACTGATGCCACTGGTGGACCCCTGAGTGAGGCCCTCAACCCCAATTGTCCCAGAGGTGCTGCATGCTGGCTGACCCTGTGCTCAGACCCCTGAGCTCACTGTCACCTCCCCAAGTGTTTCGCAGAGAGTCAGATGGGATCGTGGAAAAGACAATTTCCCAGTGGCAATAAATAAAGTAGGCAATTACTATTCTGTGTTCATAGAATCCATTTTTATGATTCACAAGTCTATGCATTTGATTTTTCCCTCTTTTTTTTCTTATTTCTTTTCCTTTCTTTTTTTTCTTTTCTGTGTATATCCTTGTGCCCACGTTCATCCATATGCTGTTTCCATACCTGTCACTGCGGTAGAGAAGGGCGGGAAATCCCTGCCGCACCAGGGGGTCCGAGAGTGGGCAGATTCAGGGCGAGCGACAGGCTCTCACTATCAGACCAGCCGCAGTTATAAATAAGGTGAACAGTGTATCTAGTGAGATATTCAATGAAAATCAAACTTCATTATTTCTACACTCTTTGATTGTGGCCTTTTCAGAAGAGACTAGACTGGCAGGTTGGGAAGTTGGGAAGAAGTTGTGAAAAAAATAAAGAAGGCAACCATTAAATATAAGGGAGATCAAAAAGGCAGCCTCTGTGCATATAAGCACCTATAAGCAGCGCCCCACACAGACGCTGGGGTCCTCCACGAAAGGAGGAGGTGGTTCCCGGCTTCAGTGAGGAATCAGAAGACACTGGTGTGTCAGACAAACCAAGAACACGACACAGATGGGACTGATTAATAGAAACAACTGGAACCATCACCACCACCCCCTCCCCCAAACAAAGACTTCAGAGCTATAATTTATTATATTCTAAATAAAGTACACAAAACATTTTTAAGCTGTGGCATTTAGCGCAGGGGGGCTCTGGAGTTAAAATGCCCTTTAAGCCTGCTGAGGGACTTGTTCAGCTGCATTACTGTATACATACAACCACTTATGAGACAAAACCAAAACCCCCAGCAGGCTAGTAATTTGGCAGTACAGCAGAAACGGGACCATGTGGTCTTTATTCCCATCAAGGAAGGTGCCGACTGTACAATAAACCTGCTTAATAATCTTTAATTGAGTGTTGGTGTGTAGATTGTTGGCATGGTGGGTAACACTCTATGGCTATGAGGTTGAGGGTTTGAATCTCATTGGAGACTCTTCTTGTCCTTCTGTGGGTGTACAGTTTTTGCTCACTGTATGAGCTGTGTTAAAAATGCTTTGACAGCTTTATAAATTTGGAGAAAGCAAATGTCCACTTTGAACAGATAACTGCCATATATTTATTTCGTCATTTTGTGAATCAACAATTAATTACCGACTCATTTTTGCTACACTCAGTTTTTTGCCACATCCATCTCATCTCACCATGTCATCACCCCATCTTCTCACCTCTTCTCCCGGGTTACTGTGGCAGCATGCTGAGCAGGTCAGAGCAAACATCTTCCTCCATGACCATAGACTCCATCTCATTATTAGGGATTGCAAGATGTGCCCAATCAAGCCGGGAGATATAATCCCTCCAGCGTGTTTTGGGTCTTCACCGGGGCCCCCATCCTGTGGCGCGTGCCTAGAACAACTCTTTTGAAAACCGACATTCATTCCACATTGTTTTAAAACTTCTGGAACATGAGCCGAACATGTTCCAGCTTATTTGTGTCCCAAATGTTTACCTATGTATTTTTAAGAAATTAGTTAGGTTCACAGTTATTGGCAGTGAAAAAAATGATTTTTTTTGTACATATATATACACAGACACACACATATATATATATATATATATATATATATATACACACACAATTTCAAAAATAATAAAATCAAAATTAAAATAGATTGAGCTGAACTATTATGTACTGGCAGTGTAGTGATACAGTGCATTTCTGTGTAGGATTTGCATATATTCTGAAGTGGATGGATGCCCTGACAGCATGTATCCCATGACAGCGTAAATTGGAGCATTTCCACCTACGAGGATATTCTTCTATGCACAGTGTCTCACAGACTTTATGGAAAACATCCATCCATCTTAAAATTGCTTATCCTGGTTGGGGTTTCAAGGCTGGGGATGGGGGGTGGGGGTACAATCAATCCCAGGGCAAAGGGAAGAGAGTCCCTGGCAGGGCACCAGGCATGTGGGCTGCAAGAAAAGCTATGATTCTGCCCCCCTCCCCATGAAATCCAGTACCCCAGTTGGTGAAACTACCCCCAAATATCAGTTTGCAAAATCTCCAGAGGGGGACTGGATTCCCCCCTTGAAATTTATTTCTGGCTATGGGCTTGCACATGATATAGATACAATTTTAACGAACTGCTTGTCTTTGAACTGTGGGCGAGAACTGGAGAACCCGGAGGAACCCACCCAGCCTGGGGAGAATATGCACACTCCACACACACACAGGGGAAGCAGGATTCGAACCACCAACACTGGAGGTGTGAGGAATCATCATGCTACCTCCATTACTTTTTATTCTGCGTTAAAATTCTGATAAAAAACTAGACTCCTAATGGTTTGAATACTAATCACCTAAAAGGTGATGTAGAGTTAGTAAGACCAAGAAACTTTTAATCCAAGATTAAAGCTTTTTCCCTTTTTTCCTGAAAGGTGGTAGATTGATTGGCACCACAGGACTCGCACTGAATTCCTATGAAAGAGGCATCCCACTGATATCAGCACATCTGAGATCCTTTAGTTGAATCTCTGTAAATGACACTTTTCTTAGAATTCTTGCTGATAAGGAACGACCCCGACTGTGCAGATTTGTTAAAGTGTCATGATGAAATTGTTGTTTATATTAATCAAATTTCTAACTTTGATATGGAGCATTTTTATCTGTCAGAGATGAAGACAAAATCACAATGCCACGATGAGGCTCTCTCAAGGGAAGGTTGGCAGTGAAATTTGATAGCGCATTTACGGAGGTCTTGAAGAAGTCTCTCTATTTGATCATTCCTCAATAAAGGGCTGGCATGAAACAGAACAAGTTTTCATGTTCAAATGAATGCAAATTATTGGTTTAGAAGGTCCTTTTCATGAAGTCATAATCTAATGTCCAGAACTGGATGCGGTGCTGAGTTTCTCGTTTATGCATCACTGGCAGAGTTTGTTTGTAACAAAGAGAAAATCTGACTTTTTGGCCTCAAACTTTAATCCGCTGTTGAGCTCCTACACGAAAGTGCCGAGACAGAAGTCCCAGTGATGTCCTCTGTACTACTGGTGTGTAAAATCTGGGTGCAGAATTTGGGTACAGGCTGTTTCAGTAATATGGAAAAGTGCCATCAGCTGGAAGACACTTCCTTTCAAATGCCATCATTCTTCACAGATGTCTCATGCTGAGTCCCAGTCAGCTCCTGGCTCTTACCCACAAGCTCCATATTTCCCGATCTCTTGGTTTTCAACACCAGTTTACATTATGGTGTTACTATTTCAGAGAAAAACGACCCCTTTCAAATGCATTTCAAAAGCAAAACTATGAAAAACCACTTTGAAGATTTTCATGCACGTGTGCCAAACCTTTCTAAGAGTGTTATCCCTGGTAATGCAGGTAATGCATCGCAATGGAACAAAATCATATTCCAAGTCTTATTTTAGACTAGACTTGAATAAAAAATTACTGTGTCCCTTTTCGTGAGCAACGATCTCTGTTAATCCTGGGAACTGCCCCTGAATGATAATGCTCTGGCGTAAAAGCTGCATGAATCAAGTGACATCAAAGTGTTTATGACCACAGGAAAGAAATCACTAAGATCTTTGGCGGTGGACAATAATGCAAGGAAAGAAGTGTTTAACCACAGCACAATTTGTGCTACAAACAGATATATATATATATTATATATACAGTATATAACACAAGCGAAACACAAATTGAATTCAGCATTCAAGCACTTGCATGATCTTATTCCACTGCTTTTTGGAAGGGTGGTATTATACTATTTATGGTCATTTCAGGTAAACAAAAAATAAATAATAATAATAATGCAAGAATAAATAAGTGTGACCAGTATATGCGCTAGACGACAACTGACATAATTGTTTATGAATGTAGGTGTCAACTGACAAACTGTCTCCGAAGTGCCGTGTGTCGCTAGTTATGTTAAAATGACATTGGGCGTTACGCTAAACGGCTGACAAGTGCAGTGTGGCAGCTGAGGTGCCAGAGTAACAGACCTACTTATGACGAGTGACGGAAAACTCTTTAAATGATATCGGTGCGTGTTGCGGCTTTGAAGGCGAAAGAGTCAAGGGCAGGTCTTTTTATGGAACAAAAGGGAAATTTATTGAAGGAATACTAAATGAAACAAGGACACAAAATAAACAAGACTGCAGGGGGGTCAGAATGAGAGGACTTCAAGGGGGAAGGACAGAGCCTACAAGAGAAGAGTGACGGTAATTGCCGGACTCCAGAGGATCAGACAGACACTGACTAAAATACATAAGACCAACACAGGGCAGCAAGCATCAGATGTGGCCTATCAGGGCCACATGAGGGGGGAGGCAGGCAGATGTTGCGGGCAGGATGTGACAGTGTGTAGTTAAGACGGGCAGGAAGTAAATATGCAGCCAAGACAGCAGTCAGCACAGAATATGATTCTTTGAACCCATTCATGTCTTGGAATTATTAACCCTTCTAAATTAACTCTTCAGTTGTCAAGTTCATGTCACGTTTGATGGGGGGGGGGGGGGAGGGGTTGGCACTATTGGAAGAGATGAGCACATATGCGTCAAAGTGTATTTTGATAAAAAAACACAAAATACCCCATTTGTAAGGGTACCAAAGTAAACTATATGATTCAAAAGTACACTTCACCCACTTCTATCCGGTATCAGCCAGTTCCTTAACAAGCACTCTGCTCTGACTCAAATGGCCAAGCATAACAGCAACTTTTTTTACTGCTTAACGAGCATGTTGAGATTATAAATACGGCCTAATGTTGAAATAAGGTGCGAAAACCACAGCAGACGTGAACCCTGCAGGGACATGTTGGAAAAGCTCATCTGAGTGCAACAGTATGACAGTATGATGTATTTGCTTAAAGGTGAACTCACTCTGCAGTGAGTGTCATCTGGTTTTATCTGAGTCTCTATTATCAGTCCAGTACTATGGGAAGCATCTTGCCGGAAATCTTGGTCAGGCCATATCGGCTTTGACAGGTTTGTATAGCAATCTGAAGAGGGCTTTGGGATAAATGTATTTCTAAGGATGGACACAGCTGATAAGAGGGAAGATCCTTTGCGATCACATTTTATTTTACATTGGGTACAAATATTTAGCAATTTAAACTGAATGTAACAGCTATCATTTTAATTGAATTAAATTGTTTTGTTTCTGTAAAAATTATACACTCCGGATTCCTGACCAGGATAATCCGATTATACAACAACGTTAATAAAAAATAACTAATTTGGGCATGCCCCTTTCACTCTGGAAACTTTTCAGATCATTTCAGCACACAATCCGTTCACTGTGACTTGCCAAACAAATTAAAATTATTATTGTTATATTAAAACTGTGAGCGCCGTGTGTTGGGTTGGCGCCCCATCCTGGGTTGCTTCCTGCCATGTGCTCGTAGTTTCTGAAATAAGCTCTGGACCCCTGTGGCCCCGCACAAAAGAAACAGATAAGGAGAATAAAGGAATTTATATATCACTACACAGGGGCATGTATGGACTGGGGCTGAACTCCCTGACCTGTAAACAAAAAGAACTTCTGTGATCTTTCGGTACATTTTCCTCCAGGCATTTTATTAAACCGACCAGTCACTATCACCTACTGTATCGCTGCACACTATGAAAAAGTAGCCAGAACTGTGAGGGACTCAGATGGCTAGCCTTACAAAGAAATTAGATGCCTTTCCTAAGCAACTTGAATCCATAATTGCTGCTCAAAATGCATCCCTTTAATTTATATATACCTCACCACATCTAAAGGGAGCTGTCTGCTGATCTGAGTGACAATAAATTGAAAGCAGCAATACATTATTGGCTGGGGTGTTAGCTCCGAAATAAATCCACAGCACTTATTGGTAATCAATTATTAAAATCCAGAAGGCTCACTCCATTGTGTGTAATGGGTGCTATAAATAAAAAGATGAAAGCGTATGATTGGCTGTTGTGCGATTGGAGGCGGGGTCTCAGTGCCATACTGGCAGTGGAGAGTGCTCTGTGGGCATGGCACATGGCAGTGTTGTGTGGCCTAAAGGGCAGCGCCCGCGGTGGGGGGAGTGTGAGAGTGGGTAATAGGTCACCATCTCTGTGGGAGAGGGCAGCTGGAGATCTGGCAGGCCTTCCACCATGTGGACCCCATTTCCCTCGGCACCTTGATCTAAAATGACACAGCAGGGGCATTTTTACACTACCTGGGTCTGGCCCTACGCCTCAGCTCAGGAACAATGGCGATCTTTCTTTTAATTTGGGTTTATTTGTCTGGCCCGTTATTTGTTGCTAATTATTTGCCGAAATTTTTTATCACTACTTTTATTTAGTAGAAGCTTTTCTCCAAAGCGACGTGCGAGTGAGGCAAATAGCACATTACAGACATGCATTCTGTTGGGGAGTCGACTAAACTTAAGTGCAGCTGGGCTGAGCTTCCAATGAATAACCAGGTACAAGTGTTAGCAGTATTGGAGCAGGAGCTACACAGCATCTACCAAACAACCTAATAGGACTGTATACCGTATGTGGCGGAGGAACTACACTATATCTATGTTGTTCAGTCTCCTTTTTAATTCGTATATACCCATGAAAACCCAATCTCTGTAAATCATTGGCCCAAGTTTGTATTAACCACAAGAAAAATGCAAATGTGTGTATTCTCTGCATTTTTGATTTTCCACTCGATCATTACATGCCAAAATGATCTATCAGCAGCTGTCAGCCAGCATCGAAAGCCTAGTTCTTGATTCTAGACTCTAGATTCTGTGTACCTTTAAATTTCTTTTCAGCTGGGCATTCCTATTACCTTTCCAATTCCCTGTGGACCATAGTGTCTGAATCAAACCTGAACCATGCTATCAAGCATCAGTTTTTTTTTTTTACACAGCTTAAGAGACTATCATCCGACATCATTCCATTCAGAGCGTCCTCCTATCTTGCCACTGTAATGATCAGACAGAGAGTATCCAAGTGCAGGGGAATGGATGTTTAATTCGCAAGCTCAAAAAAAAGTCTGAGATGGGCAGGATCAAAACCGATAAGGCAGAGAAGCAAAATAATCCAATGACATAATCCGAAGGGGAGCCTGCAGGCACATGCAATGGCTCAGTAGCGAGGAGGCAACGAAAGCCAGGAGAAGAGACAGGCAAGAACCGTATGCCCGGTAGGGCAGAGACATAGATCGTACATGAATCTAATATGTGCCAGAAACATTCAGCAAGGTGTAGGCAGTCAATACTTTATGAGTTAAGGGAACTGCTAATTACTGGTGATGTATGGCAGCTGTTAGTACTCCGGGGAAGGCAATCATTGGAGATTTAGGTGAAGGTGGGTGTGGCCAGGGCTGATGAGAAGGAGGCATGACAGGTGCTGCATCCATCCTATGCCAGGTTGCCTCAAAGGGCAAAGCACACCCTATGACTGTACACAGCATAAGGCTGGTTCCCAGCAAATAAAGCCCTCACATTTACATTATCCATTTTCACATTTGCTTCATTCAAGATAATGCATAAGGTGTTAATTCTGTTCAGTCCCCTTGCTATCTTCCAGCTATAGTATGACATTTTATTCTTGAATGATGTCATTATCCTCCCCATCCCCGCGGCACATACACTGACTAACTTTAGATTTAGGCTTCAACTTTGTTGATGATTAATTTAAATCTACATCCTTTTGGCACCAGCCAGCTATGAATATGTTAAGCTTCGTTTATGACTTTTGTCTTATTTCCTTAATCTCTTGCAGACGCTTTTCACTATTTACCAGATGTCTTATTCATGGTCTACCCCTGACTGTTAATTTAAGTCCAGAGTAAATTATAACTTCTGTATTTTTTTCTGCCCATTATAAAGATATATTAAAATCAGTACTAATACAGCAAAAATTCATGCTGTTTTGAAAGTGACATTAATGTTATATTAAAAAATTTAAAGCTTGGAATGACTAATACGTAATAAAGCAACAAGTATTAAAATTCTTATAAAGCAGGGCCAACGTCATTGCATCGATCAAGAATGGACCCGAAAGAGTAATAATGGCAGCAGCAGCCCAGTGTTATCTGTAGGCAGAATTTGCTGTTTCAATCAGTGCAGTAGAGATAAATCACTCATCAGCATTAACATACAGACCTTTTGACAGGTATACCATATACTAATTATAACCATGCCTGGGGCATTGTGGGTACTGTAGTACCTAGCAGTACTGAAGGATGTCCATGGAGTTAGGGTAACCAAAACCTTGTTTGTGGCCGTTTCTGTGGGGACGCGGCAAATGTGCAATGTTTCAGTTAATTATTAAAAAATGATTCATGTAAATTCAGTTTACTAATGTACTAATTTATTCTTGTACAAGACATTTAAAGATTATTGATAAAGGGGCAATTATATACTGATGTGTTTAATTTTAAGATTAAATTAATTAACAGAGTAAATTATTGAAAAACTTTGTAATAACTGGAGAAGGAGCTCTAACTAGTCTAAATAGTTTTAATCCACTGTAGAAGTGGTTCTAACCAGCTGTAGAAACAGTTCTAAACAGTTGTGGTAAAGCGTCAGATCTTCCTAGCACATTAGTTCTTAGTTTTGTTCTTACATTCTGTTGTGTTTATTATCTCTAGGCCCATGTTTTCTTTAGTAGAGAAGCAGTCTCAGAAAGCAGCGTCTAACTGATATCATATGTCAGCTGCTGTACTGCTTTAGTCATGTACACCAAGCCCTTTAAACATCCAGGGGTCTGTGCTCAGGAATATTCATCCGCAGTGATGAAGCAGCACGTTTCTTTAAGTTACAAGCTTAGCGACTTACCATCTGCATTTTTGACTGTTTAGTAAAGTGAAGCATGATTGTCTGACTGGCTGAGGGTTTAGTGTGCACAATGTTAAATGGCAAGATTTCTATTATTATTACTATTATTAGAAAGAGAGGTGAAAATTCTTTTTATAAAGACTTCATGGTACTCGTGTGCTCGGTACATGGCATTCATGGAGAGGTGTAAAAATTTGGTGGCACTAAAAGTAACCTGTGAAGACTTCTGTTACTGTCATTGTGATTTTTAAATGTATTTCAGACCACAAGCCTGATATGTGTCATGGAGCATGAGTCATGTTAGGAACCGATAAAGCAAACAAATTATGCTGTTTTCAAACAATTTCAAATCGAAGAGGTGCCTCCATATGAACATTATAAGGAAAGTTTTTCAAGGGTTATTTTCGCTGATTCGTCTAACTTTCAATCCCGCTGCACACTGCTTGAAAAACAAACAGCCATATTTAATTAGCTTTGCAGTTATATAATGGGGAATTTTGAAGCCTATATCTGTGCAGAATTGGTCCCATCATCTCGCAGTTGCGTTATGAATTATGATGGATTGCTGCATGGGGAAAATTCAAAATGCATTCGGAGACAGAATTGCCTTGTGTTTTGTGTTGTTTACAGTGCTGGAAGAATAGGAAAGATATTCACAGTTTGATTTATATTCTGCCATTATAAAGCAGTCAATTGGCATGAATTTCAGGAGTTATCTCCAGTAGGATTTCAAATTAAAAGTAAGAAATAATGCAGCCTAAGGAGCTAACATTTGGTATTATGTCGACCAGTTACACCTGATAAGTCACTTTCATTAAACCTTTTGTTTTCTGATTTATCTTAGTACTTTGTGCATTACCTGACTGAATTAATATAATGACACATCAGGGGAGAGAAGGTTTTACAGACAGTATCTCTGGGAAGAGAATGCCATTTATGACATAGTACTGCATATAAGTCTGACCCCAAAATCTATGATCTCTTTTGCATTCATCCAAAACCAATAACCATTTTTCCAGTAAAAGATTACAGTGAGCCTGGAAGCACACACACACACACACACACACACACACACACATTTGTATACCTATATTAGTGAGGACTGTCCATTCATTTCTATAGAAAAATGCTCCTCCAAGTTGTGACATCCTCAATCCCTATCCTGCCCTAACCTTAACCATTAGTAACCAAACAAAGTACAAGACCTGGCATTTTTTTTGATTGAAGTCACATATTTTTATTAAACTGAGTTTCCCCTTGTGGGAACTGAAATAATTGTCCCCACAATATCAAAATAAAAAAATAACTACATTGTGGCGATACTGATGTCAATGCATTTTCATCATTGACGTCATCGAGTATGTTGACTAATCATGGCAGCCCTAATTGCAAAATGGAAATTTCCTAGATTACACATTGGTCATCTTTTACATGGCTCCATCTAGTTAAAAGTCTCACATTAAAGCTTTCATCAAATTGAAAAGGACAACATTAACCCATAAAATTAAAATTTCACTCTAAGGACTTAATGTTTTGGGTAAAAAGAAGAACATCAATAGCCTCAGAGCAGGAAGGCGCGCATTTCTTTGGCTTGTCAGATAATACGTTTGGTTCATATGTACACACCGATAAAGGAGATGATGCTGACCACTCCAAGCTAGGCAGAAATTCAAAACCCCACCGACAAAGCAAACAAATGAGATTTACATGCAGCAATTCGGTACTTATCATCAAAGGCCATTCAGCCGCTGGAATAGGCCCAGATTTGCTCTAGGTCTGGTTTACATCAGGCAACTGATGTGAGACGGCTTTCATTATTAGGTTTGGATTGAGCCCCATAAGGGTAAGGCCTCACGAGACTCAGTTGCAATTAAACTGAATTATCTGTAAGCTAAATCGAAGGAGTCAAGTCCATGTAGAAGACTTTTTATTCAGAGCACGGAATGAATTTGAACCAAACAATGTGATAGACATTTTGTGTGTTGGCTCGTTTCGGGGCACAAAATGAATTTGAAAGGTTAGCAGACACCGTGATGGACATGTTGTCATGATGATTGGCTTAGGGGTCTTGGCACAAAGGCAGATGGTCCATATGTAGGAAAGGGGGGGTGTGAAAAATATATAACGATGTAGTCATTTACTGTTGATAGGCAATAATGAGGGGTGTTATTGGGTTCTAGGGACCAAATTAAGTGACTGAATGGTTTTCCTGTGTAAAAATGTTACTTTATTTCAGCATCTGCATTTCAGTCAATAGCTGTGAAGTGTTCATTGGATTAATGACTAAGGTGCCACCAGACTGAGAATGTGGATGAAATTTACCTTTATTAAAATGATTTTTTTTTTCTTTATAAATCCATGCTCTGACAGGTAAAGTACTCACCGCTAATCAGGTTCAAGGTAAAGTCTCCCATTGAACTGAAAGTTACTAAACATTCTGATCTGGTCATAGCTTGGTGCTGTGTCAGTGAAATGGGAAATGTTGCCAATGTGATAACTGCACAGTGATGATGAACATCAACAGATTGTGTAAAGTTTATCTCGCTGGATGTTTTGTATCACCATCGCCTTACTGTCAACCCTTTGAAAGCAGAAATGGGAAGGAGGACAGTGCAAGGCCTGACCGCTGTCTTCTCGGCCCGCGCGATATTCACCATCTTTTAAATAAGTCAACCCTTTCCCTCAGCCCCGACCCGGGTAATTCAATTCCGCGTCGCCCATTGCCATTCACCGCTTCTCAGACTCCACGGCTTTCATTAGAGCAGGGCCCGCTCAACAGGCTTAAACCGATTCCATCTGCTAATACGATGGCATTAACTGCGGCCCAAGGCACGGGGCATTCAAATTGTATCACTCGCCGCTCCGACATTGACACGGAATAATCACAATCCCTGCCACATTAAACAGGCAGTCTAAGGTCGACTAATCAAATATATTCACAATCATTTGGCCTCAGTAATAACTGGTACTCTTTTAAAAAAATATATACATCCATTGATATTTTTGGCACAGCGTGAACCCGAAAACATGGGCTCAGTGCTGTAGGTCATGTTCTTCGTTTTTCAGGATTCCATCTCTGGAATCCGATTGTATTTGCTAAGATTTTCCTTCCTCTTATTATTCTTCTACTGCGCTATTTTTTGCTAATTTGCATAATGTAGAAATTCTACTTTTCAAGCTCATCCTTGACTATTCATCCGATTCGCACAAAATCTGTACTGCAGCATCTTGAGATTATGTAGACAAAACTTGTCTGTGGGATTTTAATCAGGCAAATTGATCTGACGATACAGACCAATGAATTGCTTGGGTGTAGCTTTTTTGCACAAAATGACTTATTTCCCATCAATGGAACATCCAATTCTCACCAAACTTGCTATGTGTAGTATGTAAGACATTCTGAGGCCACTCCCCATATTTTGTAAAAATCACCCAATAGGCGGTGCTGTAACTCAAAAAAGTTTATAACTCAGGAACCATTTGACACAGAATGATTTAATTTTGTACACTAGTTCATGGCCAGATGTCCCGACTAATCAAATAATAAAATCAAACATGGCTGACAACAGCCAATCAAATTTCAGCATGCTATAATTTCCCTTTTATATAACTGAGAATCTGGAAATTTGGTGCAATGGTACAATATTTCTTCCGTTATTAGGACCAGAAAAAAGACACAGGTTGGGCTTATTTTGGCGCTATAGTGCTCATAGTGTCCATTAGCCCTTATACAGTAATTTATATATTATAATGCCATACAAACACAAAGTGCCTCCATACTTCATACACATTCATTTACAGACTATTCAGCCCATAATGCTTAGACGCCATTAATGTACAGTAATGGCAGATTGGTGTATGTACTGAACTTTATTTATATTGTCTCCAGCCCAACACCAGAGGAGTGCAGTGAACACTCATAAAACTCAGCTTATATGCATTGGTTTCCCATTCAGGTCCTTCACCTCAAGTGACTCGACTTATTCCCAGTATGCAATGCAGCAGTACAAGGGGGGAAATAATATAAATAATATAAAGAATTAGTATAAATAATTAGAACGTTGGAAATGCAGTCTAAGATCCTATTCGAAATTATTCATTGTTTCTACTTAAACAAATGAATAATGAAGGTGTGCTATGAAATGAGCAAGATTAGTGATAATTAGTAAAATAAAAAAAAAGATTATAATGCAATTGCCATATTTTACATAACAGAACCTGAACTGATCGTACAATCATTACATGTAGTTGGCAATATTTTGATTTACTGTAATTAAAAAATAACTTAAGTATGAATATAACCAAATGAGGGAAACAAATATATATTTTTTTTATTTCTGAAAACATAATATAGCGGATGGTGGTAATTAAAGCCACTTGCCTAATATTGTGGTCCTCCTTAATGCTGTCAAAACAGCTCTGACCTGTTGAGAAATGGACTCCACAAGACCTCTGAACATGTCCTGTGGCATCTCACACCAAGATGTTAGCAGCAGATACTTTAAGTCCTGTAAGCTGTGAGGTGGGGGCTTAATGGATCAGAAGTTTTGGAGGCCATGTTTAGGTAGGTGGTATGTGTCAAAGTAACACCCACATGAATGCCAGGACCCATGTGTCCCAGCAGAACATCACACTGTCACTGCTGGCTTGCCTTCTTCCCATAGTGCATTCTGCAACCACGCACTTATGCACTCTGGTCAGCAAGGCGAGGCAGCGGCTCTACCATATGAGGCAGCTGAGGAGCTTTAAGGTCTCTCCTGCTGTCCTTAAGGCCTTTTACTTGGCTGCCATAGAGAGCATCCTGACCATGAGCATCGCATCGTGGTTCGGGAACTGCTCTGCCCAGGACCAGAAAGCCCTGCAGAGGATGGTTAGAGCAGCTGAGCGCTGCACCAGATCTGCCTTGCCCTCCCTACAAGACATCTACAACAGCCGCTGTAGGACCAGAGCAACAAAGATCTCCAAGGATCCATCCCACCCGAATAGCTCTCTGTTTTGCCTGCTGAATTCAGGCAAACCCTTCCGCAGCCTTATGACCAGAATGGAAAGGTCAAGGAGGAGCTTTTTCCCCCAGGTCATAAGGCTCCTGAACCAGGACAACACTCAGTGCCTCTAGTGTTCTCACACTGTCCAAATTGTTGGCACATACCTCAGGCCTCTTGCAAATTGCACTGATATTGCACAGAAAAATACCACTTACCAATCACGTATGTATTGATAGATTATGTGAAGCTGAACATTTCATATATTTTTTTATCTTATATTATTATTTTTCCTTATTTTTTCTCTATATTTTGTTACTGTATCTTGCACAGCTGCTCGGAGTGACCAGGGTTACATTCCACTACATGGTGTATGTGTACAACTGTGTACATGATGAATAAACCTCTTGAATCTTGGTGCCATCTCTTCCCCAGGAAAATGACACACATGCACCAGGCCATCCACATAATGCAGCCAAACTCATGACTCATCCTACCAGGCCACCTTCTTCCATTGCTCCGTGGTCTGGCTCTGATGTTTACATGCCCATTGTAGACACTTTCGAAGGTGGACAAGGATCAGCATGGGCACTCTTACCAGTCTGCAGCTCTGCAGCCCTATACTCAGCAAGCTGCAATACACTTGTGTTTGGACTCCCTTCTATCATAGCCAGCATTAACTCTTTCAGTAGATTGTGCTACAGTAGCTCGCTTGTGGGATCAGACCAGACAGGCGAGTCTTTGCTCCACACACTGTGGCTCAGCAGGTTAAGCCCCTTGCCTGTGATTGGAAAGTTGATCGTTCAGTCCCAGCCTTGGCATATTTGTGGGCCCTTGAGCAAGGCCCTTAACCCCCAGCTCCCTGGGCACCACACAAGATGGTGGCCTGTCACAGCCAAGCTTTCTCTCATGGAGGAGGTGAGAAGAGAATTTCCACACAGGGATCAATAAAGTATCAATGAGCCTTGGGCACCAATGACCCCATTACCAGTTGGCCATTTTTGTATAATATTTGGTAGGTACTGACTACTGCATACTGGGAACTCCTCACAAGACCTGACTGCATGTTTTGGAGATGTTCTGACCCAGTCGTCTAGCCATCACAAGTCACTCAGATCTTTATGCTTGTCCATTTTGCCTGCCTATAGCATATCAACTTCACTTGCCTAGTCTATAATAGAACCCTAGATAGTTGCCTTTGTAACAATGTTATTTGCTTCATCTGTCAGTGGTTTTAATGTTATGGCTGATCGGTATGTGAGTCCTCCTGTAGTGACCTCCGTGGGCCCCTGTAATGCAAACGAGTTGACCTCTGTGATAATGGTCTGGCCACTAAACTGCACCATGTACGGTCTAACGAGGGAGACTGCTTGGATGGGGGCTGTGTGCAAGCGTGCTCCATCACAACACGTAACTCATGGAGATGGAGAAGCGGGAGATAAAAATAGGGCCCGGCATTTGTTTACTCCTAACAGTCTGGCCATTAAGATTTTATCGTATTTTAAATCATGCACAGCATAGCAGCCGCTGAGCCCCACCAAGACAAAATGTGATTACCGATACAATAGTATCTGCTATGACGAAAGGAAATGGAGCAAAAGTAATCTAGTTCGTTCAGAGACTTTTTCCCGTAATAGCGCACTCTGGACAATATTATTAATCAAGGATTGTTAGGTCAAATTGTGTTCTGTTAACGCAACACCTGCACCCCAGGCAAACATGGTCACAGGAATACAGAACCTGAGGCATGGAAAGTGAAATTGGAGCTTTGCACTGCTGAGGTGCCTACATTTACATTGTTTATACAGCCCTAGAGCTAAAACCACCACTGCTAAAGTGGACGGCAAGACAATCCTGTCATTTCCAAAAAAAATGGTTACACTAGACCTTCATTTATCTCCTGTCTGGATTTTATCAGATGAATTAATTATGGTCTTAGAGTAAGAAATCCCTAAATAGTGTAATTTTTCCGGTATATAAGCAGAGTGCCCTTATTTCTTGAAATCGTTATACAAAGTTAAAAGCATAATAATGTTGTAAAGTGTGAGCTGAAACATTGTCTCACCAGCAGTTCTTGGCTAATGAGCGTCGTATGATTGTATTGATTAAGACCAATGAATGACGTGTGAATGCAGCTCCTTCGATACATGCCTATTGCTAATGAGGTCATTAGAATGCATGTGATATAATTGCATACTGAGCCACACAGTCTGTAGCTTAAGTGGATGATATATAAATAGAAAATCAACACTGGCAGCCATTGTACCAGCGTGTAGCAAAATAGGTGTAATTTAACTTGCCATTAACATGGTTTCCACCTTGTGAAGATTTCATTCTGTGCTAGACAGTTCTTTGATGTTTATGTATTATGAATTGCAATTCTATATGCTAAATTGACTTTTTAACTTGCTGAATTGTACGATAAATAAAATAGATTACATTGTTTGCATTATTGTTATTTAAATATCAAACATCATTGACTTACATGTATATCTCACATCTGAGTGAAATATATCCATATAAAACGGACTAGTGCGTTACACTGAGATTTTTATCTGTCCAGACTGCAGTTGCATATTCAGTACAGGGTTACGCCTGCCAAGTGCCATTTCACATCTATCCATTTTCTTCATACAGCAGAAAGATTTTTTGTACTATTACTAATGACTAATGAATCACGTTGTTAAAACCTGTGTACTTTTACAAGATTAGAAATGATTTGGGTCCACACAATTAGCAGTTTTAACAAGATTCAGTACTTTAAAAAGCCTGATGGATAATGACTATTCCATGCTGTTGCTAGGTACCCAGTATTATGATAGACTCTTGGAGCAAATAATGCATAGCACAGATAGTCCTGTTAGTTGTTTATATGATGTCGATTTTGTCAGGGTTATACGTTAGTATTGCTTGCTTAGAATGATGATTCAGAACTTTTTTTTTTATTAATTTGTTAATAAGTTAATAGCCTAGAAGGGAAGATTAATATTTATAATCAATCCTTGTTTTCTTGATATTGTGAAGATAGGAGTTGGGAAATTTGGACTGAATGATATGTTTTAAAGATAATGACTTGTAGTTATTGGGTAGTTGTTAAGAAACACGTAATTGAGTCTTGTTTGCCCATGTACAAAGCGATTAGGTCTATCAAGAAGAGACAGAGTGACAAGAAGCAATTTAGGGGTACAACTTCAAAGGTGGATGAGGCCAGAAGCAGGTGGAGCTTCCTATACACTTGATATACTTCAGGTGTCAGGTGTCTTGAAAGGCGAGGCATTTGTGAAAGAGGGGAAGGTGCTGTACAGGATGTAACATAGAGCACCTGGTGTTACAGCTGTGAAGAAATGTTTCTGATGAAGGTCATCCAGTGCTGCAAAAAGACCATTTAGTGATTCAGAAAGGCTTATAAATCCAGACTGATGGGATGGTTGAAAGATTTAACTGTACCCTGGAAGTCATGCTGAGAAATCTTCCTGTAGCACCAGCTGGGACACTTTGCTGGCAGATTTGTTGTTCTCATGCTGTGAGGTACCACAAGTGGCCAGAGGATCCTCTCCCTTTGAACTGCTCCCTGGGCATCAGGTGTGGGGCTCTTTGAACACCTTTGAGGTTGCATGACAAGACAGAGGAACACAACAGAGCCATCTATATCATTTAGATGCAGGGATGGTTGCTGGCAGTAATATTAGTCCCGAGAAGAACCAATAATAACACGACAAGGGAGAACAACAAGAGCAAACATGGACCCATGAGCGAGAGGTAAACTGATTAAGAAGAAATAAGCTGTTAATAAAAATGGCAAAATGAACCATATACTATAGTCAGTAGATGGGTAACACGAGGAGAAGTTAAAGGCAAACAAACTTATCTAGTAACTGTGTGTTTTAGCAACAGAAGATCATATACCATCTAACTTAATGTAACCTGCCCCATGGTGATGTCAGTCACTTGAGCTCAGAAGAAAGGCCTGAGAATGAATCTGGAGGAGGCCATTAAAGATAATCTGGGCCATACATTTTCTGCACACTATGGTGTCCAATTAAAGCAGAGTAGGCTATTCAAGAAGTGGTACCATATAGCAAAGAAGCTCTTCTCTAAATTATGAGAGGAAATGGATTTTATGATGGTGGTGGTATGATGGTGATGCTGTTATGTAATCTACATGTGATTGGTGTAGCCCAGCAGAAAAGGATAGGACTATTACAGTCTGATAGCTGATCACTGTGTCAAATTTGATCCTCATCCAGTGTCCTGAATAGATGCACTGATTGAGATAATAGATATGTGCACTTGCTCTCAGTTTGATTCAGAGGGGTTTCACACACTATGGGGTCTATATCAGTTTACAATACTGCTGCTTGGGTTGAATGGGACACCTGCTACCTTTTGGAGAAGAACATAGGAGTACGCAGAAACCTACTTGGATGACACTCTCATTTTTACTGTTTTTGGTAATGGGGGAAGCTTCTGACATGCCTATCATTAAAGGTGCTGTAAGTGAAAGTCAAAACAATTGAGTTAAGTCCAAGACTGTCCAGGTCAGGAGAAGCTGACAGGCAAAGTCTCTCATTTAGTCATTAGAATAAATGGGAGACCCAGCTTTTCCATACCTGTACAGTCTTGTAGCAGGCATATAGGTGTGGGAGGGTCCGGGGGACAGCCCTCAATCAACTGGATATTGCTCACATGCAAGAAGTCTTTCAGTGTCAGAGTGGCCCTATGCTTACCTGTAAGGCAATAGAATCATATGATATTCAGAGCCATTCAGTCAGTATAACAGAGAAAATGTCATTGTTTAATGAAAAATAAGTTGTAGAAAATGGCAGGACATCTCTAAAATAAGGCTGATAATGTTGCCTTTTATATGATCACAGGAGAAAGCAAGAAAATAAACAAATAAATAAACAAATGAGAACCTCGCATGCATTACAAGTCAGTGTTATTTGGAAATGCCAATAATATCAGTCTAATACAACGTAACAGTGTTCAGTTGTAATGGTGACTCTTGCTGCCAATGAATACTTAGAACTTTCATTGATTTGTTGGCGGATGGGATAGTCCAGGGGAGGAGCTGAGGATGTACAAGCTGCTGCTGTTCAGCCTGCAGAGCAGTGGGCGATGGGCGGCTCCAAGCTGAAGGCTCCTATGATTATGTTTTGTTGAAAGGGTCTCTGTGTCATTTCCCTGTATCCTTGTTATTTTTCTCTATGCATTTTGTGGTTGAACTTGCTGGCATCTTTTCCAGACACATTTGCAGCAGCGTGCCCACAGTCTCCGGGGATGATGAAGCGGGAAACGAGCCCCGCTTGTATGGCGGGGCCGCTTGCCGGCGCGTAGGCAGCGGCTCAGGGGTATATCCCGAATCAGCCCCCCGCCAGTTCAGCCACGCTTTGCAAGGAGCCAGTGCCTTGGGCAAGAGTGACGGCTCGATGGTCTGGAGAACTTCATAAGATCCTGGAGCTGCTTTTTGGCATTTATGTCGTCCTCGCACTCCTCCTGTACTAGGCACATGGCAATGCATATTCTGCTACTCCTGGGATAACAATAAAACCACGTTTTTAAAATCACTCTGTTGCACTTTGAGATATAAATGTAAATTGTTTTTATTAAAAATTAGGAAATTTAAGCAAACTAAATAATAATATATAATAAAGAATAAAATTGATACCATGCCCCTTTTTAAGATTCCGAGTAGTTTCTTACCTTATAAAATGAATCTAATAAAAATATATGTGCTTTTAAAAATTCTGGATATTTGCTGTATTCTTGCAAAAAAAGAAGTATTATGTTTTTGTTTATTTCACTACCATGCCTTTTTTAATCCCTTTTAATCCTGCCCCTCATTCTGTCTCTTATCGTTTTAAAGTAATGAACCTTATCTCCATGAATAGCCTTGTTTAAGACTAGTTTCTTTAAATCCCCTGAAGAGACTGTCATCTTATAAAAGGAGCTGCAATTAGATTAAGGACCCTTGATAAAATCATGCGCACCTGCAGTAAATTATAAATTCAGCACAAACAGAAATGGCTTTTCTAAAAGCGTATTGCCTATATAAGACACAGTGACCAGTTGGTGAAAACAGCTGTCTACATCTGCAGCTCGTCGGCTAAAATCCGTAAATGACATAACACCCGAAATAGTGCTTTGATCGCTATTATACAAAATGAATACATTTATAATAATTATATTATTATTAATAATAATAATAATAATTAGGAATAAATTAGTATTTATTCTTATAATGTTACTGGAGTATGAGTATATTCAGTACGATTAACATGTTCTATATATTGTACTGCATTTGATTACATTATTGTAAATAATTCGGTAAGACTTAAACTGCTACTAAAAATCGATGTAAATGCAAACGTAGTGGCAAAGGTGAGTAGATTCTCAGTTTGTATAAAGTGGTGAGCAAAAGTTAAAGGGTTTGTTCAAAGGGATAATGAATGGAGTATATGCTGCGGCAATAGGAGAGTGTCTACAAGTTAGCAGAGGGTCGATCAAATAGAAATAATTAGTGCACAGGCCCTTGCGGGTCTGGGGGCCAGGGGGGCTGTCCCACTGGAGCCTCACAACTGTCTGCTCTTCTGTATTAGCTCTGAGGATAGGGTCTGGCCCCCCCGGCCTGGGCGCGCAGCGAGTGGGATGTATTTACTGTCCGCCCACTCCTTAGTAGCTCAGAAGTACATAAAGCCAAATTATTGGCTTTCCCCGGAGAATCGCTTTCATTTTGGCTCTGCCGCTTCATTACACCCGGCCGCTGTTCACCTCGTGCCGCTTGTCATGGACCTACGCGTTCTCAGTTATGCATATGCACAGGAGGCGGCTGGCATCCCCTGTGACGTAGCCTGGCGTGGCCGCTCTGGGCACGACGTGGGCGGGAGAGAGCCGAGCGCCTGGAGGAGAGGCCGCTGACACTGGAGCCGGAGGAAAAGAGTGGCCGCAGTGGACCCGAGGGTGAGGGGAATTTACAGCAAGTAGGACAAGACAGGTGACAGTGGGAGGAGGCTGCAGTCACAGGCTGCGGAGCTGGGGGTGGGGAGGACACGACAGGGCTGCCTGCATGGTAAATATTTACTGAGCTATGATGGGCAGCAGATTGGCCCCTGAAATGCAGCAGCAAAGCCTAAAGTCCCCCCACCGCCTACTGGAGCCTGAATTGGGCACCACCTCTCACACTGTGGCAGTACCTCTGATGGCCAGCAGGGGGGTGCAAGGGTGTTTATTGGTAGGGACAAAGTAGCTGGAGCAAGAGGACACCATGATTTCAGGATACTTAATTGCAAATGTGGTGCTCATTTTGAGACACCTGTCATCATAATGCCCCTTTTTTAATAAATGGCTCGCTAATATATCTGTTTCTGTGGAAACATAAATATGGTTTTAATGGCATATTAATAAAAACCTAATGGTCTTTAATGTTTTGAGGGAACTATGGGATGTCGAGTGCTTACATGCAAATTGGTAATATAAGATTCACTGGCGAGTCTGTCGGAGTCTGTTATTCTCTTCTGTCTTTGTCAGTGATCTCACTAGAACGTTGCACAATCTTCTTTGACTTTTGAAGTTTTTGGACATTTTGCAAAATATACAAATCAAAGAAAAAAAGTATATAGTTTATACCACTTTGCAATAGCAAACCAAGCCGTTAAGTTTAAACTAAAAGCATTTCCCTCATTTTTGTTTTCTCTTTTTGTGGACATGAAAGGGGAACATTTAAATTTCAACAACGTTTCTAGTGTTTTAAACTAAAGGGGAAGGATCTGACAGACTTATAAAGTTTTATGTATTTATTTAGTTGTTTGTTCTATGAACTAAAATGACCTTTCTTCTTACTGTAGTTATTGGCCCAGGTTTAAAAATGGCCTCCTGTCCAGCATTACAGCCGGTGAACAAATGCTTTGCATTATTATATTAGCTGGCCAGCTCATAGCTCTTATGTATGCCCATCATTATGTTCTAATGCAGCAAAGCTAAGCCATCAAGATGGCTGTGAATGCTCTGGTGCTTCCAGGGGTTAGACATAAATTACTCTGTATCCTTCAGCGTTCTGGCAAAACCCAACCACCTGGGGCTAGGATATGACTGAAGTGGATACAAATTATAAAAATTAAGTTAAATTAGCATACACGTGCAAGGTTAACGAGATGCTGAGACAAGAATTTGTCCTACTTGTCCTAACCAGCTCTTGTCTATTTGTGTAAACCTAGTGTGTGTGCCGGACACCAGCCTTTCAAATAAATCTTCTCTGTCTAAATGATTTCTCATCCAGACAGTCATATTAAGTGAGAAGTGGAATTTGACATGCCTACCAACATTACCACTAAACACTGAACTTGTAAAACTTGTGTATGACTCCCGGCTTATGAAGATGTTTTCAAAAGGCTTACGGTAAACACGAAATATTTTGGGATCTAATCATTGTTCTAAACAAGGAAGCAAACATTAATGTATTCGGTTTTAATTAGCCACAGCCAGGTAGCAAATGGATACACAAGCTGGCCAAATAGGACAGACAAATAGCGTTTGTATGCATTATTAATGGCTGGGGTCCCATCTGCCTTGACTCTGGCATCCTAAAGTTTACACTTAAAGGATTCCTTCTTTAAAGCCCTTGTGTGAAAGAGCTTAGGTCAGGTGATGCACACATTTTACATCTGACATTTGGTGTTGAGCTGAAAGGTCATCGGAACAAAAAAAGAGGAGGGAAATGATTCAGGTTAATCGTCCTGTGTGTGTCACCTGTTGGCCGCCATAGGTTTTAGAAATTTTTTGTTTCATTTTATGTAACACCAAGCCAAGGCTGCTTTTCTTTTTAAAAAGAATCTTTCCTTTGAAATTTTAATTATAGGTTGGGTTAGTCATTTCATGGTGGTCCCTGTAGAGTAATCAATGAGTATTTTGCCATTATGGCCCTAATGTTGAAGTGAGTGTACATAAGGTCTGTGAGAGCAGCATGTCGTGCCATTCAAGCCACTGGCGGCTGTACTGTAAGCATGCGATGAAGACGATGTAGATTACCTGAATAAAGGTCAGCCAAACCCTCAGCATAGCACTAACCTTTTCACAGGGAGGTGTTAAATGTTATAACTTGTTGTGGCTCGGGCCCTTGGCATTTCTGAAGGTTCAGACTCTTCTGGAACGGCCCGGTGTGCACAGTCAAGCATGAGAAGGACATCATTTCCTGGTCCTTCAATTAAGTTAACCCGCATGGCCTGTGATGGAATGCACTGCTGGCGTGCCCGCGAGCTCATGGTGGACTGAAGGTGTGCCAGCACTCCCAAGACCGAGCGTAACATGATATTCAATGCTGCCTTATTTTTGCTATCGCATTGCTGCCTGGCTCCTTCCATGTCGTTTTGGACTGTACATGCGGTTTGTTTTTTTCAGTACTAGAGAAATTTGAAAGCTTTAACTCTGAGAAGATGACTTCACCTTGATGCTAGCATATACGCTATTAGACGCCATTGCTTTCCAAGAAAGCTGAAAGAAGGATTTTTATTTTCTCCTACTGTAAACACGAAAGGGTTACAGATGTCTGCATGTCTTTCTCATTTGGATATCTATTCATTTATCCATTATTCTTGAGTGTAGTGCACAGTGGTTTAAGACATGCAGCAAAGCCACTACTGTTAAATTACATAAATAAATAGAATATATATTATATAAAGAATATAATAGAATAGTTTATATATAAAATAAATAGTCAAAGAAAGATTTTTTCAAGTTTTCTTTATCAGAAAAAGAGTATGTTTACATACTCATATAGTCTTCTCTACAGAAAATTTTAATATACATTAAGTGATACTTTAATGCATTCAACCAGTTGCTACAGTAGAAGAATACAACAGAACTATCTTCTTGAGTAAGCATGGTGGATTCCCACATTCAAACCATTGTAAAATGTATGACAATGTTGAAGTAATCCAAAGTTACATAGAGTAAGTAATCTAAAGGATTACGTGATAAACTACATTTTAGGGCAGGTATTTTGTGATCTGTAGTGGAATACATTTTAAAAGTAACCCTCCCAACACTGCTGATAATTTAACAAAGACAGTGCTTGTATGAGTTTGGCTGGAAAGTGTTGCTATAACACTCACAGTTCGGTTGTCAGCCTCCACTGCACTGCTAGGAAGCTTATTCCTAACCCCCACAATCTTTTGTGTAAAGAATTATTTCCATTGTTGTGATTTAACTGGTGCCCAGCTCCCTTTTCCCTGGGGTCTCCCGTTCGCAAATCAGTACTCATAATGAGTTTGGGATGACCTTATCTGCTACAGGACCCTAAGGCTTTCCCGTTCTTGGCTCATGCTCGCTCTTATTTGTTTTTGTTTGAGAGTATAAGGGTTTAGGCCTGTTAAACTATCTTTTAATTCCAGCCATTTGAGATTTGGAAACCTTTGTATTGCCTTTTTCTCTGCATTAGTAACAGCAAAGACAGTTATGTGTTATTGAATACTGTAGAAAAAAAAAGTGCCCGTGCATGTAATTATAATCACTTTGCTGCATTCTCAGTATTTCAAGTAATAGTGTAGGACATGTTCCGTAGTGCATTTCCACTCCAGAGAGACACAGCTGGGATGACGGTGGAGCACATGCGCTGACTAACTGTATCAGGCGGCAAAATGTCCATCCTCGTTTTTTATTATTATTTTTATTATTATTGTTATTGTTGTTGTTGTTGTTCTGGTTCATGTTACAGTTGTTATTGCAATGTGAGGGAATGCGGTGGCTCACCACAGTCTGTCTGCATTGGCAACATTGCGTGAATATTATTAGCACATTTATTGCTGCTGTGTTCCTCTGTTTGTTGCCTCCATGTCATTGGAAAGTGCTGATGTCATTTAACATGGATATTTATATATTTGCTTAAACAGCACTGAGGTATTTACATAAGAGTCAAAACTTTTCATTACGTAAGGGGGTGTTTGTAAAGCAGAATTGGTTTTAACCAATTAATGTTACAGATCATTTCTTGTATGGAAACAAACTGAAATGAATTATAAAGAGAGAGAAATTCCTGAAATTAAGAATCTCAGGAAGTATTATCATAAATACTGATCCCCACAACAGCTCCCAACAGAGGATGTATATTTTTCTCTCTCTCTCAAATTGTCCCTACAAGAATAATACCTTTAAATCATGCGTGTTAACCAGAGACAGATATGGCAACGGTCATATACAGATATGAAGATGTAGGTATCCTCTTTTAGTAATTTGGGCCCAGCCAGCAGAAAAATATTACTGCCTGAAGCTGCTTATCAAATGGGAGAAACATGTCTAATTTTTAACTGTAAAATCTCGGCTGCTATCAGTAAGCAGCATAAGAGTCAGATGTATGGTCACATAGTAAGTAATCGCAGTTTTAGAGTAAAATATATGAGTGGAGGCTGGAAGTAATAGTTACGATCTCATTTGAAGATTTCATGAGAATTTGGAGAATACAACAAAAGCACTCAAAAAGTGGATTTGTAGATCCATAGGCGGATGAGATTTTCATTGAGAAGGATGATACCACGCCAGGGTGTATGGAGTTAATTACATAAAAAATACAAAATATGAGAACTATATGAGAATTAGAAAATCTCCAAATATTTGCTTAAAAAATAAACACAAAACACAAAAAGTGACAACCTAATAATGAACTAGATGATAACTTGTCAGAAGATGCCGTTAACATTAATATCTTTAATTAATAGTTGATTAGATGAAGACATCATCTTCAGTTGTGTTTGCCTTGTCAAATATAATAAATTATAATAATATAACAAATTTAATCAACTTCAATAATGTGATTTCAGTTATTTTATAGCAGTGACTGACCTGTTCAACCATTTTGGAGCAAATTCACTTGCCAAGATAGGAAAAACTGTTTAAAAATATACCTACCATTGTTAGCTAGACACCTACCCAATT
This sequence comes from Petrocephalus schoutedeni, assembly GCA_026780765.1. Lineage (NCBI taxonomy): Eukaryota > Metazoa > Chordata > Actinopteri > Osteoglossiformes > Mormyridae > Petrocephalus > Petrocephalus schoutedeni. Next base: position 22,016,780 of record JAODKL010000095.1, on the reverse strand, counting down.
AACCACCCAGATTTGCCGCATTAAATCAATTTTGTCATTTAATTTCAATTTCAGAATGGTGTGTGAGTGTGCCCTGCGATGGGCTGGCCCCCCATCCTGGGTTGTTCCCTGCCTCGTGCCCGTAGCTT
>JAODKL010000095.1:21987540-22012424 GCA_026780765.1 Petrocephalus schoutedeni | reverse complement strand
GGACAAGTACTGTAATGAGACGGGCTCAGAAAAACATCAGTGTGCATGTGATCTTATTATGAAGACCCGCTGAAAGTATTCCAGCTTATCTTCTGTCAGTCAATATGTTCAGGCAGCATTGGAACATTCTGGTGTTTTATTAAAAGTTTTCCTGAGTCCATAATAAACAGATATGTAAGGAGAGGAGAGGTCAAATGGGGAAATGGTACTCAGGACCCCCATGAACCCACCCCAAGAAAATAAGCACAAAGATTGGGTTTTCAATGATCTGACACATATCCCTGCTATCGCAAACATAACCAAAAACTAATCAAGGCTGATGCTGAGTGCAAACCAACAGGCAGCCCCCAGATAAATCCCTGATATATCGCTATGTGACCGGATTACCTAGCGTCCTTTTATGAAGCTCCTGCCATGGCCAGCTGGTTGTAAATTTGCAGTCAGGCTACCTGTCACGGGTCGCTGTTTCCACTCCAGTGTCAATTAAATTTGGCTGTCATTCATTTCGATTTTAAGATGCATGTACGATGGCAAATTCTGTGGGCTACATTTTCATTTTTCTTTTCTTTCAAGGTGTTACAGCTCATTTCACTAGAATGTGAAGGGTTTATTAAAATGGTCCAGTAAAGCAGTATTAGGCCAGTCAGCTTCTGAAGTGACAGAGAGGAGGACAGAATTTTCTATGGAAAATTATACCATTTATACACAGGTCTTTCTAAAGAAATGAACCACATATCAAGGAGGCAATTCTCCCATCAGGCACTTAAGCTAAAAAAGTGCTTAAAAAGTGACATGCTTTTGAGTTAAGCATATTCTCCCCTCATCACCACGGACATTACCAATAGGCTGAAAAAGAAGGCGTGACTGGGCAATAAGTATAATTAATTCATAAAGCTGAAGAACTGGAGTCACAGTCTCAATGATTTTGGCAACAAGCAAAACATGGAACATGGACTTTAATTTACGTTGAAATCCACAGAAACTCTTTCGTCTTGAAAATGGAAGCATGGTGGTAGCCTACTCCAGTTATATTTGGCCATTCCTATGAATATGAGAATCCTTCAACAAAAAAACAAAATGTTACAGTAAAATACATCATTTCACTTTTGTGCATTACCTCAACTTATTAAATACATTAGAATTATTCTGATCTAATGATCTCTCAACCATTTTCCACAAACAGACACTACTGTTGCAGGTTTAAGATCAAGTAACACAGAACATGATACATCTTTAAAAATATTTCAACTTTACTTCAGGTAACCCACCCTCAATTAGTATAATGAGATGTAGGTTAATTTCTTTGATTGTTTTGTATTGTCAGAAGTTCATTCCACAATCAATTAATTGCAGCTAGAGACATTATAGACAGTAATATAATATGAGTTTGTATGTAGTGTAGAGTGTATGTAAAGAGCTTATGTGCACAGGGATTTCATTAAACCAATGGGACACACTTGATCTGATGAGGTGAACAAGAAATATGCTACAGCTATGTTATTATTTGTGTTAATTGTGTTTGGGGTTGTCCTTCACTGTAGCATAAGCTACATAAGCTACATTCATTATGCAACTTTGTGCACTTTAATGGAAACTTCTTCATAGCATGTTGGATTAGCTGGCAGATTTCTTTGTGTTCGATGTTAACATAAGTTGTTAATGACAAGGTGCATTGTGGTCTATATACTTAGCCAAACACTGCTTCTATGAGGTATTGGCTTATCTGAGGCACTGGACCCCTTGAATATTTCCATTAAGTTTGAGAACATGCCCACCAATTGCAGTAATGTGTAAGTATGGTCTTGGTGGGGCAACTGGGACGAAGCCTAGGGCTGTGCTCAAATCTAGGTGGTGCACCCCTCCAAGGCTGCATTCGAAGACCGAATGCATCATAGAGTATGAAAAGGCCTTCCCATTTGGAAGCCTCCAAGAAATGCATCCTTCTTTTGGCGAGTCATGAAGGAGCAGCCCAACACAGCCCAACGCATCCCAAAATTCATTGTGAAAAGGTAAAGTGGGTTTGAAGAACATAGCCTACAAAGACTATGCCTTCCCGGACCACATCCTTCGAAGGATGCAGCCACAGCAGTCTTATCCAGAAAGGGCCGTATATGTGTATGTGGGTAACTCCCTAATTAGATTACTCATTAATTACTAATTAGAAGACCGATTGGCTTAAGAGTTCTTACACCTGAGTTTGAACAGCTGACCTAAAGGTCATCCCACAAACATGCATACAGTACACACTGGCCCTTTGCAGATAAGATTGGCCACCTCTAGCCTAACTGCATTTAAATCCCAGACTTAAGTCGATGGCAGAATATGCTTCATTAAAAAAAAATCACACAGCTTTGCGCTTTTCTGACAGCTTTCTTTTTTTAAGTTCATGGGAGAATCGACCCACGGGTGAATTAACCCTAGGCTTTTGCACATCTGCACTATTGCTAAAATTCCAGTATGGAGGAAATTTAATAAATTCATGCATGTTATTAACATCTCATGACCTTATGCTGGATAAGAGGCAGGAAGATGGATGGATTGATGGATGAATGTTATTAACATGTCTTTTAAGTAGATTTCATTGTTCATTAAAGTCAATAATTAACCTTCAAAGAAGCTGAAGACAAAGGCCTGCTATCCTCCATACTGTATACTAACTTTAGAACTTGAACCTACTTCCCTCACTTAATGCAGCAATATTTTAATGACTATTTTTGAGATTGTGTTTTGTTGAATAAACAGAAAGTCAGACTATTATTCTACTAAAAGATACAAATAGCGGCAACATCCAACAGGGCAATTCCACGACGGATCATACAATTTTGAGATAAAAGCCATGAACGTGCATGTGAAAACAGACCCAAGAAAGAAGACACACTCCATCCGTCATTAAATGAATTAGGGTTTGTTTTTTACCAGTGACAGACAATGTCCATACCCTGTACGATTAGCCATCAACTTTCCCGACACTTAAGCGACCATTACCACTACTACTTTTGAATACTGCTCTTTCACTCTGTAATAAAATCTTGCCCTTACATTGCCTTGTTATTCATTCGTTGAGGTTTGAATGTTATATATGCATGAAAATGCAGCCAACGCACACCCCACAGTGCACAGGACAGGAATAACTGCTATTGCACAGGAGCCGATGACTTGGCAGTTAGAAACTCACGTCCTCTATCATTACCGTGTCACCATAAGTACCGCCAGGTTCCTGGGAGCTTGGACGTTTTCATCATGCCATACAGAAGTGACCGTACACCTGTCGCGTCGGTTCCGTTAATCAGCCTGAACGGGAATAGGATGGAGCCGACACTATGTTTCTCTGGATAATGCGATACACTGTGACTGCCCATACCGATTAACCTTCTCGCAGTTGTTCTGTCTGAGGTACATTTCAACTGGGTTTAGGTCAAATGATTGGATGCTGTGGTTTTCTTGCCGTGGCAAGTTGCGGGTCTATTGTTGTGGCTGTTCGTTTGTTCACTCCATACGCTCAAAGCCAGAGTTACCGTGATCCAGGAAAAGTGACCTTTTCAGGAACATAAACGAGAGTACAAAGTCCGATCTGTCATCAAATGGGAGGGCAGAGATGCCCCCGTGTGGTTCCTGTGGAAAGGGTGTGCTGAATCTGCCAGACTCTCCTGAAATAATATCACAATAATAAATATGTGATGTGCATAGATATGTATAGCTAGTTACAGTATAGACCCCAAAAGAACCTTATTCCACATGATTGACAGTTTACTATGAATGTATTCGTATTACATGGGCTAACATGCCAACGTGTCTGAATAAAACATTGTCATCATGTTAGTCGCTACATTTAGTGTTAGCCCCGAATGAGACAGCGTGTAATTACAATTTGAAAACTGAGACTTGCTCAGCAGTCTGCAATGACTTAATTTTTTGAGAGTTGTGGTGCATCAGGCCACATGCTTCACTCCATAATAGTTTCAAAGCTGGTGTGTTTGATTAGACTCTATGGTAGCACATGGGAAAACACTGCCTTCTTCAGCTTTTTTTCTCATGTAACCATGCATGGGCCATGCGGGCGTAGAGTTATTATTCACAGTGTGAGTTTAATTGAACTGATGTTAAACCAACGTAATTATGTCTAAGGCCCAAAGCGAGCCTGCAGGTGCCTGGTGGGGGTTGTCTAGCAGAGGTACTCCAAAGCATGTTAAGGTTGGTATCGGGAAAGGAAACATCTGGTGGTGTACTGTCTGATTCAAAGCTCAGTCAAGTTGCTTGAATGGCTGTGAAAAATAGAATTGGCAGGCTAACACCTTGGACTTTAAGCTAGCACAAAGGTCACGCATGGGATTAAACAGGTAGGATTCTATTAAAAGCCTCTTTAAAGTCTACTCAATAGCTTTACTTCTGACTTCTGATAACCTATCAGGGCCTTTGACATACTCTACATCTGTTTTCCAATAGGTGACCACTTCCTCTGAGCCGGAAGAGGTCAGTGAGGTTAGAAGGTATTTACATGCAAGCGGGTTGGGTGCTGCGGTGGCTCAGTATGTACAGTAGCATTATTGGTGCGCACCTCCAGGGTTGGAGGTTTGAATCCAGCCCTGCTCTGTCTCCCTGGAGTTTGCATGTTCTCCTTGTGTCACATGGGATTCCTCCTGGCATCTTCTTACTGGCTGAAGGCTTACCAATAGGCTAATTGGTATCTGTAAATTACCCATAATGCACGATGGCTTGTGCATGTACATAAGCCCTGAAACAGAAAACTACAAAATTCTTTCAACTTACAAAAGAAATGTAACACCCCCCATCAAAGCCCCGGGTTTGCAGTTCATAAATAATTGCTAGTTCAATGAGCCTGTCTGCGTGGCAGCCTAAGCTGGTACCCGAGAGGCCCCAGTCCTGCTGAATCAGTGGTTTTTCCTTCTCTTCTGGCCATTGCTATATACTATTCTGACAAAGGTTCAGAACCCATTGATTTCAGTTCACAATGATGTTGCAATGTCTGTGACTAGGTTACAACTCACTGGAACCACTGGGATGGCAACCGAGTATTTCATAGACTGAATAATTTATAATGATACATGGTTTCACCCTTCTCCTGTGGCTTCATGTACTAGTTTCAGTCTGAAATTCTTCAAGAAAGGCTATGAAGTAGTGGCCTCTGTGTGTATACATCACTGTATACTCAAACTATATGGTTTGGGGAGCTGTAGACCAGTTTTCAATTAAGCCTCAAAGGTTTTATGAAGAGTATGGGTCCTAGGAGGGTTACAGGTCCAACCATTGACTGTCCATTAAGTGGTCTCATTTTTATGAACATTTCTCTGAAAACAGTATTTCACTCGTCAGTGAAAGAGTTTAGTAGCAACAAAAACAAACATATTCTGGACAGTTTATTTGCATAATTTATCATTCATAAATTGCATTTTGTGAAGGGCTTTGAAGGATGCAGACTGCCTTGCTTTATAGTTGCCATGGAGGTAGCTATAATGTAGACTGCATCCAAACCTTTTAAGGGATTTTATCATCTTACTCTATATTAATTCATAACTTATTTGGCTTTCTTAACGTTTGATTATATTTGGAAGGTTACATTTTTCGCCTCTGTCACCACTACTGTTATTTATATATTACATCCAAGAATCATTGACGTCATATATAAATTGTGCAATTGATTTATTGTCTCAGTAAACAAGTCATATGATCATGTTTAGCCTTTGCTTTATAATGGCATGTTAGTTACATGTCTGCCAAACTAACCACCCTATTGTACACTCAGCACAAAGCGGAGCCAAGCATGTTCTCCTGGGGATGTCAGTCTTCAAATGAGGTGGAGTCAGGTGCATTGTTGGTGCTTTGCTATCTTGAGGCAGCAGTAAGAAATGGCGCTATTGACCAACAAAAACCAGGTCAATGGGTCAGTATTTCACTGTTATTTAAAGGTTTCATCATTGGGAAAGGTGTTTTGTATTGAAACCGTAGGTTTGCATTTTGTTGGGTATTTACATAATGTATTTATGAATGAAAAATGAAATTTTACTGCAGTTACTTCAGAAGTGTTCCTCACATATGTTACGCAGAATACAGAAGCCCTGGGTGTAGCATAACCCTTGGAAAGCATTGACAAGCCCAGTGGAGCATGTTAATCATACCCAAGCAAGTCTCATGGCAAACATGCAAATTGAATTTAATGTTTTTACTACTTGTACTTGAAATATGGATCCAAGAAATCTTCCTTTAACAAAGTGTTTTCAAGGCAGCACCTTTTCAGAAAATAAAGACGTGATGGTGATTTGAAACTCACAGTTCAAAATTTTCAATTATTATTATCAAAATTTGCAATTATGAACACAAATAGCCGCACCACCATCGGTCCTGAGTAATCAATGTCTAGAGTGTGACTAAAGCTCAAATTACTAATTACGAACTACAAGAGTAAGTTGACTTATACATATAGATTCTTTCAACGTCTTTTATTACCTGTTGACTCATTACCATCCTAGCATTTGAAGGTTACCAACAAACTTTCCTTACAATGCATCCTAACTGCTGTCAGAAGAATGAAGCGACATATTTTGTTAAAATGCTATTATGTTGCTACATGTCATGTTAAATAAAACATAACATATGTACCATGATGAATATTGAAATTATTTTATTAAAAAATATGAAGTACCCTCCTGGTGCCATTATGTTTCTGGGGAACTGTTATATGTTGTCTTTAACTAGGTTAATCTTCTTACTTAGATGGTTTGTTTAAAAAGCCAAAGCCTATTTCCCTTGCAGTATGCCCATAGTGCTCTGATTCATTACTGTGGAGTCATGTATCATCTATGACATTCATGGCTGTACCTTTTTGATTAAGCATAAAAACTCCTTGAGTTTTATACTCAGTTGCAGATGGAATATCTGCTGTCAAGATCTTGTAAGCCTGTGCACATCTGGTGTAACAGGAAATAAATAAATAAAGGCATCTATTCAGCCATCAGCGCCAATTTTTTAATCACTTTTCCAGTACATGGTCATATAGTGTATCGCAGATAGCAAAGGGCACAAGGTAGGGGACACCCTGGAAGGGGTGCAACTGGAGTAGCAGGGGGAGTCCCTCACAACACTGGGCAAAACATCCACTCACAGACCGGGCAATGATTTATAAACCTCCATGCGTGAGGCTACAGTGCTACTCACTCAACTGAATGAAATAATCTAAATGTGAATCTGTCAAGCTTCACTGCAATGCTACATGTTTTCTTATGAGCATGCCTGTGGGGACAGAAGTTAAAAAAAAAGATTTTGTTGAACGCCTATACATGTAAACTCATCTTGTGTGAATTAACGAAAATTATAAATTTTGTATACTTTTGTATTTTAATGCAAGTTAGGGTCATTTTCGATATGAATGAAGTTTTAAGATATATATACACATGAGAGACATGTGGGCAAGGCAGACTGAATGTCAAGCAAGAAACACCACAGAAAATGGATTTATTACTCATTTGAGTACAAGGAAAATATTATTTTACCACTGGATTTTTTTAATCTTCTTGACATTCATTTTACATATAATTTCATTCCTTACAACAGGTAGCAAATATGAACTTATAAAATATTCCTTGGAATCTCTTTTAGGTACATTTCCTACCCTTTAAATCTGTAAACTTGGTTTAAAACTTACTCAAGTGAGAAAGAACTGAACACGAGAAATATAGGGTGAACAAGGATGTCAGCACAGAAACGTACTGTCTGATTTCTCAAGATACATCCCTTTAAAATATGCTTTGATAGCATATTAAACTGAACGAGACCAGAACCAGAACTGGCTAGGCCGTGAGGCTGTTAATATCTCCATCTATTAGCAGTAGTCTAGGATCAGTACTTTATACTGCCAAATACAAATAGTATATATAAGCAGGAAATTGGCATTTGTCAGTAGCCTGCAGTGAATTGCAATGCTTTCTCAAATAAAAAACAGTATCTTCAACTGAATTGCATTAACTGCACTGAAGCTCGTCTTATTAGCCTTTATTTAATTGTATTATTCGTTCCCATGACCAGAATAAGCTTAAATATAAGGAGGAGTAGTGTAGTCAGTAAAGCGGTAGCTATTTTAAGGAGCGACAGTGTATCGGTAAAGCTTATGTGAACGAGGCACTGTCTAGGTGTTACCGTCATGTCAAGCAAAACGGAGTCCCAAAATTATCACGCCATTGTCATTTCAGCTAGATGTCAATATCTGTGTGTGTCTGTGTATGTATATATACTACCTTCAGCTTTTATAAACAGTGTAAGGAATTAGTGACATATTGCAACTGTACAATATTACAGAATATCACAATAATCTATGTAATTAATTGTATGTCATATACAAACTTATAAACTGTCATATACAGTTATGCGGAAACATTATACTCCACCTCAGGAGTGATTTGCAGATAGAACAAAATAGCACTAATAAGCAATGCTGCAATGTCACATTACATCACTGGCGATGTATGTGATATGCTTCTCAATAGGTTGATAAATATAAATTGTTGAAAGTCAAGCGAGCTTTACTGTTATACCTTCCATATACAGGTGCAGAATGGCACGGAATAGTGTTCCTCCAGGACCACGATGCAACATACAACAGCATGGACAGGGAGAGGGTTTTCATGACCTACAGGCAGACAGGCAGACAGATTGATACTGTAGCTTCACTGATCGCAAGTGGAAAATTCTTCTGCTATACTTAAATAAGTAAATGAATTGGGATAATCCCCTCAAAGCAATATACCAAATGTTATGCTTTTCAGATTGGTCCAGAGTTTGAGAAATTGCTTCCTCATGATGTTGGACTGAACACAATTACAACTGCGATGCTGGTGTTCCATTTGAGAAAACTAATTATCCCTCAACACAGAACTCATTACTACCATGTCACTCCCAGTGGCATCATCGATTAAGGCCAACATAATAAACTGCACCATACTTTCACACTATTAAATAAAACAGATAAACCCACAATAATCAGCACATTCTGTCCCACCCATCAGCCAGACACCATGTGGGTGTATTGCATGTATTCACATGTGAGCCGTGCTGCACAGAGGCTCTCTTTTTTTTATATATTAATCTGATTTAGAAATTAGACTCCTTGTACATTTAATACAAAGTTAGGAACCATATAAAGTGAATGAACTGAACTTATGCCTGTTTCCTATCAGCATCAGGACTGAGCTGAAATTACATGAAATGATTCTGGACACAGCATTTGATATTTGATGAAATATTGCACACCCCTTGACACTGGCATTTCTGTAGTGCAGGCGGCCAAAACCCCAGGATTCATTAGCAGTGCGAATGATTCATGGTACTAGAGACGTGGCCTACTGATGCTGCAATCTGCTCGTCACAACTGTCATTGAGTCCTGTGATTTAGTGATATAAAGCCTATCAGGTGACTGACCTTACGGTGATGCTGAACAAAGACAAGTATTCAGCAGGAAATAGTGTTGGTTCACAGTGGTGTGTTAAGTGAGTGGTCACATGGAGTTCTGCAGTATATGTTTGTTGTGTCCTGTGATGGCCCATAAATCTTATAGGGAACTTGATTCTTCGCACTGGCTCAAGTTTGCATATTATTACTCTGTTATTAAATCTGGGTACCAGCTTCAAGCCTTGCCTGTTTGTTGGTTGGTTTTGTTTTTTAAAATTGATATGTTTTCCATATTTGTGTGATTTAAGTCATGAATTAAGTCAGATTAATTAGATATAAATATATATCATATTCACATGTTACTTGCATGTCTGCATTTATTATGGAATTGTATATCATACTTGTGTGTAGTGTTTTACATGGTGTACATTATGCTTAAAAGTTTAAATTGTAACATTGTCAGTTTTTTGACAAAATTACTCTTTAAGACATGCTATAGTTGTGTAGTTCTAACAAATTATACTGATGGTTGCGAAATAATTGGGTGTTATTATTGGTTAATATAATGCTAATATATACTTCACGTTGTTTTATTTAAATTAATTTTTAAATGTAATTCTTCTGACTTTAATTTTCCTTTTATCCTTTCCAGGGAGTGTTTCAAAGTCATAAATGCAAGCCCAATCAAGCGGAAAGCAAAGACACAGGCTTTCAAGACTGAAAAGAAATGTTATTCACCAGGGAAATAAGCAAAAGACAATCTAAAATTATGATACAGTGAAGCTAAAAGCTTCTGTACTTTGTGCCATCCAACATTCATATGTGGGAAGGGGCACCCAGTCTAGCACTGCCTCTCCAGACACGGTGGAGCCCTATCTATGTGAGGCTGTGAGCTACCCTTTTTTAGCCAATATCAGAATATCAACAAAACACAGGACCATCTAACAACGTTGCCCATTCACATTTATAAGTCTGATCCCGCCTTGTCGAAGCTAACTGGTGTCGAAATCCCGTGACCGTCTACAGGCACAATGACTCCGGGATCCCGGGTGGCTTACCGCAGTGGTGTGGCGATGAGTGCCTTTTTCTGGTGGGTGGCACTGCTCTTAGTGTTGCAGACAGCTGGGGTGAGGGGAGACTGCTGGCTCATTGAGGGAGAAAAGGGGTTCGTATGGTTGGCGATCTGCAGTCAAAACCAGCCACCTTACGAGTCTATACCACAGCACATCAACAGCACTATTGTGGACCTACGTCTTAATGAAAACAAGATCAAAAGCATCCACTACACCTCCCTGAGTCGCTTTGGTAACCTAACATACCTAAATCTAACCAAGAACGAGATTTCATACATAGAAGATGGGGCGTTTTCTGCTCAGTTCAACCTACAGGTCCTTCAGCTGGGCTTCAACAAGCTACGAAATCTGACTGAGGGGATTCTGCGCGGTTTGGGCAAATTACAGTATCTCTACCTCCAGGCCAATCTGATTGAAACCGTGACACCCAATGCCTTCTGGGAATGTCCCAACATTGAAAACATTGACCTTTCAATGAACCGGATCCAGCAGTTGGATGGGGCGATTTTTACAGGTCTGAGCAAGCTGACCACTTGTGAGCTCTACACAAACCCTTTCAATTGCTCCTGTGAGCTCCTGGGCTTCCTGAGGTGGCTCTCAGTTTTTCCCAACAGGACAAACGAACGCATGGTGTGCGACTCCCCTCCGGGATATTCTGGCTACAGTCTGCTAAGCCAGAATCCAAACGTGCCCACATTTCGTAATGCCTTCCACACACTCTCTACGGTGTGCACGGATGAGTATGTCACTCTATACATCACAGGATCTCCAGACACCACTACTCTCTCGCCATACTCCACTCCTTGTGGACTTGAGGACTGCTCATCAGGAACTGAGCCTGAAGAAACAATAAGCATTATCACACCATACATTGATCCTGACGTGAAACCCATCATGAAGCTGAAGCAGGTGACACACACCAGTGCTGTCATTGTGGTTCAGATTCCTCATCCATTCAAGAAAATGTATATCTTGGTTCTTTACAATAACAGCTTCTTCACTGATATCCAAAATCTCAAGAATCAACTAGAGGAAATTGAATTAAAGAACCTGAAAGCCCACACTGAATATACGTACTGCGTTGCCTCCATTCGTAATTCTCTGCGATTCAACCACACTTGTCTGAAAATCTCTACGGGACCCAAAAATGAAAAGGAGAGATTGGATAACAATTCTACAGCCACCCACTACATCATGACAATCCTGGGCTGTCTCTTTGGCATGGTGATTGTTTTAGGGATGGTTTACTACTGCTTGCGAAAGAAACGGCACCAAGAAGAAAAGCACAAAAAAGCGGGTAACATAAAGAAAAACATAATCGAACTCAAGTACGGCGGTGAACTGGAAGGTGGGACCATCTCCCAGATGTCCCAAAAGCAGATAATGGCTGGTGAGAGCATGCCACGGATGCCCTATTTACCGTCCAGTGGTGAAATGGAACAGTACAAACTGCAGGATATCAGTGAGACCCCTAAAACGTCCAAAGGGAATTACATAGAGGTACGTACTGGGGAGCAAGCTGAGCACAGAGAGTGTGACATATCCATAGCTGGGAACAACCAAGGCTCAGTGGCAGAAATCTCCACAATTGCCAAAGAGGTTGACAAAGTGAACCAGATTATAAACAACTGTATAGATGCCTTGAAATCAGAATCCACATCATTTCAAGGGGTGAAGTCAGGAGCAGTTTCCACCGCAGAGCCCCAGCTAGTACTCATATCAGACCAACCGTCGGGCAAATCAGGCTTCCTGTCTCCTGTCTACAAAGACACGTACCACCATCCTCTGCAGAGGCACCACAGCATGGAGGCCGCTCCCAAGCGCTCCAGCACCTCTTCCAGCGGCTCCATACGGAGCCCCAGGTCATTCCGTTCAGAGGGAGCCTACAAGTCGGAGGCCAAGTATATCGAGAAGACATCGCCCAAGGCCGAGAGCATTGTGAAGATCACGCCAGCCGCCGCCATCCTGAGGGCGGAGGCGGAGAAGATTCGGCAGTACAGCGAGCACCGGCACTCCTACTCAGGCTCCCACCAGGTTGAGCAGCTGGAGGGGCCTGGCAGCCGAAAGCCATCCATCCTGGAGCCCCTGACACGACCACGTGCCAGAGACCATGCCTACTCCCAGCTCTCACCGCAGTACCACAACCTGAGCTATTCCTCCAGCCCCGAGTACTGCAAACCATCGCAGAGCATCTGGGAGCGCTTCAAACTCCACCGCAAGCGGCACAAAGAGGAGCAGTACGTGGCGGCCGGGCATGCCTTGCGCAAAAAAGTCCAGTTCGCCAAGGATGAGGACTTGCATGACATTTTAGACTACTGGAAGGGCGTTTCTGCTCAGCAGAAATCTTGATTAATTTTAAACATTTACTCATAATTCTGGACCAAAATAATATAGATGAAAACACTTCAAATTAAACGAAAAAAGATTTAAAAGGAAAAATACCTTGGTTATTCTAAACTCATCTGCAGCTATTTTAATTCAGAATGTCATTCTGGAGAAAATGAACAAAAGCCTTTAAAAATTAGGGTGAGTACACGCCCCGAATTAAAGGACGACAAATTTGAAAATACAACTATTACCGTGTCCTCATCTCTGATTTTTTTTTTTCCACGGGAAAAAAAACTAATAAACAGAAACATTATTGGAATATAATATTTTTGTTATCGCATGGCTGTGTCCTGTTACTGTGGATTAACTATTGTGTACTTTCAGCAAGAAGCAAATAACCCTAACACATCTGCTGAACACCATGAATGCAGGACTATGTACATGGCAGAGATCTAAGGTCTCAAGCACACATTGCTCTCATATTATGTTATAGCGGAATAGTAACCTATTTATCAGTTTAATGAACACAAAGATAACTATGTACAGGTAAAAAGAATTCTATATTTGCAATGCTGCATAAAAAAAAACACCATAGCAAATGATTACCTGTTTCTATCAGGTTTTAACCATGATTTTTCAAACGGCTTATTCGCTATTTTTCAATCTCGAAATGAATGTCTTCTATCCTGTGAGATAGAGAACTGCACTGTTTGACAAAACGGTATATCTTCTATAATATACCCCATTGTTTTTTTTTTTTAAACTCGTTTGCTAATGTGTATGATTTGCGGAGGTCTTAAATGAGGCTGCACAATTTGTCATTCTTCATGTAACTTTATTCAACCAAAGTGCTGTGGTAGCAAGTCATTACGTGTTCTGCCACTAAAAAGTGATCACACAGATCTGAGGATGAATGTATTCTGTACATAATGGACGTGTTTGGCAGCTTTTCATTATAAGCTGTCTGTCGTTTCGCTTTCCTACTCTCCAGTGTTTACTTTCCATAACCTCTGGAACACTGAGTTTGCTAAGTTTCTACATTTCTCACTTTGTACTGAGATACTTTTTCCTTTGACAGATATCATGGGAAATTATTCAGTTCAAAAGTATCCTGACACCTACTGAAAATGAATGCAGGTCATTTTTATGAAAGGCCTGTCATCCTGTATCGAAACAACTCAGCTTCTGATCTTTCCTTGAAAGAACCCCATAACTTAGGGTTCCTTACCTTCACAGTAAAATACTGTGGAAGGCAGTTGATACCTGGTATTAGAGGTGAGAAGACAGAATAATGTGACAAACTTGCTGGTTGCGTCAATATCCTTCCACTAAGAAAAATCATAATATTTGCAAAAATTGCTAACATTAGTGTGTTATTCCAATTTAGAACTGTGCCATTGCTTTTGTAAATGTTCATATCCATTCAACAAACTAAAGAAGTTGATGAGAGTTACAAGTTTATAACCTATTCAACTTTAATGTTACTTACACTCAATTGTTACATTGAAATGAACTGTTACTACCACTTTGTGTATAGTCTGTTTATATCTTAGCGTGGGTCCTACAGATATTTGCATAGGTTATTTTTTATTTCGACAGCCTTAAGGTTATGATTTGTTTTCCTTGTGTATTAAGAAGACAGTAGTATATTTGTTCATCGGTTGTTATTTTTCTAAATTCAATTTAGATTCTTTGTTACTTTGTGTATTTGATTACAGGTATATTAACGAGTAACCAATATGTTTTTTTTTTCATACTGCATATTGTAGCACGTCTTGTCTTTATGAAGTCAGAGAACATCTGATGATTTCTAGAGAGGACAGGAGTTAACTGATGACAGGCGATGGATGTGCGATGGAGCGGTTGTAAACGTGCAAGACCTGCACGCTGGTGGATTTCCAATGGCTTTATGATCCATCCGAAATAAACAAGAGCACAATAAAGCTTTTCTTAATGAACAGCGATTGGCTTTCAGACCAGCTCGGTATTTTGGGGTGGTGGGGGGTTGGGGATACAGTACTCATCAACTTCATCATCACTCACTGTAGAAAAACCTTCCCATGATTTAATTTGAACTTGTCTTTATTTCATATGAAAACAGCTATTATTAAATACTTCAAAAAATAAATTAGTAGACAACCTGAACTGATATGTATGATGCCTTAATTGGCTTATTGAAGGGTGTTGAGCAGCGTTAAATAGCTGGTTTAATCAACACAACAATTACCTGAATGGGCTAGTTTACTGTAGATGCGATTCCAAGAACAATTTCCACTTGTTTTTTTTTTATGTAGCTGAAGTGCTGAGAGCTCACATGCTCCTCTAAAATCATTCCTTACGGCCGCTGAGTGCTTTATTTATAAATGTTCCCAGTTATTTATTAAATGGATGACTGATTTACTCTCCTACACTGAAATAATCTATAAGCAGTTTTTATTAAAAATATAAACATCACACACAATGGCAGGCTATTAATATCTTGATGGATACGTTCTGAAATAGCAGGTACTATGGTGCCCTTCCTTCAGACTAAGGTCAAGTCATTCCTGCCATATGCATGCCACTGTGATTTCTCAGCTATTTCCCCCCACTGTCAGCAAACCACAAATCATTACAGACCCTGATGTTGAAACAGCAGATAATTAAGAAGCTAGTATCCATCTATAGGTTTAATTTAATGTGTTCCTGTCACATCTGCCCCTAGAATTGTTGCATCAGTCAATGTCAATCAGAAAATTATTTTTATATCTTAACTATTTATACTTTCTTAAATCATATGACAGACTACAGTTACGCTTTGGAACCAGTACTGCTTGGTCTTAAATAAGTGTTGACTAAACCTTACATTGTTCTGTTTCAAATAAAAAAAACTTAAATATTTACATAAGAGATATCAGCTTATCAAGGTTTATTTCTTTGCTTTAACAATAAAAGCCTGCAGTGAAGTAACATTCCATTTTTATCTTATTTAAAACATATAAGTAGTAACATTACATAGAAACAGTGCACATATTTGTCCTCAGTAGTAATAAATCTCAGTGCACCATATGATGCATTAATTTGTGGTGTTTCCTCTGATTTCTCAGCACTACATTTGGTATGAAACATGTAGCACCAAGGAAATCGCCCCTAGGAGGTTTAGTGACCTAAATGACTGGGAGTAAACAGCACTTTAACTAAGCATCTGTGCCTTGTTTCATCCGAGTGCCAGTGATCCGAGAACCGTAAAGGAGATGAACTGATTATTCATTCATAATGGATGGAAATTTGAGGAACAGAGATAAATCACGGGCTTGCTGATCCCACACCTTCACGTCTTAATCAGAACAACATATGAGATCAAGAGCGTGTGGTTTGGGCAAAGAATCCTGTATGATAAAGTATAAAATAAAGAAATAAAGAATAACAACACTAAACAAACTGCTTTTACTTATTTATTTACACCTGTGTGCCCTGAGTTTACTTTTTTTAACTGAACCAACAGATACAGTTGCTTAATTTCAAGGTATTCATTCGAATTCGGTGTTCTGTGGGCTTTTTTAGGTAACAAAAATAAATTTTTCACATTACCATCATCATCTCTCATTGAAACAGCAACAGACAACCTCAGATTGTTTGCCATTTGTTGAAATCACCATCTACAGTGCGATTGATCCCATCAATCCTAACAGCGTACAGGACCAGGAAACAAAAATATTTTGATATAATTCCACAATAAATGATTTACAAACCTCTTATTTCTTGTCTGGAACTTTCCTTGAAACCATCCTAGTGCTTTCATGAAACAGAAGCTCAAATAATAATGAAAATATTAACTAAGAAGATAAAAGGCTGGAAGGCATTCTTAAATTATGTTGGTATCAGATTGTATTGTGAGACTGACTTCTATTCTTTAGTATTTTACCGTCCATCTATCTATCTCCTAACGGCTTATCTTGGTCAGGGTCTTGGGGCCGTAATATTTTAATTATGTCAGTCCAGAAATATATTCCACGTGATTTTATATTCTTGGAGTTGCAGTTGAGGTAGCTAATGTGAGTCTTTGTTACCATTAAAATGGCTGAGTTGTAAATCTCCCAACATGAAGGCCTCTGTCTTCAATGGACATAGTGGTCCGGGGGTACATAATGAAGCCGAATCAAACTGTTACAACAATCCCCAGGCACTGTAGGCATTGCGATTGTTTAGTCAGGAGATGAAGGAAAGCAGCCACTTGCAGGGGGAGATGACCCCAGCCCGCAATGGGAAGAAACAAGATCGCAGATGAAAAGAGCAGGAGATGTAAAAAAAATTTCAGTGCGGAAGACAAAATAACCCACATTACTAACCCTACCCGCAAAACTTTAAGCACAAATAAATGCCAAATATAGCAAGCTTCTTTGTGTGTATGTACAAATAGCAGCAGTATTGCATTAAAACTGCAGCAGAAACCGCATTAAAACAGAGATGCAATATACTACCCCTTTTGCCCGTAATCTCTTTGGAGATGTATGTTTTATCTCAGTGCTGGATTCTGCTGGCCTCTGACTCAGGAGAGAGAGCATCATAAGTAGCCTTGAAATGACAGATAATTGATAAATTAATAAACTACAAACCCAGTGCCTGCTATTTTTATCCAGGCTACAATATATATTCATATTTCCTCGTTACCAATAAACAATAATGTACTTACTGGCCACGATTGTTACTAACAAAGAAAATATCATTATTGAGGACTTTATAATAAAACTTTTATCAAATGCAATAATGAACACCTTACGCATGCAACCGATAAAGCAGATTAAGAAGAATAAATATCTTGATAAATATGCACGTTAATGAAATATGTGTAATAATATGCCACATTCCCAACCTAACTCTCTTTGAGACACACAAACACAAATATACAGGTGAGAGAAAGTTTTGAGGTCAAACTGTAGGGATAGCTAGTGTACAGCACACCTGGGACAGTTGGGCCTTGCTCAGGGACCCAACACTAATGTGATTATGTTGCCACCCATGGGATTCAAACCAACTAACATCTGGACATGGAAACAAATCTGTGGCCTGCTTATATGCGCAATCCCTCACAAAATCTTACGCATTTGCATACACCTATCTGCATATAACTATTTAGATCGAGAACCTGTGGTTCATATATGACACTTTTGATTTGCTCCACTGCTTGATGATGTCACGATCAGCCCCGCCCTGCGTGTCGGTTTTTCCAGTGTTTCCCTCACCTGATCCTAGTTATGCTTGCCTAATGTGTCAATCCCCTTGTTAGCCTAGCACACGTGCCCTGTGTTTCCTCCCTGATGTCCTACCCTATTTAGTCAGTCTGCGTCGTGTTCCCTTGGTTGGATATTGTTCATGTCTTCTGTGGCTTACATTCCCGTTGGTCCCCGTATTCCCCGAATAAACACCCCTGTGAGGGGCTTCACACCCGCAGCCTGCATTATGGGTCGTTCATCCCACCGCTGACATGACAGATGAGGGGAGCGGGCACCAAAGTCACAAACAAACTGTTGTTTTATACCTTCGAGTCAAATACTGAGCTTTACTGAATATAAGCAAAGTACAAATGACAAAATGTACACAATGTATTAAAAACAACATCCATTTGGAAAAAATACACATTGTCGTGTTTTGAGCAATAATATTACGTGTTAACCTGAAAATAACAAGGAAGGAACTTTTATAGGAGTGAAAGTCTGACATTATTTTAAATGAAAAATTTTAAATGTGGCCTTTGCTAGAGTGTCCTGTAATTATTCTGGAGTCAACAAGGTCATCTCCTTACACTGTTCAGAATATTCATTCATTTTCAAACAGTACTTTGAGAAATATTTCTGAGATGAAGTCTCTGTCCTCATTTCCCAACTGGACATATGCAGTGCGTTCACCCGCCCAGTGCTGACTGGTGGAGGGCCGAGGCCACCACAGAAGAGCCGAAGGCAGATTAGACTCATCAAGTGCTGAACATCACAGTGACTGCTGCTTAGAAAAGAAGCACTGATCCTTATTGTTGCATGAGCGGGAGCCGGAGTCGGGACAACAAAAACTGAGCTTTATTGTGCTCAGGGAAGCAAAACTTACAGGGCCAAAACAAGGGAGCTCATGTTTAAGGGCAAAAACAGGCAAACACAGGGATGACGTTAATGACCAGACTAGGGAGGAGAGGACTGGGAGACACTCTTATACATGACTAACGAGGGGGTAAACAGGCGGCAGCTGGAGTGATCCACACGAGGGCTGAAATGAGAGAAGATACAACAGGCAGCAGGTGTGGCTCGTTAGTCACCCTGGGAAGAGACTGGGAGGGGTATGGAAGCAGGGCATGACACATTCATTGACTATGACAAATATTCCTCCATCCATTTCATATATGGCTTATCCAGTGCAAGATTCAATCCAATTATTATTCAATTATTATAATTTTATTGTTTGTTATTTTACATTTAAAAGGGGGGGGCAGGCTGGTGGTGTAATGGTTAGGTATGCAACCGTGTTATCGAAAGGTCGCTGGTTTGAGTCCCCGACCTGCAAATAGCGCTAAGGTACCCTGAGCAAGGTACCATCTCCTAGTACTGCTGCCCGGGTGCCCTTGTAGCTGCCCCCGGCTGTGTTGCAATGTCACATGGGTTAAATGCAGAGGACACATTGACAAACATAGTAAAGCCGTGCAAAGACAGATGACATTAAAGACATTAAAACTGTGCAAATGGCATGTGAGGGTTCAGTTTGGGGTGGGGGGTGTAAGTGTGGTGAATGATAAGAGTTCAGTGTTCAGTGGGTAGAGGATTCAGGAGGGTAACAGCTTGAGGGAAGAAGCTGTTGAAGGGAAGAAATAATTGTGGAAGGTGCTGTACCTGTACTATGGGCAACGAAGAGACACAAATTCTCTGTTTGGACTATAGTTGGAAACTGGAGTACCTTGAGGTAGCTCCCACAAACACGTGAATTCCTCACACACTAATGTGACATGTTCCGGGATAGGCTCCGGCCCCCCGTGACCCGGATAGGAAAAAGCGGGTTGGAAAATGGATGGATGGATGGACTAATGTGACATGGTTTCCTGTCAAAGTATTCCATCAACCCCAACTCCTCAGTTTTGCAGGTTTCCTTTGTATACTTTTCCTGGTAAGGTTAGAGAATGCTTGATTTATAATTTCATGCTGTTATGAGTTAGGACGACATATTTAGTATCAATATAGAATTTAAAATAGGCTTTATAGGGACAGGGGAGCTGAGCATGAACTGAGAGGAGTAATTCTTTTTCTTTGTTGACTTGTAACTAGTTTTGGACTCTCCCTCCTCTAGTTCTTCAGAAGTGTGCTACCTCACTCTAGTTAGTCTGGACCTAGAGAAAGGTACCCACACACTGTGGTTACAAGAGTAAAAAAAAAGTGTTGTGAAACACAATGCATATTTATTTCACTTGGTAATAATTATTGTGTTAAATGTTAAATGTCTGTTAAATGTTCTATGTGTACAACTGTGTATGTGACGAATACACCTCTTCAATCTCGAATCTACACATTTGCAGGTTATAGCTATGGCGTAGCTTGTTTTGTTATCGTTTGTTGTTATGTAACTGCCAGTTTGTCTGGACCAAAGGACAGGTAGAGGATGTATCACCTCCATGGTATAAACCGCAGCCTGGTATGGATGGAAGATTAACTATTTTGTTACTTAATTAAACTTCAAAAAGAAACCAAGACCCTGCATGTTTGATTCTTACACCTGAGGTATGGGAAGAGAAATACTACAGTTTTTGGTGCCATCACTTCAGATCAGAGCATGTGAGCGGAGCGGAGCGGTGTGAATTTCCGCTCCTCGCTCACGAGGCTGTTGGCTCCGCCCGCTCCTCCGCTCTAATTCACACTAAGCCGCTCCGCTCCATACCGCTTCTCGCTCCACTAAAATTTCCTCCCGCTCCAGTCAAATCGCTCCAGTTTTAAAGAGGGAGAAATAATCTGCATGCCTAACAACTGTCACCTTAAACCTTTATGAAATATTTCGCGAACTCCAACTTAGACGATTTTTAGACGCAATTTAGACGCTTTTAAACTTTAAACTGATTTTAAAAATATATAATGGATAATCTTAAAGGAATAATGTTTTAGCGAAACATTAACCCCCTGCGTCCGTAATTTCCGTACAGAACTGAAAGTAAGAAAGTCTGATCTTAATGTAACTCACTAGCGATGTAAGAACTGCATGTGCATAACATGCGATGTTAGATTTAATATCCAACATCGCCCAGCCATGATTTTTTAAAATTCAGAATTCAGTACGAAATGGCCCGCCTCACGTGTGTACCAGTTTTTACGCCAGTGGAAAACCAGCACAAGAAGTACATAACTTTTGGTACTTTATTGAGGTACCAACCGTATCAAAAGTACGGAACTTGCTGCGGTTCAAAAGCACCATTTGTGTATCAGCCTTGATAATTGTACAGATTAATTCTGGGTAGATTTGGGCATGCATCAGGCTCGTGGTATGAGCAGTAAAGTATCGGAGCGAAATTGGAGCGGGACAGAGTGACCACTCCAGCCTTAATAAAAAGAACCGCTCTGCTCCTCGCTCACGCTCCGCTCACATGATCTGCTTCAGATCGACTGATGGAGAGAACTAGAGACTTAGTGAAACTAGGAATACTTTAATACCCCCCTTGTTAATATCCGTAGGGACCCCAATATCATTTAAACTATTCTGAGACCACAACCCTGCTAGCTGACTTCCACTCTACTTTGCCAAGTCATTCAGAAGGCTCTCTAGATTACTGGATTAGGCTAAACAAGGCCATTGACCTAGCTGATGAATGTCTAAAGAGACAAGGGAGAAAGGTAGATGAGCCTGGGCATGAAGTGGCAATGATGTTCATTAAACATTGCCCTGACCCAGCTCTTCACGCCGCATTTAGGCCTAAGCCGATTGTGAAGTGGACTGTCAGTAAAGTACAGGAATTGATTGAAAGTCAGTGCCAGGGTAACCTTGCAGCTAGGAACCATAGGAAACAGGAGATGGTAATCGTGGGAGAGCTAGCTTTAAACCTCCCCTTGTACAGTACTTCAGACTGCTATGAGCCAGACTACCCAGTAGGCAATAGTAGTGTTGAACAGGCTTCATTTAACAAGGTAATCTCCTTTCTGGAGAAGCTTCTCTCTGCACAAGGGTGAAACCAGTATACCACCAAACAGTCCTTTAACTGCACATCCTCAGCTGCTTGTCAGGTGTGTAAATCCCCAGGACATTCTACAAAGTCCAACTGTTTTAAAGATGGTTTTGCCTCCAGTGTCATAGGGCAGGCCATGTGGGCTTTGGGTTCCTTCACAGAGTCGGGGGTGGGCAGCAGGGAATAAGAATTGGGAGCCAAAGAAACTTAACCCTTTAACCTTTAGATGCATGGCTGAGTCTACAAACACTATTACATACCACAGGTCTTTAGAGACTCAGCATGTAAAAAAAAAAAATCAAGCCACAAATTCCATGATTCAGCAGACATTTACTGGATATTTTTTCCATGACTACCCTGAACATTTTTAATGCTTTATGAATTAAAAAATTCTTAATATTTCATAGCCTATACTAAAAATAGCTTCCAGCAACAATAACAACTAGTATATACATTATAAATGCATTTATATAGAAACAATAGCAAATATAAGTCAATACAATACTCAACACAATAATCTCAAACTACAGTGACGTTGTTATGGTCATTTGAAACATGGCTCCTGGCACACAGTACAGCGGTCCACCATTTTGCGGTCAAGCGAGGATGGGCATAGGGGTACACCCCTTTGTCTGTGTACTCTTTTATAACCCGTCATATAAAACCGTGATATCTATTACAACAACATAACATTCTCGGGTCAATAGTGACCAAATACCATTCTCACAAAGTCATAAAAAAGTCTAAGTAAACTATTTTGGTTTTGTTTTTTTTCACTGGTACACTATTACAGATGAAATGTATGCAGCCTACCACTGAGTCGATGTCGGAGCTGTATCAGATAACTCGCGAGTATTGCAGACTTCATGTCCTGGTCGGTAGTTCCCTATAATATCCAAATAAGGATGTACCTGTATTTCTAACACTACTACATATGTTAGGTCAACAGTGACGCTATCTCGAATCTTTTTTTTTTTTGTGTGGACAAACTTAATACGTCCCTCATAGCAGCCAAGTGCCCGATTGCTAAAGCCAACTGATTTTCCTTTTTGCAGATCCCTAGCCCCTTAATCCCTAATTTTATACAGGCATACTGTATCAAAGGGTTGAGTGACATAGCCTATGAATAATACTAGCAATAGTGATAATACAGCAGGTTGGGGAATTAAGCAATGACAGTGGCTAGACAGTGACTTTTACATATAGTGAGTCTGCAGAACAATTCTTCTAGAGAAGAACATTATAAAGACAGAAACTGCTAAGCTGGTTGAGTGTGGGGGAGCAGAACAACACAACCAACACGTGACCATGAGCTTAGTGTTGACCTGTTGGGCTGTCTAGTTGTTCCTGGTCAGAGTGATGATCTCAAACATCATCAAACATGTAATGCGAGGGTTAAAGAAAACACTGTGGTACTGTCCCAGTACCAACAGAAGAGATGAGCAGGCTCTGCTTTTAGATATGCTGGCCAACGTATACAGGCAGGTAGGTAACTGCATACATGATAAGGCAGGACCTGTAATAATGAAGCAGAGTGTAACTCTGATGTTTCAACAAGAGCATTTGATCTGGAGTAAAGTGAAGGAGCAGATCCCCTTATCAGTAGGCAGCATGATAGTAGCTGAACGTACCACTTTAAGATGAGCACCGAGGAATGTTTTGATAGCACATACTGTGGGTCCCTTATGGGTTGATTGGTGGATACCTATGAAGGTCATTAACACAGTTGACTAATCCCTCATACTGTGGCGTAATGCTAAGGTAGCTCATTTATGTGGCAGTCCTAGCGATGTTAGAACTTTGTTCCAGAACACAGCTTTGAGCCAGGGGACAGATGGCAACCACTTGGCCTGGCCCACCCAGCCAAGAGAAGAAGTGTGTTTTTTTATATGTAATTGCCCCCCCCCCCCCCCCCCCCAAAAAAAAATTTTTTTGGCCCACCCTGTTACTCAGAGCTAGAGCCGAGCCTGGTGGAAACTTCTTCTCAACTCTAGATTTAACTTCGTAAAACACAACCAAGATCAAGTCATTTCTTGGTATTTACTTGTAAGTATTATTCGCATTTCATGGAGGGCTTTTCAAAGTTGGTGAGGCCGCTAAAGTGCAGCAAGAAAAGAATAGGGGTAAGAAATAACTAACATTGTCAAGTGTTGAGTCCAGATGACACTAACAACCGAAAACAAATTCCCTGTATGTAACAGCATACTTGGCAAATAAACCTGATTCTGATTCTGATGATAGTCCAGTAGATAGTCCAGGAAATTGCGATGAAGCACTTAAACTGAAAAATTCCATTTCTACTGTGGTGGTCCTGGTTTACCCAGACTTTACGAAGCTATTTCTACTTTGAACAGATGCCTCATCAGATGGATTAGGTGCAATATTAAGTCAAGTATCAGCAGGAGAAGAGAGACCTAGGCCTGTTGAATTCACAAGTAAGTCCCTGACAAAGGCCCAGTCTTGTTATCAAGCACACAGATTGGAGTTTCTTGCCCTTGTGACAATATGACAAATTCACCCAGTGGCTGACTGGTAACATTTGCTTAATTTCCTGATAATCATCCATTATCATGCATCTTATCTTAATCAAGGCTTGATGCATGTGTAGGATCACGCAGGCCCCACAGTCAGTATTTTATGGCCGCTGAGGGAGGAAGTCGGCCACAAAGGTCTGCCAAGCGCCCCATCCACACCTCTCACACCCAGGGTCCCTCGGAGTAAAGGCGAAGCCTGCATTCCAAATTTTATGGCTCTCAAACGGAGGTCCAGGGGACCCAGATAAGGTGTGGAGGGGGGGAAGGAGGGATCCTGCACACCTCTGGAGTGGACCAAGCGTTAGAACAAAGAGTCGTCTAAAATCATATGCCATATATGTGTATTTGCCTGTATGTTTGTCTTCACTATTATTTGGCATCAGTACTGTAAA
>JAODKL010000095.1:21963797-21980997 GCA_026780765.1 Petrocephalus schoutedeni | reverse complement strand
CTGTGCCTGTTCTGTCCTGCTTCGTCTGAATAAACGTCCTTACCAAGTACAGCCTGCATCATGGGTCGTCGATCCCGCAAGCACCATGACAATAGCTCTAAAAGAGTCTCACTGAGTGCTTTTCAATTAGTAACACCTTTGCAATATATCAGCTTCTTTAGCGGCAATGCTACACTTTTGTAAATTAATTTCTGATTTTTAAGGATTTTAAGGTTTGAGATTTGTCAGTGACTTCCCTTGTGTTTGGGTTGTGGCCTAGACGCACAAGGTCAGCCATTCACTTTTATAAGTAAATTGAGTTATTCAAGAAACTGCAAGTTTTTATGACGCATGTTGTTTTTCCCTCAAGGACAAGTCGACCTTTTTCTATAATAGAGTTGGAACCTTATTAAAGGCAATGGAACTACATAGACAGGTCAGAGTGGGAAATAAAAGTTAAATGGTAAATCCCTAAAACTGGTGTATTTAATAATAGGATGCTTTGTTTAAAGGTTGGTATTTTCTGTCGCAGAATGAAAGAAACTTTTAATTTACAAGTCCGCTGGCTCCTCCAGGTTCCACCCACACTCCAAAGACATGCAGGAGTTAGAAGGTTGATGGATAGTCATGCATGGCTCCTAGAATTTGGGAATTCTCTCCAGGTGTATGTGCTTTGGGACTTCTTTCTACCTAAGACCAATTTCAGTCTTTTTAAACATTTATCACACCCGTTATCTGTCTGTGCATCTATGCAAAAAAAAAAGAAATAAAATAAATCTTATTATAAAATAAAATAAATTATATAAATAAAAAAATTACAAACTGATCAATTGTAAACAAGCATAATTTATATATGCTTATATACAGCATGCTGCGTAGATAAATTAACTCTAATCTGTGCTATTTAGGTGCTGGACGCTAATGCACTGCTGGCTGGTGAGTCATTTCAAAACGTTACATCATGGTCACATACATTAGCCTGACATTTACATTTACCTGGGGGGCAATGTGCACACCGCAGGCATTGTTTGGTGTGTATCAGACAGCAAAATGAGTAGTTAGCTACCATCAACCATTTAGGGTACCTTTGTGGCTCTAGTTGTACAAACAAATTACTAAGTACGCAGGCTGTAAAATTTAAACATTGAAAGCTGCCCTGGGTAAAATCAATAATAGTGTAGTTTCATATGGCTGGCGATCTACAGGCAGTGGGGAAATAATTACTGCAGCATTTGCGATTGTGGCGTCATGTCCGCCTGACCCTCCTGTCTCCTCCCTAATGCGGCCCGGATGTCACACCTGTAACCCCTTGTTAGTCTTTGCATTTAAATAGAACCTGTTTGTCTCTACAGCCCCAGTCCAGTCACTGACGTTGCTCCGCCTCTCCACCCGTGTCCTTCCCAGTTCTAACCCTCTCGTTTTGACCCCAGGTGGTCTCATTTCTTTTTCTGCCCCTATTCAGTTAACTAAAACCCTTTTTTTGTTCACCGACTGACTGGCTTCAAGTTATTCATCTCCCTCACGGTGACAGTGATATCGAACGTGACTTCCGTAAAATAAGAGCATGACCAAACTGACCAAAATGCCTAATAAACATTTGTCTTTTTCTTAGCAGAACTATAAACGTATTTCTGGACAAAGTCCCTTTGTGCAAGGGTCAGATTTTCATTCAGTGGTTCTATAATGATATTAATGGTTTTGTTAGAAACAATAGGGTTGAAAACTGCAAAAATGTTTTCTTTTCCACTATTCAGTCATGCATGAAATAAAATTCATAATTAAGCCTTTCTCTGGATGTGACCCAGAGATGTTTTAATTTGACATTTTAATATATTAAACATTTTTTTGTCCATGATCCTGACCAGGATAAATTATTAGAAGATGAATAGATGGATGGATGGATGGATACCATGGCCTTTGTAGCCTTTTTATTCATGTAATTAAAAATATCTTAAACTCATGTAAGTTTAAAATATAAGAGTGCCTTTAGGTCCACATTCATATTTACATAAAGCCTGACAGTGGTGGTCCCAGATGTCACCCTGAACAACTTCTTACTGGACTAATTACACAATTCCTCAAATGTATTTCTACAACTTGAGGAGACCTTGGCATGGATCAATTGAGAGCAATTTAAAAGCAGTTTAATTAGCTGAGGTGTCATTCCCATTGCATGACTAATAGGCATCGGCCACATGCCCACGTGCGGCATTTACAGGGGTTGACAGCCAATCAGTGTCCAAAGGAAATGACAGAGGACAGGCTAGCCATCGCCAAGGTCGAAAAGACATGTGGTGAACTTTCTGAAAGATACTATGAAAGAAAGTTTCCAGATGTCAAGACACAGAACATACTGTATGGATAAATGAACAAATGGATTGTGGGAAATCGCACAAGAGAGGGTACAAACAACGATTTATATGATCCTCACATGAATGCACAGCCTACTAAATTATAGTCAAAGGATGAGCCAGCATCACTTTTTCACACCCATACTCCCATCGCGTCATGTAAACCTACAAACCGCGACCGGTAAGTGATATCCCGAGTGGGGCATATCATTTGTAAAATGGATGCGATAGAGCTTGACTCCTAAAACAAGACAATAACAGAAAGCAGGCCTTGCAAGATTCTGGTCGCTTTGTGCAGCCGAATCTCATTTATTCTTGACTTTCTACTTGCCACAAGCAGTTTAGTACATTATTCTCATAGTGGTACAATCACATGTGACAGCCCTATCCTGCAAGGTGCATGACACTATGGTGCTTCTTTTTTTCTTGTATTATATCATATGTTTGACGATTTACCTAAATACTACACTGCTTATTACATCTTTATTAGTTATTTTCATATATATGTTGGCCTGTGTAACATCCATCCATCCATTTTCCAACCCACTTATCTTTTCTGGGTTGCGGGGGTCCGGAGCCTATCCCGGAAGCTACGGGCACGAGGCGGGGAACAACTGAGGATGGGGGGGCCAGCCCATTGCTGAGCACACTTACACACCATTCACTCACACATGCACACCTACAGTATGGGCAATCTAGTAACTCCAATTAGCCTCAGCATGTTTTTGGACTGTGGGGGGAAACTGGAGCACCCGGAGGAAACCCCACGACGACCTGGAGAGAACATGCAAACTCCACACGCATGCAACCAAGGCCCTGTGTAAGATGGCTAGTGTAATGTATTGTACAGTTGGTTTAATGTTCAAAAATGACACTGTTCTGCCTTGAGAGTCATTTTTGTTGCTGCATTAGATTTTTAGGAAACGACTCATCACTCACAAGGTGACTAACGCGCAGAAAGATTTAGCTTTAGCGCAGATGCTGAGCTGGTGCTTTGCACGGCACCGCGGGTGAAATGCAGAGCCGGCGAGCACGGCAGAGGGGCAGCCGAGGTGACGTCCACAGTGCCGCAACTGTGAGAAAATGCCCGGGTGGCCACTGATCTGCAGCTCTCCGCTGAGAAACCCCAAGCAGGCCGACGCTCACATCACTGAATGCTCACCAGGCACCATATGCCAGATTACAACATCAAACTGCAGCATTCAGGGATTGCAGCAAAGCTAAAGGATTCATATGTCTTTCATAAACTTTAATTTCCTTATCTGTGTGTCACACAGGACACTAAGTTACTGCTATGCAATTAGTAACAGTAATGATTCATATTTCTTTAAGTTAATAAAGTTATTTTATTCATAAATGGGTCATATAGGACAATGATTCTGATATATAAGTATTAACAGCTCCATTAGAGTAATAACAGGTTCCCTAAATTACACAATATCCCTTTAAGGAAACCATATGTGTCACTGGTTCCCTCCATTGCATGATGGGCTGTTTATCCTATTTTCCCATTTGCTGTAGGAGCCCAAAAGCAGCACTAAAAAAATCGAACTGTACTCTGGGTATGAACAATGTTTTGAAGTTCTCCCTCAATAAACCCTAAATCATTAGAGAAGCTGTTTTGAAAACCACCTAAAACAGGAAAAAACATAAAAAGCTTGTCTCGATATACAAAATGGGCCACAAATACACAAAGCTAGGCCAATCAATATCACTCTACTCAAGATTATATCATTAGTGGGTAGGGTTCTTCCTTTATTGCGTGGGATATTTTCAGTGTTGAATATTTGGTTTCAGAACGTGCATCCCATAATGCCATCCTGGTGTCATTACTTTCACATCAGAATGCAAATTCTTGAAAGTCTAGCTTTCAATTTTAATAGCATGGCGGCAACATGTCCCAACCTGGAAATGACAATCCAGTGGAAAATTAGGCTGGAACAACCATATGGGTACAGTTGAATTGTCAAAACACAAGCAATTATGTGAGGTTAAAAGCAAATATCAAACACATAGATTTCCCATAATTATACTGAAGACTCATGTCTTCAAATTTGTATAGACAGATGGTTTTTTTGGGGAGATCTCCACAATGAATTGTCGTGAGTTGTTCCCGTCTCGAGCCCCACATCTGAATCGTGTCGTAAAGGCTGCAGCTCTGCGCCTCTCATTAGGTCTGTTGAATTTAACTCTACAAAGTTTCTTTCTCTGCCAGGAGTTTCTTCAGGCATGTGACACTGTTATGTTTTGAAATAAACATATGGTTGTGTAATTAATGTGATAACAGCATCTGACTACATCAAAATAAATAGAAAAAAATTAATAAAATAAAGGGAGGTTTTAAAGAGATATTAATTTAAGACAATTCAACATCATTCAGGTATCCAGTCTTGCCTTAACTGGCCTCATTAACAGACAAAAAAAATGGCATAATTCAGATTGCTATATTGAAATTATTAAAGAGCAAGATTAAAGTAAAGTGTTCTGCAAAAACTCCATTAAAAAAACAAGATTAATTAAAACACTGTGAGTTACAGAACATATGCTGTGTTGACATACACTAAAAAACAAACACAAAAGATTCCTGACATGTTGCACGTCTAGAACAAGAAACATGACGTAAGTGTGTTCAGTGCTGTTGACGGGGTGTCACTGCTTCCTCACTGAGCCTTACATGTTAACGATTGATTGTGAAAATGGCGAAATGCAGACTCGCCTCGCTTTAAACAAAGTGGCCTGGCAAACTGAGGAGCACAGCCTGGAGCACAGAGAAGCTGAAACCGTAGGCAATCAGGCCAACGTGTGCAGAACATAAGGGGTGTGCTTCTCAAAATGATTACTTTGGAAAGCAACCGGAACATGTAATGTGGAAAAACTCCCAGTATTTGAGTTAGGCAACCAAGCATTTCAGTACACACTGAACTGACTGCAACTGCATATGTGCCAAAACTTTTTGATTGATAAGACTTTGACTAATAATTTCGGACAGGCAAACTGATTGGCTACTTTATACAAAACCCAATAGAAAAAATATCACTATAGGCAGAATAGGCAGTTGCTTATGGCCCCTGAATTACCTGCGTTGTGGAGGAAGTGAAATTATCATCCGTTGTCTCGGTACAGGGGCCCCCCAAGTAAGGCTTGCCTAGGGAGGGCCCCTGAAAAGGTTCTGCTGACCCTGGTTATACTTATTATAACACTTGACTTAATGTCTTGGCATTTACGTCAGCCATATAAGCACAGGCAGCACCTGTTTGTTTATTCTGGCATCCAGCATTGCTGTGCTCCCCGCGGCTCTGTCTGCGAGGGCCGTCCGCGTGTGCCGCCAGGCGTGAAGGGGAGATCGCTCACGGCCTGTCACGCAATCCAGCAAATGAATGGCCATTGTCACGCTATTAGAGGCCCATCTCGCGGGACAGCCGGCACCCCCGTTAGCAGCTGGCGGATGAGCTGCATCTCTGCCTTAGCTATCCAACAGCCCTGCCGCGTCGCTACAGATCCCAAGGTGGTGCTTCTTTACTGATTAGTCAACATTCCACAGCCCTCCTCTCCCCGCACTGCCACCCCTAATTAGACTCCGCCTCTGTGGAGAGCATCAGGTATTTTGAAAGTCAGTACGATTCAATCAGCTGGCAGAGAAGGAGCCCGAGCAGCAATATGAGATGTCGGGGGAAAAAAATAAAGCCACAACAGCAGAATTTTATTTATTGAATGTGGTATGTAAACCGATCAGCCATAACATTAAAACCACTGACAGGTTACGTGAATAACATTGATTATCCTGATACAACGGTACCTGTCAAGGGTGCAATTATATATTAGGTACGCGAACGGTCAGTTCAAAGTTGATGTGCTGTAGACAGAAATAATAGGCAAATTGACAAGAGCCAAATTCTGATTGCTGGACGACTGGATCTCCAAAACGGCAGGTCTTGCGGGGTGTTCCTGGTATGCTATGATCAGTAGCTACTAAAAGGGGTCCAGGGTAAGCAAACCGGTAAACCAGCAACGGGGTCATGGGCAACGAAGCCCACCTGGTCCGATCCCAAAGGAGAGCTACAGTACTGTACTCCCAGGGAGTACCTGGATCATCTGGGGGTCCCCAAGAACTGGTTTGAGAAGCACTGCCTCAGATCATACACTGAAACTAGCCAGTTTTAAACTAGTACTATGTTCTTTGTCAATTGCACCACAGCTACTTAAGTCACAATGTAGTTAGTGGCTACTAAATATAAACACTGTGGCACAGAATGATGTTTTTGCTATTGACAACCCATCAATATCATTGTCTGATATCACTAGAACCAGCTTGCTATTCCATGTTTGTCCAGTTTGAATTTGTTTTCCACCAATTTTGTTTTCTGTGTATTTCTGTGTATTTGAGACAAGTATTTCAACCACAGCTGTAATGGAAACCCATAATGTGCGATGCAAAAATTGTGTTTACTAGGTTAATTTACCATGGTATGGTTCTGGGGTGGTATGGTATGGTTCTGGGGTGCAACAGAACACAAAAGTCATGGTTCAGTTGATAACACGGTATTTGAATCAGGGATCGAATAATTTTTCGGAGCAGGAAAAAAGGAGAGAAATATAACTTTGCTTTCCATTTATTACTTACAGAACTTAAAGAAAACTCAAAGCAATAATTTGAATAATTAGCAAACATAATTAACGTGAACACACAACTGCTTTGTCTGTATCTTTTCACTGTAACTCTGCATCGTACAGAAGTCCGTATTAGACATCCATCATTATCTTTTCCTGTCTTATTAAAATTTTCTCGTAATTTCATCATAGCCAAAGTTGATTTCCTGAGATCACAAAATATGTTATCTCTTGGAAAAAGTTCAAGTGATTAGACACGCAAAGTGAACACACAAAAAATGCCATCGCTAATACTGTTGAGTCCATGCAGTTTTTTAAATTGCATTCCTACCGAAAATCAAAAATTTGTTCTAATTTGTCATGGCTATGTTAGATAGGTAGGCTTGACATTCGTTCTACTACATGAGATGCCTAAGTTCAAGGAATACAAACAAGGTTTACGCAAAGCAACAGTGGTGGGGCAATTAATTTTTTGGGCTTGCCAGCTAACGTCAGCTGACTAGACTAATGTTGACCTTGTTTTATCCTAAATCATCCTGAATCCAAGGAAAAGGTAACATGTTATTAAGTTATTAACCTTTCTCACTTCTGATGAAGCAGTGAAAGGTGACTTCTTCTGGAAAGTCCCCAGTCTCTCAAAAGACATTCCGTGGAGTTGGGTAGGGTGAACAGGGCACCTGTCTGTCACTAGGGGATTTTTATTTATTTAAAGTGACACCTTGCTTTCTGACCATCAGCCTGTATTGACACTTTAGTCAAATCTGTTCCAGTGGTTAAACAATAGGCTACAGTCTGTAATAAATCTTGTCACATAAATGGTATAAACATGTAATCTGAAGTGGGTTGCAACAATTAAGCATAAGTTTGGTTGTAGCCTACGGAGGATGTAAACTGCCCCTACATTTGAGTTTACGAGTCACAAAAAAATCCTCATTTGCACCATGCAATTAGTTTCAATGAAACACAAAATTACAATGGAAGCTTTATACCACATCATTAGATGTAAGGTCCATCATAACAAAGAAATGTGGTGAAAATGGCATGGATGTAACTAACTTAAACCTTCTTTTGTTTTTAACATGCATTAGCATAACTGCAATAGCATTTTATTAATAACTCATTTTATTACTTCAGACACAGGAAGGTACTCATAGATTGCAATGGTGGTGATGCTGGCTAAGCTAGGTGAACAGGAATACCCCTAACAATCAAATGGCACTGTCTTATTGTGTTTATTTCAAATAGACTTTGGAAAGATCAGTTACTCCCCTGTCCTTCCATATTTGGAAGATAACCCCTTGATTAATCACTATATCCTGAGAGGTGAGTAGACATCCACACTCATAAAGGCCCCAGACTATGTTCCCGAGACGCATCGGCCCATCAAAGGGCCTGCACACCAGGCTGACCGCTAAGAGCACATAATCAACCGTGACACGTACCTTTGAACTGTGGAGCATCAGGAGGTAAGTAATGCAGGGGTAGAAGATAATCAAGGTTAGTTTCACACTGAACACTCTGTAGCTGTGAGGACTGTATACAATCTGTCACACTGTGCCTAAAATAAGCCTCAGCACGTAGAGGTTACAACGGGGCACTGTAAATAAGAATCCGTGAAACGCATCTCTTAATGAACATGATTTTTTCGTACTTTGTAACTGGCCAGTAAAGCCCATAGAAATAATGTCCAATCGAATGACTGGATTCTGTTAGCTACCCCACAATTTAATTCATGCCTCATACTGCTGGCTATGCAATGATTTTTATTTGTGTTTTGTCTAATGCAGAGAATTACATGCTGCTCATCACTGGGATCTTGGTTGCCTTGTAGGGTTGGGAAATCTTCCATGGCGCATGCACAGTAATCACCAGGGCTTCAGATGACGGGAGAAACGTCGGACTCCAGAAGTTAGTAATCTGCATAAATTCGGCATATCCTTGTGTTTATTAAGTTCGATTAGCGCAGCACGACACGTACTACTGTTTTGGTCATTCATGTTGTTTATCTTGCGATGCTGCCTTTTGCTGTTTAAATTCCCGCACGTTTATTAAAATAAGGATATGACGAATTTATACAGATTACCAAGGGGGTGCATAGCTATCAAAAAGATTTTTTTAGGAAGATTGGTTAAAATATTCGGAGCTAAAATACTCCGGACTACAGCCCCGAATGATCGGACCTGTCGCCCATGCCGATTAGTAATATTTTAGACATACAATTAATCTATGTGTGATCGTGTGCGCCTGTACGTGCCGTCATGAATGGTTAAGGATTAAGAATAGGAAAAATTGCATTCATTTTACTTGAGGAATTGCTTCCGTATTGTTATTGAGGTAGTCAGAATGGCCTAGCGGTCTAAGGCGCTGTGTGTCTCACGCAGTGTCCTCTGGTCGCCGGGGGTTCGAATCTCATCTCTGGCCCTCACCTTTCAAAAGTACTGTACTAAAGCAGCGGACATTAACGCTGGCATGGCGCCAAAAGCATAATTTCCCAAAGATTAATCCGCAATCCCCACTAAATTGTAATTCATTATTGGATCCTTGTCACATGCACATGTCTTCTGAGTGCAGAAAACATTGCTTTTCTCCAACATTTCACCTTAACAACAACACTGGATTGCTGAGGTCTGGATGTTCTGTATCCCATCGCTTTCACCCCTGTATGATTTAATGCTTGTTACTGTTTTGTCTAAAGCAGAGGGTTACATGCCGCTCCTCCTTGGTTGCCTAGTAGGGCTGGGAAATCTTGCATGGCGCATGCGCAGTAATCACCAGGGCTTCAGATGACGGGAGAAGCGTTTGGCCGGACGCCAGCTTTTCGGTACAATACGGACCGCAATTTGCCAAGTAGATTAGTAGTACGCCTAAAATATTAATGAGATGTGTGTTGTGACACCCAGAAGTTAGTAATCTGCATAAATTCGGTGTATCCTTGTGCGTACTACTGTTTTGGTCATTCATGTGTCAGACTGAATTATACTTTATGGCATTATGGTCAGAGGAGACTTACTCCATCGTGCCTTCTTTTATTTGCCTTCAGAGCCTCCAACTATTATCTTCTTGTTCTAGAAGAAAAATAATCGCACAGTGAAGAAACTATGGCTTCCCATTTCTCTAAACAGGATGCACATTTCTGTAACAGTGGAAGATGGAGGACTGCCTTGGCCAGAAACACCAAATGGCTTTTCCGAATGTGAAATAAACTGAATTAATTGCATTTATATAGTTTTTCTCCCCCACCAGCTGAAAATAAACTGCTTAAATTCTAACCTGGAGCTCTCACCATGTTGCACACCACAACATATTTGGTGGCTAACACTGTGACCCTCAATTTAGAGCAGAATTTTCTTCATAAGGGATATTGTTAGGGTGATACAGTTAGTGGCTGTCAGAGTCTATTTTCCTCATGTTCATTTTTAATATTCTTATACATCTGAGAGCCAGAGGACAATGAAAGGTGCAAGGCCTGAAATGTTCAGTGACAGATTTTCT
Organism: Petrocephalus schoutedeni; assembly: GCA_026780765.1. Taxonomy (NCBI): domain Eukaryota; kingdom Metazoa; phylum Chordata; class Actinopteri; order Osteoglossiformes; family Mormyridae; genus Petrocephalus; species Petrocephalus schoutedeni. The sequence goes on along the minus strand of JAODKL010000095.1, from coordinate 21,970,567 downwards.
GAACTTATCAGCGTGTTAAAGGGTTCTCTCTTCCAGTTATACATTCTGAAAAACGTCTATGCTACAGTTAAAAACTGAATGCTTTGGCTAGATCCTTTACATCTCAAAGCCAAAATATTTCTTTCACAAATTTTTTATCAGTTCACGTTCACAGCGCACAGTGTATCTCTAGTTTTCTCATGGGATTATCTAACAGATATTAATACACAAATCAAAGTATATATAAATCTCTCAGTGTAAAGTCTTTAAGTATTTAAGCATTTTGGTCATTGAATTTAGTATTTTTTCATTTTTACTGGTTGATTACATCTCCAAAGTAAACCTCATGTGCACCACACAAAATGTGCATTTCATATCTGGGAAACAAGTGAAAGAAGTGGGGAAGCAGAAATGGAGAGAGCCACGGGGCAGATGGGCTTTTTTGGGTTGCTTGCAGGTTTTGTATATCTTCCCATGTTCCAAAAAAAGGCGGAGAAAAGGAGGCTCTGTGTGCTTGAGGGCCCTGTTATTCCATCTGCTCTGCCCGAGATTTTCAATGAAGAACTAATTGCTTTGGCCAGAGGGAAAGGGGTGAAGCACATTATTAATCTCGGGAGTGCCACCGAGGCTGGCCACGGATGTCCTTTAGATATGACGGGGCAATCTGTGAGAGTCAGGTGAGAGTGCCTTTTGGCTCTGCAGAGCACCACATTGGCATTCCACTTTACGGGCTGCATTGGGAGATGAGCGCAGGGTGCTCTGAAGTTGGTAAGCATGCCTTGGAAATTACGGGGAAACAGAAAGCGAGAACCCAACACTTCACAAAGCTGAATGCTGAGCTACGTGCAGATGGGAATCTAGTTGTTAAAATCCATCATTTACGAGAGCTGTCAAGGACATGAATGATGGTAGTCTTAAAAATAAAGATTTCTTTAAAAAAAAAAAAATGTTCAGCCACTAAAATAGGGTCCTCTTGGCTGATCTTGAATATGCTATTGACTTCCTATTGATTCAACCAAGATTTCATTTTAATGAAGGCTTCACTGATTTTATGCAGATTCAGTGCGAATTGAAAGGAGCTGATGTGTATTCGAATTCTGCATAGAGGCATGCTGCACTTTTGGGATGCTTTGAGTCAAACTGGTTAAGAAGTCTAAGAAGTCATCTACAAAGGCACAAACATGTGCAAGAGCAGGTGGTTATATTGGGGGGGAGGGTATCCGAGGACAGGGCAAACTGTTACCACCACAAACTTTTGCTTTCTGTTCTTCTCACTCTCCTGGAACAAGCACCCTGACCCAGATACCTGAGTCGGCACACTGCTGTAGCCACCTCCAAGATCAGGTGCTCGCTTGATCAACTCTTGTGTTGTTTTGTTGCCATATTAACATCATACTCAAAGAGTCCCATCCTTCGCTACAATTCATTTTTCTGCTTCTGGTCTCATCTGGAACATCTCTCACTCATCCTTCAGCCAACTGCAGCTTACATATAACTGCAGGATGAACTGAGTATTAAATATGGCATGAAAGTGCTGAAAAAGAGAACCATTACAGTAGAAACAAATGTCTAGCCAAAACACTGCAAGGGATCCACTTCTTTTATGAGATTACACAAACACACAGGGGGTTGGATGAAATGACAGACTTGGGTTGCTTTGAAAGATCATAAATCGAAGTGCTGACCAGAACTCGGTTATTGCACATAATGCTGATTGCCATTCACCCTAACATGACTCACCTCTGTAGCTGGGTTTGTAACTGTGATTGAGTTATGCCAGTTAATCTATAATAGTGTCCCCCCTTTGTACAGTATGTTCAGTATATGAACACTAGCCTGGATTGGATTAGCACACATCCCTTTGTTTTACACAGAACACAGAGCATTGTAACACTTATTTCCTGACAAAGTCAAGCTTCTTGGAAAACTGTAAATCCTGTTTTTTTGGATAAAAGATGCTGGGTTCATGATTCCCTCAGTCTTAATGAGGACTCCAGGATATGTAGACTGAAAATCATCCTGACATACAGTATATTAGACCACTCACCATTTTTTTCTCAAAAAAACACACATCCTTGGCCAGAATTATACCTCTGACATGCAGCTTTTTCATGCAGTTACAATGCTTTCCAAACTACTGTGTCTCCCAAATTGACTGACATATTCTAGTCTCCCAAGCAGTTGTTGACCATACCCATGTTAAAGGGACTGTGGTACCAGGCGAACTGACAGGGGTCAGTTCAACTTGAGCACAGTGCGCATCTAGGGTGATCACTAACTGTTTAACATGACGTCAATGATGTGACTGGCACATGCATGTGCACATGCACACTATACAGGAAACAGACCTGGAAGTAACAAATGGGGGTGTGCTGTAGATATCGGGTAGACAAACACGGCGGCAAAGGGATCTCGTCAGTCTACAGCAGAAGTTCAGTGTTTGCAGGACATTTTGGCTGATGAGAGTATCTAGGGACAAATGAATGTAGCAGACCAAAACTCTGAGACATTCGAAAAAATATGGGACTCTCTCATGCTGTACATGCAGCATGATTACATGAAAATCGAATAAATTCATAAGCGGTCCGTGTGTCATTGCGCCCCCGATAATATAAGACATTAATCATGAACTCCACTGTGCTGTATGATAACGCTTTTCTTCCTGTGTTTTCCTCAACCCGAAAAGTCGCAGGGTGATGATGAAAGCGAGCTTGGGTCAGGATGGTTAAGCGGGATGTGAGCACAGGCCAGTGGCGGAGTGGGGGGGGAGTCGCAGGGTTATGATGAAAGCGAGATTGGGTCAGGATGTGAGCAATTGTGCTTGGTCACGGTATAAAGCAACCTGGCCAAGTGTGAATACCCTATAACCCCTATAATGCTTACATATCATCTTTAAAAAAGCAGAACATTGTTGCATTTCAGTTACTTTTCATTTAAAGTCACCTTTCATTTAAAGCAATTAAACATCATCCAACAAGGATCCATCAAATAGGAATTTTGAAGCCACTTTGCATATTTTCTGGATATATAGTGTCTGGATATGCTCCATATGTTGTTTTCCTAGTAATCTGGGAACCAAGAACGAATGGAGAGGGACTATGAGCTCGAAAAAGAAGGGGATATTCAATTTGTCTTTTTAACAGTTGGCCCACAGTTTCAGACAACGCCTGCATCACAGTGACACATGAAGCAAAGGAAACCGAAGACCTGCCGCCAGCCACAGCCAGACCACCACAGACTACATGGGAAGGAGGAGAAGCTCTGAACGTCATGCATAATCCATGATTCAAATGCGGGTGGCTGCCCTGTTGTATGCATGACTTACAAACGATGTGCAATAAAATTATATACATCCAAAGAAGTTTTAAAGTCAATTTAGATGATGTTCACAAAATGGGCACAATTTATTACAGGCAATTCCATAGCGGGAAAACACTTTGAACATTTATGTATGCTAGAAACTCCAGATATAAACAAATATCAGGGTATTCAGAAGTAAGTAATGTAACCGTTTCACTGGATGGATTGCTTCAGACCATAATTAATGTACCTGTATTGCAGTCATGGGACCCATCTATTGGCAGAGAAAACCACTAATGATGTATTGCAGTTGGGAAAGGAATAGCATTTAAAGCTTATCGAAAATCCATCCAAATCAGCAGAAGGTGGAGCGAAACGTGGGCAATTTACATGTTTATGTGTGTTAAATGACTACATAGCACATTATATCAGAAAAAAGAAAAATCCACACATCGTAGGCAGAACCACACAATATTTTGCAGTTGTCACCCTGGATTTTATTGCAAATAAAATACAATTAATGTGAAAAGTAACAATAAAGAAAAACAATCCATCTAGCTGTGGCAAGCATGTCATTAATGAGTCAAAACAGATGACCAGTCACTCTCGAGAACCTCTCACTCTCTCGAGTGACATAGCTGTGTCAGTGACTGCGTCCTCCCCAGAAACTTCCGATGGTGCTCGTTTTGCTGCTTCTGTCTTTGGAGAATGTCTCAGAAAGCCCGTCTCCTGCTGGAGGTGTGACACGAGAGCATTTATCCTCCATGTGACGGACGCAGCTTGGCAGCTCATTATCAGATTATAATTCGGGACGGGAGGAGAAAAAGAAGCTTGGGACACATTCCATAACAACAGCAGTCAGGAATTCTTGAAGGTAATATCATGGAGACAGCCATACAACAATCATTTGTTGGATTATTTCTGAATGTATCTAAGCAACAAAAAAATTACAGTAATAAGCTATGCTTTTCCCTCTTACATAAACAGTCTTTGAATTTCCCCCGTTGGTGCCTGGCCTTGCTTAGAAATCATATTCTGGGCCCCCAAATTTGACACAAGCTGCCTCGTTGCAGTTAGCCTGTCGCAAGCCTAGGCAGCTATTCACGTTACTACATTTGAAAATAAAAGTACAACAAGGCATCCAACACCACAGTCAACTGACAATGGTACATTTGTGGCAGGTAGAGAGAAGCCTCCGCATTCGTGATGCCATGCCTCACAGATTCTTGACCTCCGTGTCATATGGTATGTCACTGGCTGAGGGCTGGAGGGCGGGTCAGGCTATAGTCTGGCGGCTGAAGAGGTCCAGCGTGACGGCGCTCAGGAAGGCCGGGATGCTGTTCTGGTGATAGAGGTGCAGCTCCACCAGCTCGCGGAGAGTGCAGGAGAAATCCGTCTCCAGGAGCTGCATGCTCCCACCGGCTGGACCGCTGGCCTGCAGACGCACATGGAGAGCCCTCTGTTAGCACCTCCTCTGTAGCAGGAACACACACCCCCCCACCAGCCGCTGTCCCCAGACACAGATGGATGAACATTGGGATGGAGCTCTGCAGAGCACGCCGTACATACAAGATGCGGTACAACATTTCCATTGAGCAGAACAAGGGTGCTGATGCGCTCACACCTCTGTGAACACGCTCACACTGGCGCCACATGAAAAGCATTCCTCACCCACCGAGCACCCAAAGGGACACACTTGTCCTGTTTTTAAGAAGCACTCTCCCTGCATCCCAGAAGATCAAGCACACATTGATGTAATGTTTTCCCCAAATTCAATTTCAACTGGCCATTCTCAGACAGAATACTTTTAATCAACCTATTTAGCAATTAAAGCAAAAACAGAAGAACTTCATGAACATGGTGAGCTTCCAAAGACTCCACAAGAATTAAGCAAATTACATTAAAACCAACTGTTTTTAACGACAATTTTACTCAAACTCTATGTAAATTTAGTTATTTAATCAACCTAAGCTAATGCAATACGTTGTTGCTATAGGCCTAGACGGACAATTTGAAAAATAAACAATTCACTAACTAAAAATAAAGCCGTAACATACACAGCAAGCAGCAATCTGACACAATATTCAAAACAAATACCATCCTTGAAGCAACACTACCTAGCCAAATAGCAACTTAACGTTACTCTCTAACTGGACTTGACACAGATAAACATTCATTTCCCTAGTTTCTAATGAAAAACTGAATCGTACCACAAAACACTTCAGCTGAAATCTCCAAAGATCAATGACATGCATAGCCCCGTAAGCTGGGTTGAGGTGTTTTTTCCCGAAAAGGATTTTTTTTCCCCACTCAGCAACCAAAATTGCGACCTTAAATGTGAAAAATCCCACATAGTGGTGTTATGAGGGAAGGTGAGGCACATCACAAAGAATCACAAAGAACTCCAGGAACCTTCAGTTACTCAACAGAAAAACGGTTTCACTGAAAGGGAAACAATTCCATAACAAATCAATTTAGTTTCAAGGTAATGCAATTGAACTTAACTGATTAGCCCTGGAAGCTATATTAATTTGTAGCAATGATGCCTTTGGGTATTAAGTTGCTGCACGTGCCCATGACTGGCTTTCTGCGATGCTTTCATGCCTAGACAGTCCCTTTCTTTTCTGACGTCATCTGGAGCAAGTACTTTTGGCTACGTTTTCTTAACCCCGGTCAGCACTTGTGACGAGCCAATCTTTTGGGTATCTCAGAGCTGAAAAGAATGCAATTATGCCGGACGCATAATGAAATGGGAAGGAAGCACCAAAACAGCCTACTGGAGGGGACTGATAAGGGGTGCAAACCATTAGTGCTTTCAGGGCTTAAAATGCAAGACAGCAAGGCAGGAGCCTTTTAGAGCTGCCCCATGCACTGGCTCCATGCAGACTTTCATCTACTCTCAGGCTGGTTTCCTAGGAGAACATAGCTGAAAGGGTCAAGATCACGTGGATGAGCTGGGGGGCAGCAGTTCTTTTGTTTGTGACAGATGTTCCATTTTTGTGCCTTTTAAAGTGACTCCAGGAAACTGAGCAGCAGGTGACCCGTAATGGACCCCTGCCCGCTTGGCCCCATGTGCCACTGCAGGCTGCACCGGCCTGACGCGGGCACCTGAAACCTGCGAGTGGTGGGGGGGGGGGGTGATCCGCTAGGTCTGTGCAACATTCGGCAAACATTTTTGACGCGTTTAAGTCATTGATCAGAGCAAAAAACTTTGCTGATTAAAACTTTGATTAAAATGACAGTCCGGCGACAGTCGAGGTAACAGTCAGGTCAACAGTCTGGTAATGATCAGGGCAACAGACCGGGCAACGGTCAGGGCAACAGACTGGGCAACGGTCAGGGCAACAGACTGGGCAATGGTCAGGGCAACAGACTGGGAAATGGTCAGGGCAACGGTCCAGGTAATAGTCCAGCAATGGTCAGGGCAACGGTCCAGGTAATAGTCCAGCAATGGTCAGGGCAACGGTCCAGGTAATAGTCCAGCAATGGTC
>JAODKL010000095.1:21944983-21963697 GCA_026780765.1 Petrocephalus schoutedeni | reverse complement strand
AGGGCAACGGTCCAGGTAATACTCCAGCAATGGTCAGGGCAACAGTCCAGCAACGGTCAGGGCATGTGGCCCTTTTCGTTTGCTAGTTTGCTTTCACGAGCTTTCATCACCATGTACATATGCAGCGATTCTCAGGGGCCCCAGCACATGCTATGAAACAGGATACATTTGCTAGGGCTAAAGTTTTATATAATTAGTTCAGTGCGCAGACTCTGGTTGTTCACCGACTTGTCTGTAATAGTTAAGGACACAAAGCAATAATCACATTTTGACGGAATTTCATGTCAGCATTTCACTTGCAGAAGTTACTCTGTCAGAGTTTAACCTAGTTCTTTTAATTACTTCTGTATTACATAGCTCTTTAAAAGAAATTTTAGCCCAGATAACTATGGGGCCCAAGCAGTGTTATTTTATCAAATAACTGGCACACCAACAAATTATGTACCTAGTTCATGCTTACTGTGTAAGGTTTTTAGGTTGTAATATCAGTACTATGACTTGGGATTAAGTTTCTGCCATTGTGTTGTAACTTATGGACTAGTGATTTCCAGGAGGGGGGCTTTTGTTAACAGGTTCAGGGATAGTAGGCAGACCCGGGTCTTTTTCCTGGGGTATTGCTGATCTGAACAGGTGTTACCATTATACTTTTTAAATGGGGGTTTTTAGGATTAGCTGGGTAAAACCAAGTTGTGGGGGTGGCATTTGTGCGACCCATAATAGGAATTTATATTTGTTAAAGTAGGTTTTAAGAATAAAACTGAATAAAGTGTACTTTGGAATTGCATATTTTAAAACTGTTGATAGTGGTTGGTTTGTATTGTGGGGGTATGTGCTAATTGTTTGCTTGATTGAATTGCTCCAGAGGGGGGGCTAAAGTTGATATATTGTAAACCCTATTGAGGTCTTTACTGAGAGAAGTGTGCTAAGTGGGGTTGTATTCGCTGTGCAGTGCCTATCCTGGGTAATCAATCTTTCTTTAATTTTTTTATTATTATTAAAACGTTTGCACATTTCCTTGGAATAAAAGTTGTTTGTAGTTGGAAATCCTCTGCCTCTGGTTTTTGGAGCCTCCAGCCACTCAGCCATTCCTAACACGCTGTCTTGAAAAAAGCTGCAAAACAACGATAAACTAAGTAAAGATAAACAATAAAAGTAATAATAATAGATGAGTGAAGAGATTAAGAAATCCAAACTTTAACTGCAATGTGGTACAACAAGATCAGGACGGCATGACAAGAAGCAAGGTGTTTTGTATAATAGCAACTAGAGCACAGTGTATTGGAAAATTTTTAAATATTGCGATGTGACTTTGTTTTAATAAATCTTGGGGTATTTATAAAACAAAACAGCTTCTCACAAACCCCTCTAGGAGTGATTTAAACAGCAAGGATGAAAATAATTATGATTGTCTGGGAGAACACAAGCAGCACTCATGTGAAAGCAGAGGAGGTAAACTTTAAAGTGACATGCGATGTAAGCTGAGAAACGATGTAAGAAATGTTGATATTTATGTCACATGTTGCATAGACCGATAATATACTACAGCATTTTTCAAATTCAGTACAAAATACCACGCCTTGCATTGTGATTTCATTCAGCGCCGGTGCCAGTTTTTACGCAAGTTGAAAAACAATACCTTGAAGTACTGTTACTGAAAAAACAGTACCTGGTCTGGTGGAAAAGTGCCATTTGTGAGACCTACCATAAGGCTGCACTGCGGCTTGACTTTTATCCTGCCTTCACTACTATTACTCTCTGCATTCACTGATCTTGGGAAGAACATGTTGTGTACCTGGTTGATTCTGGAGTTATTCCAGCGTGGCAGATTTATAAATGGTATCTGTCGTAAGGACTAAAAAGAAACAGGGTGGATACAGACACCCCAACCCCCGGAATGTGATATGGAACATTACCTAGCACATAAGCACTGAGGGTATTACACAAAAAAAATCAAAAATAATTTACAAATAATATTAGAATATTACAAAATAATATTTACCAATAAAAACAAACTATGAACTGGTGGAAACACATTTTAGGACTACAAAGATAATAACATCAGCCTTAGCATAAGAGGCTTCTTGGCAAGAGTAAAAAACAAGCATGCCTCTGAGAAGCCTCATGATCCCATGCAATCAAATGGAAATCATTTACCCCCCCCCCCCCCCACCTCCTCTCCTCTCTTCACCACAGGACTCCCTTCCCTTCTGAATGAGTAAAGCAGAGGTTGAAGTCTCCCTCGCAACTTCAATAGATGTGAGAGCTGAGAGCGTTAATCAGCCATGCACGTTGCGTGACTATCTCAGGCACAAAAGAAAATGAAGATCCAACGCAAATTAAAGAGTAACCTTACAAAGGACTGTAGAGATGAACTGAATGAACTTCACAAAATAAACATACCAAATGGGGAAAAAAGAACATAAGTAATGTATAGAGGGCAGCCTAGAAGGTGCCACCTGATATGCGATTGTCTGCAAGAGGGAGAGAGGACACAGTGGTGACACGGCGTGATGGCGACCTGTGAATTCATACAGAGGTGTACAACAGGAACATAATTCCAGTCACTGCTTCCTATAAGGTGTCCAGTAAGGTTGCCGTTGGCTCTGGGGAGTACCGCCAGTGTTCCGGAGGCTTTCCAATAATCGCTGAAATACCTTTAACCCCAGGGCATAGCTCAGTACGCTTTGTATTTATACTGGAGCTGTGATGTCTGAAGAGCTATTCTAAAAATATTCCTCTTGTGGATCAATTAAGGAATTACACAATGACTATCACGATGGTACTATGACTGATACCGTGACTCCAAATTATGAGGTTTCTGTGAATTGAAACAAGATATAATCAGTTATTTGTTTACTATTACTGATAGCTACAGTAATAGTAACTATCACAGCTGTGAGTCACAACTTAAAATTTTGACAATAAAGAGGAAAATAAATTTTAAAACAAACTAATACACACAAGAAGATTTACTTTGTTTTTTATGTTTCCAAAAGGTTACCTTTGATTTCAGTTTCCTTTCCTGATATGTAGATATGTACCTTTGTAATTAGAAAAAGGTCAACAGATTCTTTCTAAAGCATTTATTCAAAATATGACCTTATCAGCATCAGAAAGCATATTGGAGACGAAAAAAAAAAAAAAAAAAAAAAACATAGGAGAAATTCAACCTTTACAACACATAAGTTTATTGTCAGTAAAATGCTCTCTGCCTAGTCAACACAAAACTGTAATTAATTGACTGCATCAAATGCTGCACCGACGGCAGTAGTCAAGTTGTGGGAGTTCCGCAAAGTCGTCGTGGGTGAGGCTGAACATGCTGCACTCCAGTGTCGCTCCCTCGCCCTCTCACAGGTGAAATCTTACATGTAGGGAATGGCTTGTGGGACCTGCTCTCTATTTCCAGGACAGAGACAGTCCCTAGCTCAACACCTCGGCACCGGCTGCTATTCCACACAGAGTAATACACAGGAAACCATCAATAATGGCTAATGGAGTTCCACAGACTAGACCCCGCATAACCCCGTCTCAGAAGAGTTCGATACATCTGACGCACCCATGTTTACCAATACAACGGTAAAACACCACTTACAGGAAAACCTGCATGTACCTGCTCTATCTACGCACTTCATCTTATTAACCAACGTCAAAATAAAGCAACGTTTAATATTAGCTGTAACCAGGTTAACTTGCAGCTGTTGATGGAGAATTAATAAGCTGCTTAGAAGCCAAAACAAAAGAGGCAGGCGGTTTGTTCAAAGGAATGACTTCCTGTCACACTCTCAGCTCCGCCCATACGCAATCAATCCGCGGCTCGGGCTGATCGATACGGATGGCAGATTCATACCCAGCAGTGCGAGTGAAGACTAAGCCAGGCCGGAGGATGACGGCAAGTCTATTTAATGACCCATCGGTGCGATCCTACAGCAGCCAGGAGGGGAGGATGCCAGCTGATTAAACGCCGAGCCAAGATGCGCTTGAGAGTCCCACTCGTTAGGACAGGCTAGGGCTGAACAATTTGGTAAAAATATCTAATTGCAATTTTTCTGACTAATATTGCGATTGGGATTTGTTTAGCGATATCATTGATTAAAATTCAAGTTTCAGTTCAATATTGAGTGTGTAATAGATTTAAAACAAATGATGCTGCAGAAACATGTATTTATTACCTTTTTAAAATTAGCAGAGAACAAACAAACATGATTGGTGAGCATGACTGGCACGCGAGGAGCATGGCACTTCTGATTGGTGAGCATGACTGGCACGCGAGGAGCATGGCACTTCTGATTGGATGGAGATGTGATGGAGACCAAGCAGCAGCTCTTGTGGGCCAACCAAGCAATGCGTCATAAGCCACGTGGTGAAACGGGGCTTAAAGACGGCAGCTTGTTAAGATGCACGAGGAGAAGCAGACTGAAGAGCACACAGGCAACAGAGAAAGGCGAAAAAAGTAAGAGCTGCTCATATGAGTTCAGGGACCCCTCCTCCAAAACACGCTCTCTCTTACGTAGCCAATTGGAGATCTTTGTGATTACAGCTATGCATCCCCACTTCGTACCGATAAGAAGCTTCACTCTATTGACTATTTCCTCTTTTTTAGCTTTATGATAGGACTTGCTACTCGAGGACATGTGCTTTGAATGCAGATAATACTTTTTGTATTTAAGCACCACAAACCGAAACATGAAGTGGACAAATTATCACCAGCTCTATATGTCTATATATGTGCCCTTATGCACATGAAACAAGCTCACTCCATATCAATTTAACAGATGATGGAATATCCATCTGTACTAATTATTTAGAAAAGATTTTGGATAATGTGCAAAGCACCACAATGATTAAAGCAAATAAAGGCCCAAGGACTTTATCCTTGAATTGATCCCAAAATCCTAAAAATGAACGAGAATACGCAGACTTATCTATAAAACAATAACTGAGTTATACGTGTGACTCAATGAAGTAAAACAATAGCTCAGCAATGAAAGCTTGCTTCAAGCTACGGTGGGTAGGGAAATGAAGTTTAATTCATGAAAATCAAGTGCATAGGGAGTACAGGCTGTATGTCGAGTATGCTAAATATTCAGGTCTGCCCGCCCGCCGTTTGTAGAATTCCTTTAAAATGGAAAGCACACAATGTGACATTGGTAGGGAAGAGATTATGCTCCAGCGTTTCAAGTTAATTCAGCAGTGGGATAGAAGACGATTATTTGTTGAACTTATACCAACCAAGAAGGGTAAAAGTAATGGCTCTGTCAATTACTGTGGTGTAAATTCAAAGCTTTTGCTTAGCAGTAGTGAAACTGACAATACAACAGGTTTTTATCACACTGTTGGGGACACTTGGTCCCCACCATGCAATATAAACATAATTCCCTCAGACATACTGTAGACACACACACGCACACAGACTCGGCGTACCTATCTAAGCACCCTTAACCCCAACCCAGCCCTAACCTTAACCATAAGTATACAAGACTTTTTAGTTTTTATATTACATTCACAGATTTTTATAAAATTGAGGTTATCCAAACGGGGAAAAGATCTCCTCAAAAGTAGATCCACACACACACACACACACACACACACACTACTATTACTATGTTAAGGATCAAAGGTAACAGTCTAAGTGATCGACTAGCCTGTCGCCGAGGTGTTTGTTCTTTTCTGAATGAATGACTGAATACTGAAAAGTGCTAACCAACCTCGCTTAACTACTGTAAGAATTGCCAGTTACAAGCCTATAATTTTTTTTCTCCCCAAAATGACTGAGATCTACTTGAACAGGGCGTCAAATTTCCAACAGTGTGAAAATCTCAAAATCTGTTTCTTGTCGTATGTTAACAGGTTTAAAGAAACTTTACTCTTGTGCAGTGAGACTGACTAAAAAAGAAAACAGTAGACATTCCAGCAGGGTCCAAAAGACTCTATTGAAAAATTATAAAGATTACTTTCACAATGTACATTATACCGTACAACCAAACTGTATATAATGTTCAGTAAATGATTGCTCATCAAATAAGTAATGCCACTTTTTAAAGCATAATGATTAGATGAACTCAGTAACATCTGTTATGTTATAAAAGGAACATGGCCTACTATGAAGTAAAGCTGTTGGTCATATTATTAAAGACCTTGCAGCCTATTATTTGCCATTTATGTAAAACATTTGCTATACCTTTCAATGAAATGCATTCAGCCCAGCTATAATGAGAAAATGACAATATTGAAATTCAATGTTTAAAGAGATGGATTTTGTACAAAGTAACAAATTGAATTACAAATGCAACCAGTCTGCTAAGTGTCTGAGGAACGATTTTAAAGTTACAATTTTAATTGGATCACAGTAATTTTTTTGGATCACAGTAAATGTTTTGATTCAACCACACCGAAAATCACTCACAGACCCTGGAAACTGTGTTAGGGCCAGTTAATAAAATAACTTCCTCTGAGAGCCATCTTTCAAGTCCCTCTTCCTCCAGCGAGACACGCGGACATTGCTCTCTCTGGCTAACTTGCTACAGTAGTACAGCACGGGTTCTCCAAATGAAGGAACATGCTACCGAGATCTCTTTTAATGTGCCTGTGCCCTTACGGGACTGGAAAGACTGTCTGCATCTGATAATTCAGCGTGTATATCTTACTTCTCAATGAACAGTGCTCAGTGTTATGAGATGGAATGCATGATAGATGATAAAAGTCAGGATCCGTTAACATCCATTCCAGCTGTCTATTGTTTTAGACAGCAAAATCAATAAGAAAGTCAAGCATTTTTTTGCCGCCCCCCCCCCAAAAAAAAAAAAGACAGAAAGAAAACTGGTTCTAAGATCTCATGTCCTATGAAAATTCTCAGTATCCACTAGCCAGCTGTCCAGTATGACACTATTTTTCCCTTGCAGGGAATGAGGAAAATAAAACTTGTAACACTGTATATATGCGCGTGTCTCTCCACTGTCCCAGAAAGAAGGAAAACGAGACAGAGAGAAGACCCATGACGTTCAGGTAAAGCATCCATTTTCTGTCTTCACGCTGACTCACTGGACTAGAAGGATGCTGGGCAGTGAAGATCAAACACTCCTAATTTCAGCCCATTCATTCCTCTAAAAGGACGCTCGAAGCCCTCCAGGGAAGATCCCTTTCTGAGAGAAGCCATTGTCTAGTGAGATGGTAGTGACGGACTTCCCTTCACGGTACAGCTGATTTCATGTTGGCTTGGGATGGGAGTCTGTGAAGAGTTCAAGCTGAGTGTCATAAGCGCAGCTTTGCACGAGGAGAGCAGCGCAGGTCAGCGTCAGTCACCACACTGGTTTCCATGTGATCTCATTATCTGTCACTGAATACTCAGTCCAGGCACAATTTCTCTTATGCCAATATTTGCAGGCTGTGATGCAGCCTTATTCTACAGTTAGAGTTATTCAAAATAAAACACCACCCACACACAGAGACGCATTCATGGACACTAGTTATTAACATTTTTACTCTCTAAAAGTATTATTAACATTTGGAGGGAAAACTGACATGACCAGTGAAGTGAATAGTGTCCTCTGCTTTAAACCCATGTGACATTGTGACACAGCAGGGGGCAGCTACTTGAGCACCCGAGGAGCAGTGCTTGGGGACGGTACCATGCTCAGGGTACCTCAGCGGTACTTGCGGGTCGGGGACTTGAACAATCTTTCAATTACGCGGTTGTGCCCCTAACCACTACACCACCTGCCTGCCCCGTTATAAAGGACGTTATAAAAACTGAAAACCAGGAGCGGCAACGTACTGCCAATTACAAAATATTTTCAACAGATACACTTCACAATCAAGAATATATCGTCTTCTAATGCAAGGTAAAAGCTGTGGCTCAGGATGTGGAAACTGCAGGAGACTAAAGAGTTAAACATGAATGTGATATTACTGCCTATTACAATTTCAAGGACACTATTTCAGCTCAATACAGAGTGTGAAAGTAGCTTGTCAAAGTGTATCATTCTCAGTCGCTATATGAAACAGCCAGTGCCCATTGAGTCAATAACACATGAGCTCAGCTACAGAATCAAGGTAGAGCAAAATCATGTACTATAAATAGATATAAAAATCCATGCACAGCTCATCTAGGGCATCTAGGGAAGAAACTGCTTCATGCTAACTTTAACTAGTCCAGGGCAAATGAGAGGCACATTAAATCCATTTCAGATGTAAGAATCTGAATAATCCAAACCTGCAGGTCATTCATGAGTGGTGCTATACAAGGAATGGACAACATTTACAATTTTGAACTATCCATATATACACTTTAGTGTAGTAGTGTTGATTCTGCCAATCAGCTAAAGGTGAAGGCCATGTTATTATACAGTATAGGAGACGGTTCGTGGGTAAGCTTGCTTTCATTTATGATATTTAGTATACATTTTCTATGCAAAATAAGATATGTTGATGCAGCAATATTGCAAAACACACAATATTTTCAATTGCTAATCTTTTTACACATCAGCCTCGCCAGCTTCACTTCGGGGAAGCTGTTAGCCCTTCCAAATGTATGGGATGAATCGCTGAATTTTAATTTATGACAAAATGAGAAAAATATTGATTCCCTCTCTCTCAAGATCCTTTTTGTTGCCAAATAGGGGCTTAAAAATGGATATATTGCACTTTTTTTTTTTAACGAGGGAACACTAAACCTGTGAGGCCATATGCCAACCTGGATGAGGTGCAGCAGTCCGTTTCATGGCTTGATGATGGGCGGGCCGAGCTCGGCATGGGCCCAGCTCATGGACCAATCACATTACAGGACCTCCCTGGTCCATCAGAGCAGGCTACTTGATAGGCCTTTGGTCTGTCCTTAGGCAAACTATCTGTAGTTTGCTATTACTTTCTGTGTACAAGTCACGCATTAAAGATTCTATTTAATTTAGCATGATACCTTTCCCAGCGTGGATGCCAAAAAGTGCTCAAAGAATCAAATGAGAACAGTTTATAGGCTGCAACAGCAGAAATGACTGGCAAGAAAACCAGAAAATCAGAGAGGAGAGAACTGTATAGGAGATCAAATATAGGGGGGGTCCAAGGTCAATCGGCTGTGCGACCCCCAGGTGATGCTAAGAATAAACAGGACATTGCGTGGTGCGTGATTGTGTAGGGCTACCTTCTCTCGCAGTGTCTGCAAGCCATCAAGCCACAGCCAACGTGTTGAGTATGAATGAAGAACGAAGCTGGGAAGCACTGCACCGGATCCTAAACCTCCACTCAGCTAGCTGATGCATTGCAATAAAAAAAAAAAAATAAGGACGGCACACAGCATGGGAACTGAGCTTGAAAAATAATTGAATAATCAAAAAATCATATTAAGAGATTTCAATTTAAATGCAGATTCTGACATTTCGCTTTGGTCTAAGAAAAATCAGAGATGCAGCACAACAAAATTTAATCTTAATAATATAGTTCAAGAAATAAGACATCCCGAGAAATTCATTCCAACTTTTCACTTTTATTTATGCTTAGGTGCCTTCAAAGACATAAAAGGAAAGTAACGGCAGAAAGTAGAGAAAAAAACATTAATCAGCTCAACATATTGAAGAAAGGAAGAAAAAAAAGATCCTCGATTTCCAAATGTGTGACTCGTAATGCATTACGACAACTGGGAAAGTTCTGGAAGAGAAACTGCTAGCCTTGGTCTGAACCTGCTACCAGCACTTTACTGGGAATACCTACAGTATAGCTAACAATAAATGCGTCATTTTTCTGAATCGGGATGAGTGGGATACTTGAGTTCATCGACTGTTGAGACTATTGAATTTCTATAAATTATAAAATAAACATTATTAACAGTTAATTTGACTGTTTGGATAACTCATAAGAACAAGCAATACATGTTTATAAACAGCTGATAAGTTTAGAGTTGTGGAAAAGTGTGACAGGATGCCAATCCATCGCTCTCACACTTAACTTAATACTCACCAATATGGAAAAATTACAGCCACAGGCATTTTTGGGTTATAGATGCTACTGGAGTACCAGAAAGATACCAGGGCGGACAAAGAGAGATGAAACACTACACAGGCCACGCTGAACTCATCGAGCAATTGTGCCAAAAGCTGGATACTAACTGTAACTACTACAGTAAGCGTTAGGAATGCACCGATACAGATACCAATATCCCTGCTCATGTCCTTGTGAAAATGTGCAAATGCCTATTACCGATACCATGTAACAATGTATCAGAGATATCATTAACAAATGAAATAAATAGAACAAAATATCTGCCGCGTGGAAATACTTCAAAGCTAACAATCCAGATAATAGTGAATTCTGCTCTAGTAAACTATCAAGAGGAGGTATGAAATCAGGAAAGTCTTCATGCAGGCTACTTAGCGAATTATCTGTATATCGTTCTGTTAAGGCTGACCCATCTTGTATTCGGCAGAAAAAAGCCCCACTTGACGCTGCAAATTTTTTAGACATCACACAGCCATAATTGGTATTGTTATCATTACCAGAAAGTGAGCATTGTTACTCATACTTGGTCTGAAAAACAAGGTATTGGTGTATCCCTACAAAGCATTATCAACTATTCTGAAGCACTCGCTATTACCAGCACAGTTTAAACAATGATTCAGGGACAGTTTCCATCCATCCATCCATCCACCCATCCATCCATCCATCCATCCATCCTCTAACTCTTCCTCCTCAGGGACACAGGAATGACTACAAACTGAAATTTTCAGTTATTCCTAATTTGTATAAAAAATTCTGCAAAGCCTCAAACAGAATAAGACAGCATTCAGATAATTTGAAGCTGCAATGAATAAATACTTTGAAAGCACTAAATATAAGCTTTCTCTGTCCATTAATGCAAAATGGCTTCCTTACTGATATAAATCACAATCCACCCCACAAATATCATCGCCTTAAATATGCCACAGGGAAATGCATGGGTCCTCCTCACGAGTCAAAATATGTCATGTGCAAAATTGATAATCCTGAGGAAGCAGACCTCCCGCTGCATTGTGGGGTGAAAAATAAAGAAGACATCAGCAACATGCGATGCTGGCGAGAGCTGCGATGGTGAATTGCGGGGGACAGCATCCATGTTCCATGTTTTTATATGAACACAAGCCAAGCTGGGCAGATTACCGCCCTCCATTATAAAACATCAAAATTCCATGCGGGCCCCCAAGGGGCACCACCCAGAGGAAGGGGCTTTGCGTCTTCGCGCGGTGCCCTTAGCGTTGAGTTGACCATGCTCGCTGAACCCGAGGATGGAATTCCTGAGATATAAAAGCTGTTGGGAGCAAGGTCTTCACATCGATCACTGCTAAGACCAAACCGCAACATGACACCGCAATCCACTCCTTCAACACCTGAGACAAACATGCCATTATGGACCACCACCTGCTTTCAAAACAAAACCCTAATGATGGATTCTTCGATGAAAGCAAAACTGTCCACTGGAAAGCATCCCTGAAAATAAAAACACAATGGCGTGGCTCCTTCCCCACCTCCTAAAAGCCTGTGGGGCTCTCAATATATCCATCATTTGATAACAACGAGGATAATCACCTGCAGCAAAACAGTACGGGGAACAACAAAAGCCATTTAGCATCGCTACAGCTGAAAACATCCTCTGAGATGACGAGGGACCCGAGCATTGTGGCTCCAAACATCCATCATCCATAAAGGCCATTTGGCAAAGACCATGCCTAAATCTTTTCTCTGGAAACCGCTGCATCTTGGCGCCGGTTCTGTCTAAGTTCAGCTGAATGAACACACATAATATCAATCTTGATAAAGACTCATTACCCAGTCCTACAGTCTGACGTAACCTCACGATTTCGACCGTGGCATCATCGCTGACGTGCAACATGGACTTCCTTCCCGTTCCGATGCCGAGTCGGCCTGTAGCCTTCAGCTCTTTGTCACCCACGTTCGCAATCAGGGCGCAGAGCACATTTCTTAACGAGACCAGACAGACACCAGGGACCGCCTGACCCGCTGGTGATTCACATCTTTTAGCCCCATTAATCTCTCTTCGGAAATTCGTTTGTGTTCAGCCGGTCTTGCCTGGGTGTCCCTGGTGCTGTTTCAGTCTGCATGCACTATAACATACCAGTCATTCTCCTGTTACTCAATTTAGGCAGGGTGTCAGAGAACTCAAATAAATGCTTTTCAATGAACACAACACCCTTGTTTCTTTTGTGGCACGCGTGTCTAAAATCTAAAAAACAACAGAACTTCTGCAGCTTTGAACATGTTAATCTTTTCCTTACGGTTCCTTACAGCTGGCCAGCTAGACAGCTCATCTCTATAGCAACACGCAGATGTGAGGGAGGAAGAAAAAAAAAAATAATTACACCTATAACAGCCTCCAACACCAAGCCGACAAAAAAGAACATGAGACCCTAATTATTTGTTCACCAAGGTTTAGCAGCTTTTACAGTTTGCTTTCTTGAACTTTACTCACAGTCAGCCATCTGTGGGCTTCTGGCCAGTCCGGGGGTCTCTTTTGCGGGGGTTACATTTTCAGAAGCTGCAGACAGGCTAGCCACTGAGGCTGATGACAAAGCGCAGTGTTTATAGGCGAACACGAGGGCTTTAAAAGGACAGATACCTTTGGTGTGGCCTTTAGCGCTTATCACTAGCATTCCTGGAAAAAGCCGGGATGAATACGACGGGCAGAGCTGTGTTTTCACTGATGGCTTTTGCACTATAAGCAGGAACTGAAACGAAGCCCGCACCCCACAGGGCCGGCTGCGAGGCTGGCTAGCATCTGCTGCTGAGCCATGCTGGATGTGTGCACACGTCTCTCCCTCTCTGCTCCCAAAACCAAGGCCGGAGAGCGCGCACAGCAAAGCAGTCACGATGCTGTCGGGCACACAGACAAGCCAGCTGGCTCCCCCATTAAGAAAATGTCTACGTAACACATGACCCATCCCTTTACTACATCGCACCCAATGTCGCTAAATAGACTAATACTATGTCCACTGGAACCTGTAATTTTACCCTTATTTAACGCCAATTACCTTAGTATTGCAGGGAATCCTAATCCTAAACATCTTCATTAATTACCATTACATTTAAAATGTATCAAGACAAGAGAAAATACAGGATGAACCCAGATTATTCTAGTAGGTAAGACAGTCAAATGGAACAAGTAAGTAATATTAAGTAAAAACAAATTAAGCACCAAACTGCAGTACATTTCCTGGCTTCTGCATTAAACTTCCCGGATGTTTGGTTACCATTATTGGCATTCACTCAGGTATCTGCCATCCCTCCCTCATGCAATCACAAAAACTTCCCATCCGCACGCCGACGAAGAAGGGCTCTCGAGAACTCGGCTCGTTTCATCACGAGAGCTTTCCAAGGTCCCACTGCCTCGCTATCACTAAGGGCACTAATACCGTCACCTCACAGAGACATACTTATTTGCTTTTTGTTCTTATTGTTTCATCCGACAGAAAGAGTGCAGAAAAAGCCCCCCCCCACTATCAGACAGCTGGCGTATGCTCACCAACAGAAGGGCATAAAAATTGTCACAAGACATTACAATCAAAGCCACTCTTCTGAATTCCCCTGACAGTTTGGCAGACAGATTGGTCAGCGTCATTTAATACACTGATAGCTGTTTTACCATAGTTTTCTTCCTCCCACCTAACTTAAATGAAGTAAATGCTTTACTTCAAACATCTAATTTCCAAAACTGTGTGTAATTAAGCTATACTTGGGGGGAAAATGTGATATCTTTATTTTATTGGCTTGGACAGGCAGGTCAAACAAAATATACAATGGTTAGTAAAGTCGAAAAAATAAACAGAAGGACATAATTATTCCACCACCAACTGGAAGGATAGTTCTGTTACCCCACTTACACTAAGGGCTCCCAAGCAGGCCGGCCACCACTAGGGGGCTCACGGCAGCAGCAAGAAATGTGGCATTGGTCAAGGCTTACGCAGAACTGTTTGCTAGCCTATCAGAGGCAGGCTTCACAACCACATCATACAACTGGCTTTTCCCTTGCATTAATATGTTGCAGACTAAAAATCCAGTGATTATGGACTATTATTGCCTTTAGCTAGCTTTTAAAACAAACGATAAATATAAATTTGTGGAGCAGTCATTTTTCATACATTCTTCACATAGTAATCATACTGAGAAATTCACAACCTTGTTGCTCAGTAAAACTCCAGCCACTGGCAAAAACGGGCACTTGAGGTAATCCGGCTGCAAATCAAACAGTGATAAATATTGCCCATTTACTTGTCAAATCCAATCTGCGTGCCCCCTCCGTAGATCTATGCCACTCTGTTGTTAGATATGACCTTATTCAAATGTTTACAGAACATTCATTCATTCATTCATTCTTTCATTTGCAATTGTCAATGGAGTGACCGCACTATAACGTAAATCAAACATAACAGAAACACGACAGACAAAATTGCCTTACTGCTGAAACCAGATCCGAACAGGCTGTGCGATTATAGTGTGGATTCCTAATGGTGGATAAGACCAAGTATGACTACAGTCATTTTCCACTCTCTCCAGAAATAAACACCTTAACCGCAGTTTGTCTGCAACACACATCCTGCAAACAAAACTTTGCCTTTCCTCCGTTACGTAGATGGCGTTTGATGCCTCAGTTATATAGAGGTCATCAGCGTGTAGGTTTTACATGACATGTCCTTTAAGGACACAAAAAAGCCTCATGTTTATAGCTGGTGGATTTATAAAAATGCAACAAAAAGGTAAGATGCACTTAACCGAAAAGGAATCATAAAAACCATTTACATACATAATAAATGCCTTCCCGCAACTAACGAGTTTCCCAACTGGCCTATAAGATTGCATTATGCTGCAGTTATCTGAGAAAACGATGACGCGCTGCTTGGAAACCCAATGGTGCGGGTCTAACAGCGATCTCCAAAGGTTCTGCATCACGCGCTCATCCTTTACGTGTTCCAGCTGCCAATGCGGCCCCCATTATTGTTGTTCGGTTGATTCGAGTGCATTTCTGTAGCACTGTTTTCAGAAATGTTATTATGCTTGGATGCCTCATAAGGGCACCTTCCAGAGAGTAACCCCAGCATACCAATTTTCCATATGCTCATACTGCAGTATAGGTGCTTTGGCCAAAGATGTGGGAGTGAGTTATAATGGTTATGACTGAACACTCGAGGATTCAATTCGCTGAGAAGAGTCATTCATTAATCTAACTAAGGTCTTATGTTTCAACACCATTTGAGACCTGGAGCGCAACAGCCAAATCAAGGGAATAAATTTTATGTAAAAAGCAATGTTTGTCTTACAATAACTGCAGTGGAATTTTGTGTGGGTGTAGATAAGGTTTTTTTTTTATGTGAGAATGTATGATTCACTGTTTTAATATAGTAATCTACAGTAAATAAGCAGACATCCTTTTAATATCCCAAAGGCAATTCTTTCTCCTTTCATGAAATATAAAGCATAAAACTTTTTTAAAAAAAAAATTTAACCAGCATCAAAGCAACAACTTCAACATTCAATAAGGAGAATGCATATTACTAATATAATTAGAAGTGGAATTTTGTAAATATTTTGAAGGACTATTACATTCAGGTAAAGATTAATTTAGTTTGTGTGTGTGTGTGTATAGACACAAAAAGCCATAAATATTTCTGACTATTTCATTGTGACCTGACCCTGATCTAGGACAGCATTTAACATAGATATGACAGAAGCATACTGCCCCTATTGTATGAATTAGACATTGCTGTGGGAATTTCGAATGCACCTAATTTCAGGGAATTCCTAAATAACATTTGTGCAACCCAGGTTAGAAGCCCAGGTTATGATGGTCCAGGTTACGATATTTCAACTTCACGATGGGTATGATATATTTATTTAGTAATGAGATGTTCATCACTTTATTATAGAATAATAATAATAATAAGCTACATGTTGATGTTTTTGTCCGACAGTAGGCTAAAGTAAGTGTTCTAAGCCTGTTTAAGGTAGGCTAGGCTATGATGTTCGTTAGGTTAAGTGTACTGTATTAAAATGCATTTTCTCCTTCTGATGTTTGTTTATAAATATGTTCAAAAGCATTTTGCAAAACTGGATGCTTGACTTTGAATTCTGACTTAACATGCAGAAACAGATCAGACATTGATAAATATATAATACATATATACACACACATTTTTAAAAAAAGACCTGCTTAGGGCCTTTAGTGATACACACTCACCAGCAACATTAAGAAACACAAAAACAGAGGATTAAACGGACTAAACAATTCTGTGATCCACATCTAAAGAGCTGTCTTTTTTAAGAAATAGGGTCTGCTGGGAAACAAGAGACACTATAAATTTTGCAGTGTTACTTCTAAGAGGCTGGTACAAAATTAAGCCAGTAAATCTCTCCTTGCTCAGAGCAGTTCATTTCAACTAAATGACCACACCTTCTACAATATTAATTTTTATTGCGGGGAAGGCTGTCTTACTTGAAGTCTTTTTAATAAGGAGACCGCGGTCCTTGTTATAAATGTTGACATATCAATGACCTATGGGTCAGAAAAAAAGAACAGCAGGATGGAAGAGATTTTGTGGGACTGAAATGGCTGAAAAAGAGGTTAGACATTACAACCCACAACCAAAGTGTATGCCAGTTAATTGATGGGTAATTATTATAACCACAATGTGTAGCATCCCTAAAGTACAAAGACCGTTACCTCGATATCTTCAGAGTACTAAACTTAATGTCTTAAGCTACACAATATCGACATTTTAAAAAATGTCTGCACTGGTATTTTCTCGAGATGCCTGAACCTTATTTGTGGAATATGTCCTTTTGATAATCCTGTTTGCATGATCTGAATTACTTAGTGCCACTTCTTTAGGTTTAGTTCCAAGCCTCCCATTTCTGCATAATGGAAGGAATATTTGTGTTTATAGATAAAGTGAAGTATAAGTATAACGTGAAACCCATGTAACTATGTAAACAATACAGGACTTCAGAAGGCAAAAAAAGCAAATAGCTACTGATTCATGAAAACCACAGTTCAGAAATCATTCAGAAAAAAACACCTAACTCAGCTTTTTAAATATTTTACAGTTTTCAGTGACAATCAGGAAAACACAAAAGTCCATAAAAAAATCCATTTAGTATGTTCAGAACATTTACTCAAACACTTCATGACAGCTTTGCTTCATACCAGTTCCATAATTAACCCAAGACCCGCCCCATGTACTCTCCATGACATTATATCGTCACGTTGCTTTGAGATATAGGCCAAATGACTTTGAATCATTTGACAGCATGTCAGTCTAAGGTATGACCAGATTGCTTAGAGTCAAGCACACAGAGGATTTCACGGAGATAACATGATCAGACTCCAGTGCATAAATCTCTTTGTAAGACGTGGTAGGAGGAGAATCACATGAAACGAGGATGTGAAGAATTGAATAAGGTCGCTATTTTCGGAGGTGAAAATGGTGGGGAGGACCAGACCACTGTAAAAAGACAGCCGTGTTGGCATCAGCGTAAGAGAGAACGAAAATATTCAGGTCATGGAAAGGTGAACCCAGCATGGCTTAGGGTCTAAGAGCCCAGGCAGTTATTCAGGGTAAAAAACAGCACCTGGTCTTATATGATTACTCCTTTTCGATAAGCTAGAGGTGTGGTCATGGGTCATTCGTGTCATACGCTTAGATGAGCCGACCGTCAGCCTATTTACGATAAGTACATTTGTGGCTGGTCAGGTGAAGCTCAGCGGACTCGGGCCTGGTTCCGCAAAGTGAAGCACACTCTCAGTGCACTTATGGGGTGGGGTGAACTTTCTGATGAGGGTTAGGTCCACTCATAAACAAACAGAAGACCAAGGTGACAACTGTAGCCATCCTCCAGCAAAGCCTTACCATCCTGATGGGAATGGAGGCTTCTGGGACGACATGCTGACAATCCTTAATGCATGAGTAGCCACGGATTCTCACTAAGCATAAAAACGATGCATACCAAGCTACTGGAGTCCCAGTTACCAGAAATCAACCCAAAAGAACTCTCACAGGAGATTCTGGAGTAGTGCCTAGTGTTTTCCCTCACCAACAAAACACCAAATGACTGAATTTTCCATGGAACAGCAGAGTCACAGACCCCAGCAGAAAGTGTTGCCAAGCAAACTGAGAGCTGTACAGTCACTTTGGCCCACAGCCCTATTAACATGCTCGCTGCTGCCCCCTTTGTTCTCAGTCCTTAATGCATTTTTCCACAAAATTCAGTGCAAGCTTATTTAATTCACTGTTAAGAGGGAAAATATTTAATAAACCGAATCATTTAGATTTAGTAGAATGGTTTTCTACACTAAAACCTATACATATGGAATGAATAACTGATTTTCTTTATCCTTCAAAAACAAGAACTATACTCTAAAGAGCATTTCTAAGCACACACAAGCCAGGTAATCAGGATACCTACGCACATATTTCAGGAGAAATCATTTTTTATATAATATAGAAATATATACTTATATTATTTAATACGAGAATTGCAATTAAATAATTATATTATTTTAAATAGTAATATTTAAAATACTAAGAATTTAAATTTCACTGCCAACTAGTGGTCATTTTGGAGAACATACATATATATATATATATATATATATCCATCCATCGATTTCCCAACCCGCTTATCCGGTCAGGGTCGCGGGGGATCCGGAGCCTATCCCGGAAGCTACGGGCACGAGGCAGGGAACAA
>JAODKL010000095.1:21910284-21922940 GCA_026780765.1 Petrocephalus schoutedeni | reverse complement strand
CCCCCCCCCCCCCCAAGCCCCAAGCCACACATAGAAAACGAAGCCCACAGGATTTACACGTTTTGTTTTTGCCTAACAGGCAGGTGTGGCTGTTTACTGCATCATTGTGCGCGAGGCGTCACAACAGCAAGAGGCAATATTTTCTGAAAAGCAGAGCTTATCTTAATATTCACGGCCATTCAAAGTGGAAAGATCACTGGGAAGTTGCTGTTATTGCCCCCCCCCCGAAAAAGCACTCATTACTTGTCACGCCAGGCACTCAACCTGTTAATGTTCTGTGGGAGGACACATGCTGGAGAGAGAATAATTCACCCAGTGCATTAGCCCAACCAGGAGCAACAGAGACTGTACTGAAAAAACAGCACTCGTCTTCAGGACACAGTGGGTTATGCTTTCCTGCTTCGGCAGCATTAGCACATCTCAGTGTGGGGTTTTTTTGTTTATACATTTATTAATGTATTCCTGTGTAAGGAGCAATGTGCACTAAGAATTAGAAAACAAACCCCATATTCATGTAGAGGCTGAAAGGAGTAAAGGAGGGATGACAAAAATCTATCAGTACGTAGGTAGCTATGGAGGCAAGAATCTATCAGTATGTAAGTAGCTATGGAAGCATGAATCTATCAGTACGTAGGTAGCTATGGAGACAAGAATCTATCAGTACGTAGGCAGCTATGGAGCCAAGAATCTATCAGTACGTAGGCAGCTATGGAGCCAAGAATCTATCAGTACGTAGGTAGCTATGGAGGCATGAATCGATCAGTACGTAGGTAGCTATAGGGGACACCTGTTGCCTGCTCTCAATAGTCAGATGCTTAAATAATACATGTTTTTTTCACGTTACAAAAAAGCTTGCTTGAAATAAATAAGCACTTTTTGAATAAAGTCAGAGGACCAGCTGTGTTCGACTGTCCAAAACTCAATCCAAAATAAAACGTGAGGGAAGTAGAGGTCAGAGGCAAATCCCCCATGGAATGGCGCTCACGTAGGGCGTTTGTGGAAACAGCCCCGGGTTAATAAATACTGACAGTAAATTATCTATCTGGCTGGGTCGCAGGTGGGCTCTCCAGGCCAGATTTGACACACTGGAGATGACAAGCAGATATCACAGTTGGGAGAGGGCTATTTAAGGAGGCACATCTTGGGCACGGAGTGGCACAAGCTCTCCAGAAACGTGAAAAAGGAGAACATGTTACATCTCAACCAGAACAAAACCATGGCTGCAAATATATACTTACACAGTATAGTCCATGTATTCATAGTACAATGGGGACTTTCCATTAATTTCTATGGGAAAAACCCTAACCATAACATGGAAACATTAACCTCAGCCCTAACTTTAACAATAAGTAATCAAAGAAATAGTACAAGAATTTCTGTATTTTTAGTGTTTTTATTGCATTTACAGATTTTTGTGGGGACCTGAAAAATGTCCCCACAAACAAAAAAGTAACTGGTTTTGCCACATTGTGGACAGACCAGACAGACAGACAGACAGACAGACAGACAGACAGACAGACCAGACAGACCAGACAGACAGACCAGACACTTCTTTAAGTGAATAAATCAATGTCACCTTCAATTTACAACAAAATCTGCTATAAATTGATTTCAAGGATAGTCAAAAATCTTTATCAAAATTGGACACTAACAAACTGGACCAAAAAAAAAAAAAAACACGCACAAAGAAATAAACTGCCTAAAACATGGAGGGCAGTACGGAAGAATGGAATAAAGAAATCTAATTGGTCTCAGTGGTCAAGCACACGAACAACTTCCTTCCAAACGTGTGAAGTTTTATTATATTAAGCGAAGTGAGGACGCAAGCATGAGGGGAACAGGCACCCTACAGGGTAAATAACGCTCTCTGCATTCTGGGAGATTAAAGCGATGATTAAATTAATCCCCTCTGACAGGACGACTCTCTTGGAGCAAAGCGCCTGAGTCACGGTGAGATGTGAGGAGGCCTGCGGCAGGCATGGTGACAGGGGGGTGGGGTGCAGGGAGCTGTCACTGACACTCTCACACCTGCAGGACACGTCCAGTTACGTGCTCCCCTAACGCTAAGCAGTGCCACGCATTTATATGAGGCACTAACAACTCTATAAAGAATCACAGAAACCCTTAGCTGAACATTCTGTTTAAGCATTTATAGCTATTTGAAATACTGAAGTATTTTGGAAGTGTTTTTTTTTTTTGTTAAAATTAAAAAAGTACAGGCCTGTAACATAAGAAAAAAGAAAAAAAAAACATCCCACATAACTGTCCCTGAAAAATACTACAAAGGCACAAGAGAAAGCGGAGAGCAGTCAAGTGGCTAGCTACAGAAAATGCATCGCGGTTAAATTGACATTTATTGAATTTAAGGGATGTTATCCACATGAACCTGCAGAATCAAAGCAAAGGAAGGAAGTGGTGCACAGGGAGGCCAAGGAGGAAAAAGTCTTGAGCATCACAACATAGGGCAGTCGCTACACATGAAGTCCTATATATACACACTTTTTTTTTTTTTTTAATGAATTCCAGCGCTATGTATATGCAGTTTGAACATTGCTTTGCTTATCCCACTATTCTTGCCACTGCCATACTGATGTCAATATGCAGGAGTTAATACTAACTGAGTCAATTCAAAATAAGATCATTGGGATTACTTACAAACTGACTTCACTCCCATTATGCTACCATTCCTCAGTCTTGATCCTTGATTTGCATGCTGATACAAGTATTACTGTGTGCACGCCATGGTGCAGTGACTACAACGTGCACACTGCCACGCACGGACAGTAACGAGCATGCCGCAGTGTATGGACCCGGACCGCAAATTATGCCTCACCTTGTAATCTGGGTTGAACTGTGTTTTTTTGACATTGTGGATTAGAAAGCAATCAATTGTTTTCCCATTATCATAAGTTTAAAATGAACACATAGCCAAATATAAGAGCTTGTTAAAACTCAAGCGTGAGATTCTACTGAGGCTCAGCAGATCAATACTGGGGCAGATATCCCAGTAAAAGGGGTATAGCAAAGCTTTAGATGCCGTGCCTTTCGACAGTTACTTTTCATTGTCTACCCTCAACTCATAATCCATATAAAGATGGCGCTACAAATACCTGTCTTCATGAATGTCCCAAAGGCAATTATTGTATAAAATGTGGGGGCACATGGTGATTGGTCACTTCACTATTTCCGATAAATCACTGCAGAGGCATTAAGACAGATGACTGACTTCTCATGCTGTTCGGTAATCTAACCTTATTTCCCAGTGGCCCACTGTAATAAAATTGTTTCATCTAAATAGTGTCCTGTCCAGTCCACTTTGATAGTATAACTTCTTACAGTGTTTGATGCGTAATTGAATTAATCCACCCCCATAATCAGTTAATAGAGTCAATTAGTTCAGCCATCTATCAAGGATGCAGAAACAGATTTTGGGGGGAAGTGAAGGCGGTGAGTTACGAGCTCAGTCATGAGAAGCTATATCAGGACAGAGCAGCCTTGCTGGCGATGGATGCCCATGGCACTATGGCTCACTTCCACCCGGTTAAACCATGCCTGCCACATGACAGCAGTCCACTAAAGGGAGCAGAATCCAGCCCGGCGTCATCTATGTCTGCCGCACTAGTGGGATTCCTGGGCTGCGAGCTTCCCGCGCTCTAGGAGACGGCAACGACGACGGCTTGCCCATCATGACACGTTCTCTGGCACTAACACTCATTGGGCCTCGGAGGAAGTCAGAGCGGATTAGGGAGAGGCTACTGCAGCTGAGGAGCAGGTGTACATGCAACATGGGCAGAGGCTTAAATCAAGACATGAATAAAGAGCTGCACAACCCCCACCTGACTGAGAAGGGAGATAACGATTACTGCCATTATGGCCCTGCACTATCTGTGAAATCTTCTGCATACCAGAGGAGGACATGAGAGGATCGTCCCCATAGTGATAATGAAGAGACCATGAGCTCTGTTGTTTATATCGTCCACATCAAGGACAGGGCCTACAAGGCTTAAAAGTAAATAAATATGATGATAATGATAAATAAAAATGCAACAGGCAGAGAGAGAGATATTCCATGCCACTGTTAGCAGACTCCATGTCACGTGAAGACAAAGAGGTTCAATTTCTTGTTTCTCTAATCCTGTTCTTTGCTGCTCAAAATAGTGCCGTCCCAAATCAAATCTAGCATTACAATTAAGGAACACTTCAGTAAACAGGAACATTAAGGCTCAAAAGGCTCTGCAGGAAAGAAGATCCCACCCCCCAGCCCAAAAAAAAAAAAAAGACCCCAATGAAACACTGCGACTTTTCTAAAATGCCGCCAGCAGCCAGGAGTCCCTGGTTTCGAGAGCAGCGACGCTCCCGTATTTATTTAAAATATTGATGGCACTTATAAATTCATGCAATAACACAAACAGCAGGCTGCCTCGCCATTTGTTGGGGAAATAAATTGGGCCAAAAGCAGGAGTGCGCACACCCGCGGAGGAGGGTCGGCGGCGGCGACGAGGAGTTTCATCTTGGCCAGCTACCCCTGAATAAACACGGTAAATGAATATGTGCCTCCTCCGCTGTGCCTTCCATCGCCTGACAGTAATCATTTGGAACGTTTAATTCCATAGCAGAGAAGTGCAGTTAATACCCACATTAGAATACGACTGCACGCAATCATAGCACTAACACAGGAAGGGCTGCGCCCATCTTGAATTGTGTGGAAGAAACAGTACAGATCTGCAGGACTAAGACCATAAATGCTTTTACATGCACATTCAAAATGTAAGTGCACATTGCAATTAAAAACCATATGCTGATGATCACTTAGACACTAATGGTGCCATCTCAGAGGAAAGTCAGTTTGAAGCTAAGTTAATTAGTTAATTACAAGATGCTTTAGACTTTAGGAACCTATGCATAAACACGTCATGAATATACATTTATGTCGCTACAGCTCTTTGCATGCGTAGAGGTATCGTTGGTTTCAAAATTATTCATTTTGTAATGCTGTGTTTATATGAGCTCAAATATTACAGTAGCTCAACTAATTGGTGCCAAAGTACGATTACTTGGCAAAGAGACCTGCAAAATAAGTAGGCTCAATTATCACAATGAATACGGCATCAGGAAACCTGAAGATGGAACATTCTGGAAGAGTGCCATCTACAGTATATGAATGCCAGTCAACACTGACTTAGGGACCTGGACAATATGAAGTGTATTGGAAAATGAACTTGACTTGGCTGTACTGTCGATATTAATATTGCAATTTAGGAAAAACAAGCAGAAAGTGTAAAAAAGGACACTTGCCTTGTATATGAAAAAAGGTTAGGTGCAGCAGTAACTATTTTTGTATCTCAAACTCTTGGGTTCTCCTTACTGATATGAATCAATAAATTTGGAAGAGCAGGATTTCTGTGGAAACATTTTCAGCTTAGATCATTAAGTATTCACACTGAGAACTCTCATCATCTTTACATAGTTTTCAGTATCAGCTTTTATAATTAGTTTCTTTGTTACTTGACACACCAGTAAAATCTATTTGCATTTTGCACTGTGTGCCAAGTCCATGTTCTCAAGCTTGTTTTCGTCTAGGAAAAGAAAAAAAAAAAAACAAATCCAACAGCATGACTCAGCAATTGCATTCTGAACGTGAAATGTATATCGTAATCCTCGAGGGAACACGAAGAAAAAATAAGAAACAAAATTATGTAATGAAAAGTTCTTGATCTTGGGGAGGCCATAAAATCCCTCATAATTCCACAAAGGGGGCCAAGTGTTACTAGCCAACACCGTACTTGCCAGGAAAACCAAAGTGAACATACAAGCAGCAGAAGAATGCTGTAGGTAGAGGACGATCACCAAAAACAAAGCCCCAGGCCTCACCGGATCTGCACAGTCTTTGGGAGTTTGTTTCAGACCTTATAACCTTTTACCCCTCTAATGCCCAAAACAACGTGTCTATGTACAGTGCACAGATGTTTAAAGATACTAAATACAAATATGTGTGCCGTAGACCAAATATAAAGACAGTTCAGTTGAATTCAAGAGTATTCGTTCTTTGACGTCCGATCGATGATTCTGTCTGTTTCGCAGCACTCAAGTTGAGGTCCAGGCTCTAGGGCAGACACTGCAGGCTTGATGCCCTCATTTGCACACAAAGTACATAAGATCTTGTTTTAATGTAAACAACCAGATAATGTTTACTGAATTAGGCTTGTTGCAATATCAAAGTTTCTGTGCTTGCAAGTTGTATTGCATTCTTATATTTACCTGTCTAGATAAATATTTAATAAGTATTAATTTCTAAACAATTCTCTATCAAATCTGAAACCCATTATCTGGTGTTTTGTCTTGGGCGAATTAAACTAAAAGGGATTTCAAAAGGTCAAACAAGATGCCTCCTCATTGAAGTGCCAGCTGAAGCTGGAGACATTTCTTCTTCTAAATTATAATACATGTTCTTGTCTGAATCAAACTAAAGTTTAGTAAGCCTAATAATTTCTTATAATTATAATTTCCTCTCTGGTGAAAGTAAAAATCAGTCAAAGTAAACATCCTCCAGTCAAATCTCAGAAATGAGGCAGGTGAGAAACAACATGCACAACCTCGCACGTGACGGCTGATGTACTGATGTACTAAACTGGGCTCCACTGTCAGTGGAACAAGCCTGAACTTATTTCCCGAAATGTTCCACTACATACCACAACTAAAAAGGAGCCATTAAGCTGTGATTGAAGCATGAAGAGTTTCAGAAAGGTGTCTCGAAAGAAATATGTTCAAGAGAAGACATTAATTATAAGAAATCATCGTTTAGACTTTCATGGATTCATAATAAACTCATATTATGCAACGTGACTCCTTTGAACAGGTGAGCTGAAGGTACCATAGAGGTTAAGGACCTCTCTAGGGCACCATATTTTTTAAAATAATATTCATATTAGATCTCTGAAAGTTAAATCCAGCTAAAGAGGACACTTAAATATGCCCTTAAATGATTCTAAAAGTCAGCGGTTCTTTAATTTCGGCCTCAAAAGTGTGCACAGGTTATCCAGCTGCCTTTATATTGATAATCCTAGAATGGAGAGAGAATGCTAAATTGGTTCAATTAGCATAACAATTAATTTACATTAACCGAGTACTTGAATCTTCGTGCAGACTGTCAATCCGTGAACCATGTCTTAAACGTTGTCAATACTTCTGTTTGAGCCATTTGTCTATTGGCACAGTCTAAGTGGATTGAATTTGTTAAGTCTAAGTCTCTAAGTCGCCAGTCTAACTCTCCATCCAATCATCCATCCCTCCATTTTCTGCTGCTTATCCGAGGTTGAGTTGCCGAGGCAGCAGTCTAAGCAGGGATACCCAGACCTCCCTCTCACCAGCCACCTCCTCCAGCTCCACTGGGGGAATACCAAGGCATTCTAAGGCCAGCTGGGAGATATAATCTTTGACCACTTAACTGGGACTTACTTTGACCACTTAATCCACTCTAGTGGTCTGCCCCGGGGCCTCCTCCTTCTGGTTTGACATGCCTGGAACACCTCCCCAGGGAGTCCTGCATAAGACATCCAAGACAGATGCCCGAACCACCTCAACCGGCTCCTTTCGATGCAGAGGAGCAGTGGCTCTACTTTGAGCCCCTCCCGGATGTCTGAGCTCCGTACTCTTATCTCTAAGGCTGAGCCCAGCCATCCTGTCGAGGAAATTCATTTCAACCGCTTGTATTCACGACCTTTTTTTTTCGGTCACTACCCAAAGTTCATGACCATACTGTAGGTGAGGGTAGGAACAAAAATTGACCAGTAAATTGAGAGCTTCGCCTTCTGGCTTAGCTCCCTCTTTACCAAAACAGACCAGTACAGCGTCCGCATAACTGCTGACACTGCCCCAATCCGTCTATCAATCTCACATTCCCTTTTTCCCTGGATCCAAGGTTCGACCAATGGACGGACCCACCCTTCCAGTACCTCGGCATAGACTTTCTCAGGGAGGCTAAGGAATGTGATCCCCCTGAAGTTGGAACACATCCCCCAATCCCCTTTCTTGAAGATTGGGACCACCACCCCAGTCTGTCAATCCAAAGGCACTGTCCCCGACGTCCACGCAATGTTGAATAGGTGTGTCAGCCAAAACAGCCCCACAAAATGAAGAGCTTTCAAGAACTCAGGGCGAATCTCATCCACCCCCGGAGCCTTACCACCAAGCAGTTTGACTTCTTCAGTGACCTCAGCTCCAGAGATAGGCAAGTCCCCCTCTGAGTCTTCAAGCTCTACTTCCTCCAAGGAAGGTATATCAGTGGGATTTAGGAGATCCTCAAAATATTCCTTACACCGCCCCAACTATATCCCCAGTCGAGGTCAACAGCTCCCCACCCACGCTATAGATGGCAAGTGCGAAGCCCTGCTTTCCCCTCCTGAGCAGGCTGACAGCTTGCCAGAATCTTCTCGAGGCCAACTGAAAGTCCTTCTCCATAGCCTCACCCAACACCTCCCACACCAAAGTGATCTTGGCCTTAGGTAATCTGGTGCCAAGTACACTTATGAAGACCCTTACGCTCGAACATGGAGTTCATTATGGAAAAACTGTGGCTAGCACAGAAATCCAATAACAAACCTCCACTCAGATTACGATCGGGCAGGCCATTCCTCCCAACCACACCCTTCCAGGTTTCACTGTCGTGACCCACGTGAGCATTGAAGTCCCCAGCAGAATAATGGAGTCCCCAGACGGGGCGGGGCACCTTCCAGCACTCCCTCCCAGGTCCCCAAGAAGGCCGGATACTCTGAACTGGCGTTTGGAGTGAGCACACAAACGACTGTCAGAGCCCGTCCCCCGACACAGTCAAAGGGAGGTGAACCTCTCATCCACCGGGGCCTAAAAAAACTCCAACGCACTGGCACCGACCTGGGGCCTAAAAGTAGCCCCACCCAAGCCTGGCGCCTCTCACCATGGGCAACTCCAGAATGGCATAAAGTCCAGCCCCTCTCCAAGAGTTTGGTTCCAGAGCCCGAGCCATACAGTACGTCGAGGTAAGCCTGACTATATCCTCCTGCACCAGCTCAGGCTCCTTACCCACCAGAAAGGTTACGTTCCATGTACCTAGAGCCAGTTTCGGTAACCAATGATTGGGCTGCCAAGGACCCGGCCTTCGACTGCCACCCATTTCACACTGTACCCGACCCCCACAGCTCCCCCTGCAGGTGATGGGTCCACAGGAGGACGGATTCATGTCAGTTGTTCAGGCTCTGCCCGACCGGGCCCCATGGGTAGTGGCCCACCACCAGGCACTTGCCCTTGGGCTCCCACCCCAGGCCTGGCTCCAGGGCGAGGCCCCAGTCTCCCCAATCTGGGCAGGGTAACATGATTCTGTTTGTTATTTGTCCTCATAAGGGTCGATTGGAATGACACTTAGTCTGGCCACTCACCTAGGACCAATTTGCTTTGGGAGACCCTACCAGGGGCAGTTGCTCCCAACAACTTAGTTTCTAGGATCATGTAGGCACACAAGACTTTCCACCACAATAAGGTGGCGATCCATGGAGGGGCGAATTTGTCCTAGGTAAGCGGCTAGACTAAGTGTGGTTCCAATGGACATGTCTCTTTTATCTTTACTTATGTTTATGGTAACACACTATTCTCAGAATATTTTTGGAACAAAGCCAATTGCTTAAATGAATAATCATGAATCACTGAAACATACCCTATAAACAAATTTAAAACAATTAACAAATTCACGATTAACAAAAAATATATGCTTTAACTGGGCACTTGCTTTGATTTTTTCGAGCATGTCACAGAAAGAGTGGTGGCACATTGCCTTAGTGAGTAGCAAGGCTACCTCACACCACACCACCGGGGGTTTGGAAAGCTGTCACTGCTCTCTGCGTGTGAAGTCTGGACATTTTCCCGTACTGTGCAGATTCCCTCAGGGAATTCCAGTTTCCACCCACACTTCAAATATATGCAAATTGGAATCTCCGAATTGCCCTGACCTGAAGGATGAATCCAAATACTATTAAAACAAAGTGAGCTGATATGGTTCAGATTTTACCAACATACATGGAACTTGTTTTTTTTTTTTTGCTCAAGGTTTAACATAATTTAAAATTATACCCAATTAAAGATAATTATACTCCTCAACTAATGCATTCCATAATGTCTTGGGAATTGTGCAACGCTTTCAATTAACATCTCAATTGAGCCTAATTAATTTTTTCACTCAGTTTAAAAGACAAGCGGCATATATTGTGGGCTACAATTATTCTAAAGATCACATGAATAACATACTGATAGTATGAGAACCTGTATGTCTCCCCTACGTCAGTAGCAAGGTTCAGTAGTTACTCCACTTTGAGGTTATGCCATTATTTCTTACTGTCGTTACTGTCAAAAAAATGTGTTTGTAGAAATAAAGTAGATTGTAGAAATAATATATAATATTATAGAAATAACTATATAATAAATAAATTTTGCCTTTCTGTTTTATTAACTGGGTGATCCATGGGAGGAACTTTGCAATTAATGCTGAAATGGTTAAAATTGAGCCCATTTAATTGCATTCAATAATGGTGCAGAGGTGCCTCACACCTCTAGGACCAGGGTACAAGTCTCTGCCATGGCTTCATGTGTGTGGAGTTCTACTTACTGAATACATTCTGAAAACAAGGTATTTCACTCGCTAAATGGGCATATGGGCAAAACATATCACCTACCTATTCTATACTAAACATGCTCACTTTATGAGCCAGATAATACACATCTGTGTAAAAGTATATCATCTACAGCATAAAATAAGGTGCTAATCTACATCTGCTGTACTCTGCTATTGCTAATCTACATCTGCTGTACTCTGCTATTGCACACTAGTAACCTGCTACAAAGACAAATCAAGAAACGCACAGCAGTCTCAATCTATTAATTCAAAATCAGTAACATAGCATGGCATAGCTATAACGATTTTGCACAGTTGAGCGTCCCTTACACTCGCTTGTTGAGCCGCCATGACTTGCCAATAAGTCACGGTGTTAGGAATCATCTGAGCACTCAGAAGGGAGAGCGTTTCATCAGGTGGGATAGGACTCCCAGGAAAGGCATTAAACACAACCTCGGGGAGCTAATTGCATTTATGCCCCTCCAAAGAAGCAAAAACACAAACCTAAGAGCACCCCAAAACATATTAACTTTTTAAATGAGAAACTGTTCAACCTGAATAAAACGTTTCACTAAGAACAATTTAAAGGCCATCAAACAGATTTGACATTATTTGCAAACAGTTGAGGGCATTTCATTTTATTTTGATTTGTTTAGCTACGCTCCATAAACGGAACATTTTGGTTATTGGCAAGTCACTAACGGGCACGTAAATAATGTACAAATCAACATGCAAATGTACCAATAAGTATTTATATCTGAAATGAACAAATTGTAAGATTAGACAGCAGAAAGGACTATTGTATAAACTGTAGTGCCTGCATAAAGAATTGAAGGAAAAATAAGGCTATCACAGTCCACAACAATGTTTCCATTAACACTAGACAAAACATTTGTTCATTCATTCTTTTCCAGGAATCTATTACAAAAATAGGGTACAAAGCAGGGAAAACTCTGAAGGGGACTTAATCACAAACCACATCAAAAAACACTAAAACTCTAAACTTCTGTAAGTGCTAAATATGACAACAGGATTTCCTTCATTTATAAATGAGCTTGGAGAAAGAAGGATTTATGAGGTACAAAAAAAATCACGCACACAATGCCATTCTATAGAATCGATAACTCTGGAATTCATCTAGTGATGTGAAGTTGGCCACACAGGTGAGCATGGGGGAAAAAATCACACTGACTGAATAAAGTATATCACTATTGCTTCAGAATGGGAATTTGCATTTACAGACAAAGTGCATTTTGCATTTAAAAACAAAGCGTCCGGAGACACACCACACAAATTTACTCTGCATAATTATACAAAATGCAAGATACATTTTACTTTTCACAACAGGCAGAAATGCCCATTCATGAATTCAACAAAACATGAATGACAAAATGTAATATATTTCTTCACTTCTGGCAGTTATTTGTTGTGACTGAATACAATTTATGGCTACCGAGCAATTTCCACCAATGTCCCTTGGGGAAAAACATTTCTGGATTGGCAATTCATAGAGGAAAATTCTTACAAGTGCTAAATGTAAAGTAAATTACATGGTGATGCATTATTCACATTTCATCAAAATCTTACAACAATGCCATTTCGGCAACTGTAATCTATTGTGGGAAAAAATGACTGGATCTGCTTTTCATAAACCCAGATGTTGGCCATAAGTCACTGACATGCATTACGGTAATCAAAAGCCTCCAAGGACAATTCCATAAACTGGTAATGTCAGAGGTCATGATACTTGGCTTTAGGCTTCTGTTTCTAGAGGATTGACACAAAAACGAACACTGATCACATGCAGAAGGTCAATACCTTCTAATACCTTCTATGCTACTGTCTGGCTTCCAATACCAATTGGCAGATGACTAAGCTTTAGTAGGTTATATCATCACCATTAAATATCCTGGGCAAAATAATACTGGTGAAGTTAGTAAATAACGTCAAAGCATACATCATTACACTGATAAGCCAAAATATGACCCCCCCCCACCCCCCCCCCCCCCCCCCGCCCCCC
>JAODKL010000095.1:21891961-21910184 GCA_026780765.1 Petrocephalus schoutedeni | reverse complement strand
CCCCCCCCCCCCCCCCCCCCCCCACCCCACGTGAAACAAATAATGTTGACAATCTAGTAAGAGGATGTCAAGGTCTGGGGTATATCAGTGGGTAAGTTAACATTGGGCTGGGATAAATATCTGAGTGACTTTTACAAGGGCAGACAAAGAGTTAGAGTATCTCCAACACAACAAAGCTTGTGGGGTGCTCCTGGCCAGCCGTGGTGACTACCTACTGAGAGCCATCCAAGGAAGAAGAAACCACTAACTGCTCACAGGGTGCTGGGCAGGCAGGATGTGTAGAAGGCTACTGCATCTAATAACGCGTTTTTACGAGACAGTCAATATTATACACTTCACGTGTGGGTGGACATAATGTTTTAGGCCATCTGTAAATAGATAAAGCTAGGCTAAGCAAGCTGCTAGGCCAAAGATCTATCTAAAACAAATATATGAACTAGAGATAGCAGGCAAATTGGAACAAATGCTTTACAGTACAGACACTTACCTGGGCCAATGTTATTACATTAACAATTATTAGCTGGTCAATAAAGTATTTGTAACACAGGCAGGGTGGTGAAATATTAACTGCTACATATATAATAAACAAGAAATTAGATTAAGGCATCACAACAGTTAACTTGCCAGAGGCATTTTAAACCAAAGACTTACAATAGTCAATATCTATAAAATGCCAAAGGTGAAGAGGATGATTTAAAGACTAATTTAGCTGACTTTGTCCTAGGGGAGACTTAAATTACCTAGTGGAATCGAGTGCTTGACATTCAGATTAAAATGATGAAGAGCTATATTGCAAATAAAAAGAGAAACATCAAGGAATCACACAATATTTATACTACTAACACATTCAAATCCAGATTAAAATCACCAAGAAAACATTAAAGCAAGACTTCAGTCCAATGGCACTATTTAAGTCTACCAAACAAATACAAAATGAGAAAAAAATGAGATATTAAGTAATGGTTAATGCACAATGGGTGGTTCTTTGCCTCCACAGCTGTTAGTTTAATAACGTATAGTGCACGGCTTGGAGTGCAACGTGGTGTTTACAAGCCAAAAAACATGTTTTAAAAATGCCCCAAACCTTCCCTTGTTAATTCAAAAGTCATTCATTGCCAAAAGGCCACTTTTTAGTTTGTAAGTGTCCATTTAATTTTAAAAACTGCAAAAAAAAAAAAAATTGAATAAATTATCTATGCAAAGTTATCACTGAAGTATTTCTGAATGATTTCTTGTGTCTTCGGCTCAGAAACATAAAAAATATAGGCTTCAGGCCAAAAGAATAGTAAGCATTAAGTGGTTCTTTGCCTCGGTTTAAAATTGCATAATGTATGTCTAGTTGTATGTTAACCCTTAGTTAATTAAAGATTATAGTACAGCATTGCCTTAATAGGGTGATTTGCCTACTGGTACCATGCGCTGTTACAGAAAATTAAGCAACACCCTTCTGACCAATCAGATTCAAGTATTCAACAGTGCCATGGCATAACACGGAAAAGGGAAGTTTTCACCATTTCTAGCTAAGCAGGTTCTGCTAAGTCTCCACCACATGTGTCAGTTCAAATGAAAATCCACCTCATGAACATATCTTGTGCCTTGTCAAGAGAATAATATGGCTCCAATATGTGTCTGACAACAAAATGAAGGTTAAGACTTTTGTCAGTGTCATCATAAACGTGAGGCACAGCCGATAAATTATTCCTTAATTTTATATGCAGTTTAGAGGTAATACAGGGTTTGCTAATGAAAGCTTGGAACGGCAAAAGCTTCCTGTACATGTCGACATTACGATCACAACATTAGACTCCTAATGAGTGCAGGCCACTGTTC
Organism: Petrocephalus schoutedeni; assembly: GCA_026780765.1. Taxonomy (NCBI): domain Eukaryota; kingdom Metazoa; phylum Chordata; class Actinopteri; order Osteoglossiformes; family Mormyridae; genus Petrocephalus; species Petrocephalus schoutedeni. Next base: position 21,908,354 of record JAODKL010000095.1, on the reverse strand, counting down.
AAGCGTTCAAACCAGTGTCTCTCGCTAAAATGACTGCTTGGGTGTTTTCCTGAGCTTTAATAAGCCCTGACAACCAGGCTCAGTTTCCAAACACTCCTTCGCAAGTCTAATTTCAGACGGAACCTAATTTCCCATAAGCGCACTGCAGTTCCATATTACAGTTTCTAGCTAAACACCGGGCCACTCTCATCTGAGGCTGTGAAATAAAGCGGTATTAGTTACAAGAGATCGCCCATATCTCTGGTAAATCAAACTGAAACACAATTACCAAGAATCCAGGTATTAGCACGCATTCTGAAAATGTCTGAAGCATCTAAAGACAATAAACAGGTGGAAAATAAATCCCATTCTGCAAAACTGCTCAGTTGTGAAAAATATTTTTTGTAATGTGGAATTGGATTTATAAATGTGGAATTTTATATATAGTATGCACTGAGAAAAAAGAAAAAAAAAAAAATTTACCCCACAGGAGACTCTTTCTGCCTACTTTTCAATTTCAATTTTCCAGACTCGAAGCTTTTAACCACACTAAACAACGAACCATAATACTAAGAATAACTCTGAAATGCAACATTAAATATGTTAATTTGTGGCCAATATCTGCTTTATTTCTGAAAATGTAATAAGTATAATAATAATAAGAATAATAATGCAATAATTATTCATAATTTTCAAAATCATTAATTATAATTATTTACAAAATGACTAATCTCAAAACAGTTTGTTTTCTATAAAGTTTACACACTGCATGTTTATGTTAGACAGCCAGTTTATTCCTTTCTCACTCATTTTTTGTTACAGTTTTCTGCATCACTGGTGAATGATAAAATCAGAAAGAAAGAACTTAATTTATCAGCAGTTATGATGCTGAAAAAGGTGGTTGGAGAAGATGGCACATTCCCACTGCTCAAGCTGCCTGGCTCTGAGTCAAGTGTCCATTCTTCTTAAACATGGTGGTTTAAACTCAAATTAAACTAATCTGATCTCAATATGCCAGCCTAAACAACACAACCTCATTGGTCTGGTGAGTTACTCAAAAACGTATTTGTGAGAAGTTTGTTTGTAGACCCTTGGAATCTAGTCACTAAGTTAACATCCACTGAGAGAGATAACTGACAAAGGAGTGTGACAGTGCTAAAATGTTACAGGCTGAAATTCCTTTGTTTCACATGTCTGTTTTTGCTGTAGTACCATTTTAGCAAACATCGGGTAATCTGTGCTTGCCAGTTTGTTCTGTCATTATAATAATAGTGTTAAGTAGTGCACTTGTAACTGGGCATTCATTGGATGCTCGGCCTACCCACATGCGTATTTGACCCCTCAACAGCATGTATATTTATAACTTGCTATTTGCCTCATTTGTATATAACTTAGGACAAAGACATCTACTAAATAAAAGTACAGGCATTCCTCACTTAACTAGCTACCTGTTTAATGACCGCCCAGACTTATGACCAGTCAGTATTGTATGATTTAAGAGAATTTTGCCATCTCAGTGTCAAACGTCTCATCCCGCATCCCTGTCTCAGTCAGTATTCACTACACTAGCATTCGCTATCTCCAAGACGGATTTGCATACTTGTTCCTAGCGACACACAGATGACAGCGTCTCCCTCTTTACCCTAATTAAGACATCATCCGATTATAATTTATACAACTCCCATTCTACTAAGCTAACTTGATGTAATAGCAAATTGACCTCCATTCCATCAAATGATTCACACTGATTACCTATACAACATATATCTAGCAATATCTATGGCACGTACCACTGAAACACACACTGGATAATCAATGCAAATGTATTTTAATATATGCAAGTACTGTATACCGAGATTAATGTCATGTTGTGTTGTTGCTATAAATGGTACCATTACTCAACATGACAGAAAAATTATATAGAAAGCTCAAAAATTTTTTACTTAAAAGTAAAAATTACTACGTAATTTGACAAATAGCAGACAAATATCATTTGAAAAATCGCTATCACTTGTAGGCTACTGATTTGAAGCTATCTGCGCAAAACGGTAGTTTGTAGGCATCCTTAGGTTTTACCCCCAACCCTCCAGTCCAAAAGCCTGAAACAAAAGTTTGAAATGCTGAATAACGATACATATTTATTCATTATCAATAATTATTTCTTAATTATTTGTTTATTTATTTAGAAAGTTTGTTGCCATTCTTATAGCAGAAGAGCAGCATCACTCGTCACTCATTACAGATGCTGTCGATTCAGAGGGAAGCATATCCCGCTACGGGCGAGTCTCCACTTACTAATGCCAGCCAATAAAGTGAATGAATGAGAGGAATGGCAGGACTTAAATATAAACTCGCTCGTTGTTCCCTTCCATACCCTGCCGCCCCATTTCCATTTCCTTTTTGTAGCATGCATTATCTTTCAGATCGTCCCTTTTCCTGAGATGTCACTCACTGAAGACAAACGTTAAGTGTTCTCGGACGTTTCATTTGTTCTGTTATCTAACATGTCACAATCTGCCAAGCCATAACACAGCAGACAAACCCTGCAGATCATCAGCACCTCCTTGGTTAATTGAATATCAATGCTAAGGAAATAGGAGATAAGTTCATCCTAATTTCTCTTTATGCATATTATTATTATTATTATTATTATTACTATTATTCAGTTTTTCAATTCTTGTTTTTCGTCATCCTGAAACTAATTTGCATTCACCATACCACACCAGACTAAGTATTTTCGTAACTTATAATAAACATCTTCTATGTTATTCATAAAGATTTAATATATAGGACAATGGAAGATATAAAAATGGAAATCATTTTTGGCAGAAAGTATGAATATTTCAAGAAACTGTGCAGCTTCCAAGATATCGGGTAAAACCAAAGGTCTGCAGCATTTGTAAATTAATGGATTAGGGATCTTAATCCATGTGGAGAAGGTTGTGAGTTCAAATCTTGAGGCAGACAAATACAGAGCCCTTGAGCAAGGCTCTTAAACCCAATTGCTCTGGGGATGCTGGCTGGCTGGGTTCTCTGATCCCATCGGCTAAATAAGTGAATGCAAATGCATAGCGCTATACCACTTTATCGGAATAAGAGGGAGCTGTTATTTCTGAAAGACTTGTGGAAGGTCAGGTAATGAGGTTCCATGCTTACCACTTATTTCACTGGCAATTACAATTATTTCAACTGCAGCAGGTAAAACATTCTTTTAAGCTACGTACTTAGATGTGTTCAAATGACAGACATTTTAACAGCTTCAAGATGAAATGATATATAATGATTCCTCATTCAATGTCTTAACCAGTCATCAGCCCTTATAATCACCTTTTAGTCTGTTCGTGGAAAAGATCATAACAGAACAAATAGAATGCAGCACTGCCAATTTTCTGCAACTGAACTGTAATTATCCAGTCAAGGAAACCTGGAAGTAAAACAGAACTCTGTACAGTATTAATCCAATTAAAACTTACAGCTGAGGGAGAGACTGGATTATTTAAGCATAAGCTGCTGGCTTTGAGGGGGACAGTGAGCTGGGCGGCCCACGTTCGCTGACCCATGGTGTCAGAAGTCTGCTTCAAACAGTCATCGCAGTTGTTGAACCTGTACATTAGCAGCCAGGTAGAACTCAGTGAAGACAATACAAGTACAAAAGACAGGAAAGACCTTACCTAGAACAAGTGGTGACACTTGTATGTGTAATGTGTAATTTATAAACATATTCATAACAAATAATGATGTATTCATAAAGCATTATAAACACTGCTATAAATATTGACCTAATGGCATAACATATTATAGCCACGTGTAAAGGTACCTATAGCACATTATATATGAGAGCTTCGTAGAGCATTCATAATGCATTATACAGAGTATAATGTGTTATGTCTTTTAATAAAGAGTTACAGCCATGATAAAATGTAATGATGGTGTTATAATGGATTATAAGAACAGTTATTAGGCTTTATGAATATGGGCTTCACAGAATGTGTTACCAAAGTTACGCTTTGAGGGAAAATTTACAAAAAGCATTCCTCAATACAGTACATGCTAACTAGTGACAAACCATTTATATTAATTTAATCAAATGGTTCTAAAAGTCAAAGGTACTCTTCCTGTCCCATCATTTTAAGCCTGTTTCTTGATGGCCCGAATTCCACTGTTCACCACATAAGCTAAACCACTTGAAAGAGAAAAGCCTGCATTAATATAAAAAGCAATACAATTAGGAAAACATGAAGGCACTTTGATATCATCGATTGTCCATTATGTTTGAAGTATATCCAAACCTATGCAGTTAGCATCTGCGCATTTCCCATGGACTCTATCCCCTGCTTTCTAAACTATGCTTTTTGGAATAGGCTGCAAGCCCTGAAAACTCAATTCTGGATAAATGGTTGGAAAGCTGGATCGATCGAGGGATGGATGGATGGATGGATGGATGGATGGATGTTGATTATACTTCTGCTGGAAGTATCTATGACTGCAAAAGAAGTTAATGAAATTTGCTCTGAACATGAAGGTTGATACAGAACTTAAACCAAACTGGAACCAACTCTTCTAAACAGACTTGCCGAAGAAGCTCCACAAAGGGGAAAAAAGTAATGTCAATAAACAACCAATTCAAATTCAAAAGACACCGATTCAGCCACCACAAAGACTCATTTCTCTCTCCTACCAGAATGTGTTGGCAAATGCTGAAAGGCAGACTAACTGACTCGCAAATATTTACCATAGCAAGCAGCGCTCCTGCAGGTGTTACTGTGTCGCGGAGCCCATATGTGACAGTATGACATAGCAGCGGGCAGCTAACACAGCGGCATCTTGCTGGTCGGAAAATCCAACCAGCAACCTTTCAATGACAAGTGCGCATCCCTTACCGTTAGGCCGCCGCTGCTACGTGAAAAGGTAAACAACACAGAAACAAATATTCATAATTATTAACATGAACAAAACAAAACAACCATCTAGAACGACTACAGTAATCCATCAATCCATCCATCTTCCTGCCACTGATTCTGGTCAGGGCTGCGGGGACAACACTAATGCCATAAGATACATTGAGAATAACACTGCAAATAAAAACAGAAAATGTGTCAGGACTGTTTTCTTGCTTAATTTTTGATGGGAGAGATTCAATGACATGCATCGCAGTGGATCACAATGTGCGCTGCAGCCTCCTTTAAAAGAGATTGAGCCTTACAATGGAGACTCATAAGGCAGAGCTGACAGGGCTGAGTCTGACCCATAAGAGGGCTAAAGGTTTAAGACCCCTTGGAGAGGAGAAAAAACTGTCAGATCTGAAGCTACTAATCAATCTATGGGACTGGGCTCAGCTCACTTTCATCTCAGGTATTAAGTGACATAGCTTGAGCTGTGTTGCATCATCCTGAAATCCTTTTGCAAATACAATAGTCACAGTGATTCATACCTATCCAAGTGTCCACACATTTGGCACTGATTTAAACAAACTCTTTACCCTTCAATGTGGCATCAGTTTTAGCACAAACGAAAACACTTCAGTCCTGCACAGTCTAGTAACTAAACAAAAAGTGTCAAATCCTATGTATTTTTTTTTCCAAGAGCAACATATATTTAGAAGTTTTAGATTTCCCAGCTTAGTTCAGAAATGATTTTCAGAATAGATGAGATAATAAATAGATAAGAATTTCACAATAATGCCAAAGGGGAAAACATTATAAAAAAAAAAAAAAGTTAATACTCAGGACAAGAGATACCTTGGCGTCAATACTCTGCATTATAGTTCACTTGTTTTCTATCATCAATTACAAGTTAACAATAAAGACATTTTTTGAGTTACAATGATCACATCCAGTTCCGAGCAAACTATAAACCATTTTCCAGTGTATAAACCATTTTACATGGACATGCCGAAAAGGCATTTCATAGCTTGTCCCAAGTATGCAGTAAATGCTGATGTGTCCAAATATACTTATATAAATGTGTTTGTGTGTGTGCGTGTATAAAGAAATATTTTAACAGAGGGGAAACAATACCTGAAAGGTACAAGACCTGCACCTGCTTCATCTAAAAAGGGCAAGCCTTCACAGATCTACAGTATATTAACACGAGAAAGCTATTTCGCATGTACAAACATATATGCTTTACGAGAGGCTAGGCAGCAAATGATTGGTTATGCACACAGGCAGCTTTAAGGCATTTGCTGTGCTGTCACCTGAAGTCACATTGTGCATTGCTCTTCTAAAGATATACAGTACAGGCTTCCACTGGCACCCTTGCACACACCTGGTCAGTGGGTGGTGGTAACGTATAATATATGTCAGATATGTCAAAATGTGAAGGATCAAAAAATGGTCTTTTTTATTTTTGCCTTGGCTGGTTATTGAACAGGTACCTGACATTTTTATAAAACGCCTGACGATTCCACACTAATACAAACAAGTAAATAAATATTCATTTATGTAACGGAAATAAATGTATGCTTTCCCTGCAACTCCCACACACGCAGACAGACACACCCACACACACACACACACACACACACACACACACACAATCGATGACCATAGCTACTATATTAATTGTAGGTTATATTCACACTGCCATCTAGTGGAAAATGTATGCATTTTACATCACAGGAGTATTCTACTTAAATCATTATAAAGCATTTTTACCATTTCATGTGATTTAATGACCTTACAACAGGGATCAAATTACCATTTATAATTTGTAAACCAAAAATCCAAAGTTGTGCAATCATCACCAAAAGCACTCAAACATCCAGGCAGCCGTGGGCATTGAGACATTGTGATTCCATTCCCATCTAGTCAATTATCTCTTTAAACTTATAGATCTCGAACAAAAACTGACTAAAAGTCAGCAACCGAGGACCCATAAGGTTTCTAAATCAGCTCTCAAATGTGCATAATTCATTCAAAATTAATCATGCACATCAGGGGGGGAAAGAATCTGCACACATACATCTGCCTCTCAAGGGTACTGAAATACCAAAAATGAATGCTAGGCAAATACTCAGTCATGAAAGAGCTATGAAAATAACCAAGAGATAAAGTTATTGGTAGGCACAGGTCAAAGAAATGGCATAGGGTAAAACTGAATACTCTTCAGAGCACGACTGAATCAGTTATTAAGAAGTTATATGACAGTGTGCCATCTAGACACAGCATAGATTACAGCATCTCAGCATGAAGGCGAGATGTCTGGTCGGCACACCCAATATGACAGATAATACCGATGATGTGCAAAAACAAACAAACAGCCCTCTCGTGTTCAGCTGACAAAGCTGCATGGACAGATGAGTACAGATTTAAGACAAAATGTGGAGTTTAAGTGACATTGCAAGCATACCGGGGATGAGATTTTGATCAAGCTGTGATTAAAAATATTTACTTAAGAGATGTATTTATATGACCAGGGAAAGCGACTCCCTTTGGGAAAAGATGCGTCTGGCTACACCGAGGACTAATTCTTTGATGCCACTAAAACAAAGTTGTGACAGTCGCACCATGTCATATGTAGTTTTTTTTATTATTTCATTTGAAATCAAAAGGTTAAACCCAGAGACTAACAAAATAATACAGAGACTGAGTATATTTAAGTATGATATGTATAAACCAGTGGAAGACAGCTAGCGTTATTCAAACTGGTAATGTGAATACAAATTATAAATAAACATGACAATTAGAACATCTGCAAATTTCTATATTTAAATATACTGCCAGAGCAAACCTAAAGGGAGGGAGATGCATCTAAACAAAGTCATGGTGAATGAAAGTGACACTGAACGGAAGTTTGAAGTATTTTTTACCTTGAAAAGTAGAGAATCCTCCATGCGCTCAGCATAGACGGACGTGAGGCGATACTGGTTTTCCGTGGTGATGTCAATCTGGTAGCCAGTCAGCACGTAGCACACAGTGCGAAACTCTTGGATCTTCTTCTGGAAGACCTCCTTCAGACGCTGGTTTTTAAGCTCGGCACTTTCCAGCTGTCTACGCAAATCTACACAGTGAAAGACAAAAAGTAAATTCAAATGCAGGGCAGCTAAAGTTGTGTGTGCTGGATATGAGCACGACTACAGCAGTATTCAAGAAAAATGCAGATTTTGTCACATTGCCACAAAACTTTTTCTTGTTCTATATTATGCTATATGAGTTTGAGCAAATTCATGTTACAGCTAAATCATAAACAACCAAGTTGTTTTCTGTGGAAGTTCTTGTGTAATTCAACCAAATACATTTATTTTGCCAAAACAAAAATCCACATGTACTGAAATGTACGAGTTCTCTAACTCAGCTACACTGGATGAAAGTGTAGCTGGCCACAATACTTAACACCTAATTTCGCTCGGGGTGGACAATATGGCAAAATATTTTATCATGATATATATTTTTTCATATTAAATGTCGATAATTATCACAACACAATTCAAGCCATCATTTCTTTACTTCAATGCTCCATTTTTGCTTAAAACACCTTTAACGCCGTTAAACAGATTCAGAATATGAAAGGTTACCAATTGAATGCTCCTCAAACTGAAATCTAATTTTAATAAATAAATAATGTAAATAATGTAATGTAAATAAATAAAACCTGAACAGCGTAAAGCTTTCCCAGTAGCTGGAGTGCCAATCCTGCCACCAACCCCTAAATGCAGTGCCAGATGTAGAGTAACGTCATACCCAGGACGAAGCAATTGCAGGTTAAGGGCCCAACGGAGCAGAATCACTCTGGGCATTCACAGGATTTGAACCCGCAACCTTCCAAGTGTTGTCACAAAATCCCTAGCCTCAGAACCACCACTCTGGCCATCATGTGCTAGGAATGATGATAAATTATGCTAAGCACAGACTCATACCTAGATGGGATCAGTGTATATAATAGCGCATGTGCATCATAACTGTTAATTATGCAAGAAAAAAAGTGTTAAATAGTGCTTTATCACCAAATTTACAATATTCAAATCGATGACAATATGAATATTCATAATCACAATCCGATATTACATCGATATATCACCCAGCCCTAATTCTCATATCTGATGCTACTTACTAAATAACTTCAATAAATAAAATAACCAAACAAAGGAAAAACAAATGGCATCCACATCCTACCATCCAAAAGGGTGGGGGATGAACAGTGAAAACCAAAAAGTTTTTGCTAAAAGTGACCAAAATCCAGAAAGGGCAAGGCTGAAGGTCAATCGAAAACAAAATCCTATGCAACATGAGTGCCTATTCATCATCTGAGAATGAAAATATTGTTTATCACACAAAAACCAAAACGGTTCATTTGTAAGGGGTCCCTGTTAAGCAGAACAGATGCTTCGAATTAGTTTTATAGTTATGTGAGGGTTTGTGAGTTTGTTGAGTTTGACAAATAGTCAGCAAAGCACTGCTTAAATTTAGCTGTTGATATCCAATTTTGGACAATAAAAAAATGTATTTGCCAATATTATCAGTTAATGGAATTTTTTGAGTCTGTATTGGTATTGGAGACAGTGTTCATATTGGCCGCGCTTTTATCAGTATCCAGGACCGAAAAAAGAGTTGATATCAGTTTCAAATTAACAGCACTCAATTATAGGATATTATATATATATCTCAGACATGTAAATGGTCAGCTTTGTAGTCACACTACAGCCATCCCCAGTGTAAGAGCAGATTCAGTTCTCATACACAGTTATGATCTCACCTGATTGCATTGTTCCCACAGCAGCAGTAAAGCAATGACTCTTTGGTCTTTAGCATGTGACTGGGGGAGTAAATGCCCTCCAGAATGTTAATGTTTGGCTAAAAGCACACCATAATATGTGACATCTTCATGCTCTCCAAACTACATGGGCAAGTAGTATGAGAAAATGGATAAATGAAAAATGGACAATGAATAAAATATGTTAGTTTAATATCAAAAAACTATATTGAAACACGAAAAACACGATTAGCAAGGTAAAAATGGCTCCCAATACACTACTGCATCAGCACTACCAATCAATTATTTTGTAATACCTCAAATACTGATGAAACGAATCCATTTCTGATTCACTATCAACCGACCAAATATATTTTATCTGACCGAAATGATTATGTGGGAGAAACGTGAACAAAGAGATAATGAGAACTTAATTTAAAAATTCAGTAGCAGCTGAGAATAAAGTGTAACCTCAAAATAGTCATGTTTTATCTTTAAACTCTTATTTCACAAGAATTTGGTGGAACCACAGAAAGCATACTTCCAGATAATCACCTGTCAAACTGATTCACGGATAATTCCTTTCGGCCATGTGTAGGGACCTATTAATGGTTATGAAGCCAATCAGCAAGTCTCGATCGTTTCAATTAAGGTCAAAACCAGGTTGGTATGACTGATATTTTGCAGAACAGAAACTAGATGTTGAGGAAGATTATCCAGCCTGCCTCATTCTCATATACGCACATAATGACAGTGGTATGCCGTTAAAGTTAACTGTGTAATGGAATCAAGCTGGGACAATTTTCACAGGAGCATGAGGACAGGGGAAACTGGGGAATTCGATGCACAACTCTTGGTCGGTTGCTCGAATACCAGCGTAGTGGAGAAAGGTGATCAAAGGTTCGCTTCTACAAAGGCAACAAGTCATACAACTGATGGGACACATTTGCTCACCATAGGTTGATTGTCTAAACTATTACCATTGCATTAAATTGGGACCATTGTTGCAGTTTTAGAATATATCTTGCAAAAGCAAATATCCTAGTGGCCTAGTGTGGCCAGTTTATGTATTTAAACGTTTAAGCATAAATGTTTTCTTCACTAAGGGCAGTGTGACATCTAGAGATGTTGCCTCACATCTCATCTCCAGAGTGGGGATCCAATCCTTCAGTGTGTGTGAATTTCACATGCATTCCTCGTGTCAAAAAGGTTCTCTCCAGACACCAAAGTGGCACCCATGTCCAGGGTATACAGTCCTGCCCTGGATATGGCATGACCAAGGACAAGGAACCAGCCCAGAAGAAGGATGAGTCCAATCCATTGCAGATGGCACATGCAGAGCCTTATGAGCAAAGATTGCTAACCATTTTTGGCCAAGGAAAGACATACTTGGTAAGGGCATGCAATTTTTGTTTTTTTGTGGGAGGGGTGCATGAAATGGTGCATGTATGTCTATATACAGCCTCAGTAACAGAACAAAGTGGATCCCATAGAGTTAAGCTAAAATCAATAAATTCTAACAAGCACTGCAAACCTTAACATCAGTTACCTGATCGTTTTCACTCTTAGGGCTGTTTTCGGTTTCAGAGGGACTGCAAATTATAAGGATTCGTTTATTTACTCACGGCCCGATGTCTTTAATGACATGCCATCCTTTCACGGTCCATATTACCAAAATGGAAGATATATGACCCCCCAAGGAAATGCGTGATGGCGGTGTAGCCTATCCTGAATGAATCATGAGCAGTCCTAGGAGGTACAGTGAAAAACATGGATGTGAAATTCTCTGGGGTTTGGGGCACAGGGAAGGAGAAGCGATGTGGCAATTAGCTGTGCGCGGTGTTTCACACGTCACATCGATAACTAAGGCAAATCTGCACAGCAGAACAGAGAAGGAGCACACGGAAGGGAAAACAACCCCACAGGCCCTCATTATTTAGTCTCATTAGCCATCCAGATTAAATAAAGCCAAAACTATTCCTGATTGCATTTCGTCAATCACTGCATCAGCCCTCTTTAATAGCCACATTTTAATATTAAAGCGGCCTCCCCGCACCCTGTTCCGTGAATAGCCAAAGCTACTAAAATGAGTGGCATTTACTGCAGATTCAGACCACAATAAACCATGCCCGACATATCAGCTGATTAAACGCGGCCGTCTCTCTCTCTTAATTAAGGGGATTGTTGCTTCGGCTGAGCATATATTCACTGCGGCGGGCTCGCACGCAGTAGGCTACGGCAGCGCTGTAGCACCAAGAGCAGCAAAAAGAGATCGCGTTATATGTCTGAAGATGCTTGTAAGGGTAGCTGAGAAGAGAAATGGGAGTGTGGGCTTCACTGTCCACGGGGCGACTGTGTCACCCCAGCTGCGGGAAGTAGCTATGAGCTGGAATGCGGCTCACAGCCTAGCTAAGGTTTTTAACGTTTAAATTAATCAAACATATGCAGATCAGACAGCAATCGCACATTAAAAAGTTCAGTCCTGCTTATTTATATCACCAAAAGGCACAAGAGACCAAGCTCATTCATTAAAAAGTACCCAAATCAAGGACAGTTACTGACTGGGCTGTTTTGATTAAAAAAATATTCATTAACAAGTGAATCACAGAATACCACGGTTTGATCAGTTTTCAACTGGAAAAACGCTGCAGAATGACAGTAATAATGATGGGGTAACTCCTACAGCATTTTACATGGGCTTGCTGCCAGAATATGACATAAAAGCCCTAGTGGATAATTTGCCTCGGAGTGAACAATTTTAATAAGGTAGACAGTTGTTATGTAACAGCAAACAGGAACTTACTTGTGAAATAATAAGCAGATCAGAAAACAAAATTATTCATTTAGCGATTTATTATACCTTCCACAGTTCATAGTTCAAACTCAAAAGAATTTTTTTCCAGACAAGGAAAACCACTGAAATTCTACTCCTTTGCTCTCACTTATTTTACGATGCATATGTATGCTGTGACACTGACTCAGCGCTGCACACAGCTTTAGGTGCAGCTGGGCCATTTTAGGGTCAGGGGACAGTACCTAGGACTTCCTGGGAGGGAGGTAGGCTGAGGGTTCCCTCATATCTGGCCACAGCGCCCCCTGCCTGCAGCACTCGGATACGCTCCCGCAGCTGCTGGCACTCTTCGCGCAGGTGCTCCACCTCATCAAGACGCTGCTGCTTGGCTACGCTGGTCGGGTTCATGCGGAGATGGATCACCTTTGTCTTTGTGGGATCGTAGGCTCCCTGTGGAGAGCGGACAGCTTGGTTGGAAAACACTGACTCAAACTGGGGTCTTGACAGCACTGAGCAAACAGAGGACTAAGAAAGGTATCACCAGAATGACTGCTTACGTGCTTAAAAAAACGCTCAGCCGACAAGACACGGAAAAATAGATAAAAAGAAACTGGGGCACAAATGTATGATTGTCATTTGTTTGGAAAACAGCAGGGATGGGTAGTAGTCACTCCTTGGCTAATCAGACTCAAGTCTTGACTCAAACATTGCAAGTCTGAGTCAAGTCTCAAGTCATGTGCCCTCAAGCCGAGTCCAAATCTTTCCATCATTTTTGCTGTTGAGTCATCAGATTTGTGACTTAAGTCGTTGTGAGTCATGTAACTTGAATCTCTACTAAATCCATGCTGGCTATCCCTCAGAACGCTATTAGAATCCAGGTAATCTACCATTTTTGCTAGTACAGTTTCACGGAGATGGATAACATGATCAGATTCAAGTGCATAAATCTCTTTGCAAGACGTGGTAGTAGGAGAACCACGTGAAATGAGGATGTGAAAAATTGAATAAGGTCGCTAAAAAGACAGCCGTGTTGGCATCAGCGTAAGAAAGAACAAAAATATTCAAGTCACAGAAAGGTGAACCCAGCATGGCTTAGGGTCTAAGAGCCCAGCCAGTTATTCAGGGAAAAAAACAGCACTTGGTCTTATATCACATACAACTCTGCACTGGGTCTGGTGAACACAGATATAATAAGAAACCACATAAAACACATAAAAAAAAAAAAAAAAACCTGGAGTCACAGCGAGTCAGGTTATTTTTTCCACAGCTACGTATCCTTACACAAAAACCCTCCATACTACACTGTATGCTACTGTAAGTCCTTTACAGGCAGAGGTAGGTCGAAAGAGAGAGTTTCCACTCTGCCACTGGTGTCCTCACATAGTTTTTGTGTCTGTGCATATACAGGGAGTGAAGCAGCTTTCCAGTAAACTCTTAGGAGACCTTGCATTCAGTCAAATGAAAATGCAGACATCAGATAATTAATATATGCTGAAATTATAAAATTAATGTTATGGTATCCAGAGGGGGGACTATACTCTCAAGTCTTCTTGAATCATTGGGTCCAAGTATCCAGGCACCTACAGTACCCTCAAGTCTATGTGAAGTCCAAGTCTATCCATGACTTTTGACAAGTTGAATCAAATCATCAAACTGTGACTTGAATCAGAGTCAAGTTGTGAGTCAGTGACTCGAGTCCCCAACTCAAGAAACCAGTACATGCAATACCCATTGGCCCCATATCACCTGTACTGCATAAATGTACAAAGGTTGATTAAATATATGTGTAAATAGATTTGATCTCCATATGTAGCAACAACTAACCCAACACATTCTAAAGCTGCTTATGCCATAGCATCACAGGGCCACAACTCTGCACCTCTCCGCCTAAAAGAAGCACTTCAACTTTGTGTCATTTGTGAAGTCACTATGTTTCACTAAGCTTTTGACCAAGTCACTCTGTTCTTGATTGCATCATGTTATTTTGCTATTCCACTAAGTTTTTAAGCACGGTGTTGTGTTGCTCTTATTCCATTTCATTAAGCAGAAGTCACCGGTCGGTATCATTTCCATAAGTTCATTGACGATGCACAGGAGAGCAGCTCTAATGTAATCGGAGGCTTAAAGGTAATCAGGTAATGACAGTGCCATGCAGGCCTTGATTACTTCACAAGCTATAATTTTCCACCCTGCATGATGAATTAGCCTGATGATCCCAATGAAAAACAGAAAAGCAGGTCAGTTATAATCAAAAGTTTAAAAGATTCACACTTTGTTAAAATAAACTCAGGAACATTAAACTGCCTACCACCAAGTCAGTGTTTTTTTTTTTATTAATACACATATAGTGATCACAACTATAAAGTCACTGACTAAATGCAGGCTAGACTTCAAATCCTACCATATTTCCAGACACTCTTGGAGATTAATATGACGTACTCTCTTACCAACTTGGGAGGTAATTCTCTAAGTGCGTAAAAATGTAATCATTTTTTAGATTACTGATACAAAGTCTTTTTGGCACAGAGAAAAACATGGATTGTTCAACATCATATGAAATTACCAGCTACACCCTACCAACTCTCCTGACTCACTCAAAAATAGAATAATCTCATAATGAAGCATAAAAATAAGGGGGGGGGGGGGGGGGGTTGTTAAAGCCAGTCAATCAGCTCAGACAAAGTTGAAAACCTCCACTATAAAGCTACTGTACCTTTGAGTTTCGTCCAATCAGCGAGTGTTTAGAGACAGCCTGCACTCAGCTGCCCCCTCCTCAATTAAAGCAATATAATAAGCTGCCATGTGGCAAGTGAAAAGCAAAACCATGGTTGACATGGCAGTGAAGAACTCACAGAAGAATGTTAATGATATACAATGCTTCTGCAAACCTTTACACTCACTGAGAACAACCGCAGCTGTAATCGCCTGGAGGGCTGAGTATTGGGCTGAATATGACCCCTTATTCTTGCTACAATCCATGGAGTTGCCTTTAAATCATTACCTACCTCAATGGAAGAGTTCAAATTGCTCAAGAGAGTAATTAATTTGTTGCGCTCCCCAATTATGGAGGAGACTAATTAAAATAGACATATGTACAGCACTGTATCCCCAAATGTATTCTAAAAATTGCAACATAAAGCACATTTAAACTGGCATAAATTCCAATGGGGAAACGCTGGAATGTCATTTCATACATTCAATTCAATACTAGACTCACTGAAAAGGGAAAGAAAAGGTGGCACTGGAGTTTCGGAAATAGTACATTTATAGTAGCATTTATTGTACCTCTTCACAGCAGTAATACACAGATTCATACATAGTCTACAGCAGTGGTCACAAACTGGCAAATTCTGGCCCAAATCCAAAACAATTCAGATTATCTGAATTCAGACCCTCAATCAATTGGCCCAAGACCCCTCCTGGATCCGTTAAGTTCATGGTGGGGACTACTTGCACAACTGCCCCCGTCCTTTCTGTTGAATTTAAACAAGCCCTTTTCAGAAAATTTAATTCACAAAATATATTCATATTTTACTGCTAAACAGCACTGCTTTTATTTTTTTTATTTGAATCACAACTTCACTCCTTCTGTATTCTTCATAGGAGAAAGGGCAGGGCAGTGCATACAACTCAACCAATGTCAATGGGTTCACTTGGGCTGCAACTAACGATTACTTTGGTAATCGATTAATCTGTCGATAATTTTTTTTCAATTAACAAATGAATCAGACAAAAAAGAATTTTTTAAAATTTCCACCCATTTCTTCAGAAATGTAATCTAAACTGACGGAGCAACAAAACTGCACAAAAACAAAAAGCAAATCAAAAAACCCAGTAACAGAATTTGCTTCAACATTAACACTTGTTTTCTATATTTACAGTAATACACAAAAGTGATCTCGCATGGCACTATCACATATACTCAGTATATAT
>JAODKL010000095.1:21865255-21882260 GCA_026780765.1 Petrocephalus schoutedeni | reverse complement strand
CTGTTGTCAGTGGGACTGCAGCCAAGTTCCATTGTCTGTTTATGTTTTGCGTAACAGAAGTACAAGTTCATTAAGAATACCAAGTTCAGTGTAAATGCTCAGACGCTACAATAGCAGGTCATGCAAGAAAACTGCACTCGGCTTTTTAAGACCCCCGAAATATACATTTAAGGACTTTTGTCCTAAAATGGCCATTTTTAAGGATAATAAAGGCCTTAATTTCAGTTAAATTCATTTAAGATTTTTTAAGACTTTTTAAGGATCCGCGGACACCCTATATTAGGTCTGAATCTGACAATTGACAGAATGAGATGTGCGACAGGGTACAACAAATTAGAACAGGCAAACCGATTTTTGCTGTATCACAACATGACTAAAATGCCAGAGGCGCCACATCTAGAAAGGCTGCACCTAGACTGTGAAATGTCCGGCACTTTCAGTCCAATGAGTCCTGAAACCTAACAAGGCTCTTAAACATGACACATAATCAAGATGACATACTTCAATAAAATACAACTTAAAATGCATAAATAGAGATCTGACCAAGTAATAAGAAACTCACAATACACTCCAAAAGGCCTTTTCTCCCCCTCAATAATAATATTTGCTGAGCATTAAAAAAGTGAAGAATATTTAGATGGATAAAAAAAGATGTCATCTAAAGTCCACTGCAGTGTGATGAGTCCCATGACTGGGACACTGGACATGGTGTAGTAATATGGGTTAGGGTTAGAGGATAACAGGCCAATCGCATTCCCAGCCCGGCTAATCGATCAGAGAGACACAACGGTGCCTCTCGATCTTATCTGCGGTTTTGTTCTGCGTTGTGGGCGCAGCTGGTTACAAGTCCAGCATTTTATTCATCACAGGGCCCCGGTGATGCCACGAGGGAGGCTGCTAGCCAGCCAGCCACACGCGACAAGATGGATTGGCAGGAGCCGGAGGTCTCCGTGGACCACCTGTGTACCATCTGCATGGCACATTCGTCTCACGCTCCAAATGAAGATGCGGCGAGGACAGGCCCAATGGCGTGACAGATTAATGAAACGCTTAGCTTTTAGCCGAAGAAATTTAATTCTCAGACAGGTGGCCCATCCCCCCCAAGTACAGCCCCTGTCCAACTTGTATCTCATCAAATTGCCAACTAAACAACCTTAGGACAGAAAGAAATGTCACTTCAAAAAAACTCCAGCTACCAGACAAACTCTCTTATGCTCTGCATCTCACTCAGATAGCCAGGCTAGCTAATAAATGCCTCATCTGACGGTCTTACTGAATACTGGGCTTTTAGCACAACTTTAAAACAATGGTGAAGGCATATTAGAGGAAGCCATGTGATGGCCAATGCTGTCTACAGTGACACGTTGTTAAACAACTGCTCCGCAGAGCGCATTCCAGGCGAGACATGTGATGGCAGCTTCCTTCCGTGTGCCCTGCAGACTTATTATCCAGACTGATGTGCACCACCTCTCTGTCTCTTTAAATAAGGGACAGGATTACTGGCAGAGAGGGAAAGAGGTCAGGCAGCTTGTAGCAGAATCTGCAGAGAGCGCTAACCTCGTAGCGGCTAGTGGCTGGCAGGCAGCCACCAGGTACATTCAGCGGAATTTAGCATCTCCGCAGTGATGACAGGCTTTGGGCCATGATGCTACATGGAGAACATCAGTAGGGATACATGTTAATTACAATATGCTGCTCACACTGGGTTTGCTGGACCACTAAGATTCGAGACAGATTCACCAAACAAATGCAACTCATTTGTGCACCTGACTGATCTATCATGAATCTGGCCGATGTTAGTGTATTACAGCAGTGATTCTTGGACCATCCCAACATCTTTGGGACAAACAAGAGGATAGTTACACAGTCTTTCACTGGCTATAATGAATGCATAAACAGTGTCGGGGAGTAACGTAATACATGTAACACCGTTACATATTTAGAATACAAAATATGAGTAACTGTATTCCGATAGTTACAAATGAAATAGATGGTAATTAGAATATACAGTTACATTGTTGAAATTAATGGATTACATGAAGGGATTTATCTATTTTGCATGTTTATTCAATCTCCAATTAAATTATAGCCATTTGACACATCTCCCCCTGAAGTAATTGAAATAAAACACGCAATTACAAGCCTAGGTATGGTTACGCTAGCTGGCTGCTCACTTAGTTCACTCACTTTAATTTTATCTGCTCATCTTAGTTCACTTACTTTCATTCAAGTTCATTTTATTTATTTTTTTGGTCTGGCATCCGCAACTTATTGGTTAGTTTGCCTGTCCTAGCCGTTTATAGTTATAGTCAAACTGTCAACTGGCAATATGCTATATGCTAACTGTGGCCATTTACCATGCTGTCCTGCAAACAATTGCTCAAAGGCTGTAAGATCCATCGCGTTAGCTTCGCGCAGTATGCAGTTTCAAGACCACAGGCAATATAGGGTGTCTGCTGCTGGTATTCATGTGTACAGCTGCTCCGAAAACTGTTTATAGACCTAATGTTTCTGCACTCTGTTTTCGCCATATGCATGCATGCTCTTGTTGAAATGTATAGCCTAATGATGCCACTTCACTGGCAAAACAATTTTTGGATTATGGCAGTGCTTCCACTGGGCGATGAGCAGGACATGTTAAATAGATGGTGGTGAACTTGTCATGTACATTTATGATGTGCAATTATTTAATATATATATAATACTTAATATATAATAGCCGAAACCATCACCAGGATTTCACCAACTCTTCCAAATCTGGCGTGATATTTTAATGCAGGGGTGCCCACACTTTAGGCTTGCAAGCTACTTTCAAAACGACTAGTAGATACAAGTTGATATATAACTTATATTTATATGTAATTTAAACTAACCTACTAGGAAACACACCATGTAGTGAACCAGGCTCAAACCATAAGATCCTCTTTAGTAATAGTGTAATGAAAATATGAACAACTACACAATGTACAGAGATTAAGTATGATAAACAGTCCTTAAATATAATTCTCTATCTCCATAACCAGCTTAAATTAAGCTTGCCTAAACTCAAGACCTATTAATCATAAGTCTTTGAGCTTTGTGTTTAAAATGTATATTTAAACAGTCAATGGCTTCCATTTATTAAAATATCGCAGTCAGTTCTACTGTTCAGTAATAACCCACATGCATCATTAAGTACAAAAAAAACAATGTTCAATAGTCTTTTTAGATTCATCAAAGAATAATAATAATAATAATGGGGGGAAAAAAAAACATTACTATGGCAGCAGGCTGACAAATACTCCTTCGTAAAGGCCATTGAGCATGTCCTGTCAGTTATTTTAATTATAACAAAGTTTATTAATGGGAAAGTAGCCTGGCACTTGTCAGAAATCAATTACATTTAGGGAGGTGATGAAAAACTAGAGATGAGCCCACGGGTCCTAACCATGCTAATCATCACTGGAGCGCCAAAGCAGCTGGTAGCTAATGAGGGCTTACGTTTCAAAATATTAAAACAAGTAGTTAACACGCTACAGTCCTTTCTAAATATTTTTATAATACTCCAGTTAAGCAGTACAAAGTATATACCAGAGGTGGGCAAAGTAAAAGTAAAAGAGTCTCAGTTAAAGAGTACTCAACTACTTGGTTGAAACAAAATCCTGGTCTGGATATTGGTCTTTTTACTTTTACTTTGCCCACCTCTGGCATATACGGAGAACGTTTCCCGTAATGATTGAACGGACAGCCTTAGAAATCATTTCGACATCAGAATCCTGTGAACTTGTTCAGTCGATGCATGTTTGATGAAGTGCAGGGTAGACTGCTCACTCCCATGTTTACGGTGAAAGCTGTTCCACAATCACATGATAGAAGAATCTGACAGAAAGCTGAAAACCGGGAGGCTCTGGAAACTGCTAATGCAAGGGTGATGATTCAAGGCTGGATTCTTAAAGGGCACATCCTCCATTTTCCCCTAAGTGTCATATCATATCTGAAGCATAAATATTACACAAATTCCTGCAGCCATCTACCTCACAGGTAATTGCCAAAACATATTAGATGAAGTATATCAGGCACAGTGGGTCACTCTTTCCAAGAGGTATGATATGGAAGGGGGAAAAAATAAAAAAAATAAAAATTCAGTTCAGAACTGAAAGTAGGAGAGGATTAAAATTTTAACATGGCCTTAAGACTTCTTTAGAAAATGCTCCATACCAATCCCTTAGTGCTAATAGTGGCTGGCGATCACACAATGACATGCGATCTTATGCACACGCATCAGGTCAACAACCCAATGAACGGCATAACATGAATGAAGGAGATGCACTAAGAGCCAATGAGGAATGAATAATGTGTTCACACAATCAGCTATGCCATTAATATTGCCCTTGTACACAGGACTGGACATCCTGTTCCTTGGCATATGACTTGACATTTCAGAAAAACAATTTCAAATGATGTCAACAGAGAAATTAGCATTATTAAGCAAAGGACATCATTGTCAGTATACCAGTTGGCACAACTGAAGATATTTGGCGGCGCATTCCAGTTCATTTATACTAAATGTAATTGTTGAAAGTTGAGGCAATAAATCACAGAGCCAACATTTAATTAACATTGAAAGCCATGTGGTGTTTATGCTGCAAGCAATTGTTTAAGTTTATAAACTTTGAATAGCATCAATAGAGTGGAGCCAGAAGCGACAAAAGGAAACAAAACCTATATATATATATATGGTTATATATACACACACACACACACACACACACACACACACACACACACACACACACACACACACACACACACACACACACACACAAACACACACACACACACACACAAGGGGCCAATAAAACACTCTACTCACCTTTTGGGCCTGAAGCTTATAGGTGCCGATTTCCTCCTGAGCTTTTGAGAGCTGAGCCTACGTAAGTAAAAGGTGTCAATGAAATAACGGTGAGGAGCTATGGGAAAACAAAACTGCAGACTCACCATATAAAATAAAGTGACCCATTATAAATGGCAAAACGATTTCAAAAAGGCTTCACAAGGAAATTACATTTGTATGGGTATAAAGTATCAATAACGTAGTGGTTACCCCTTCATGCTGCAACCCGGTAATGAACAGTATATCAAAATCTATCACTTATTATTGTTTTGGTCTGTAAATTAATTATATAAATGTATATTTGCAAAAAAACTTATTTGGTCTGATATCATTACAACAGTCTGGTATCCATACTGATGCCATATTAAATTAGAAATGCATGATACACAATGCATAAAAAATAATTTAAATTTAGAACCTGAAGGCTGGCCAATTAAATATTGCATCACAATTAAGTATGAGCCAGCTAAAATTGAGAGGCAAACACTTTTGACTTTGCTTTTTATGAGATAGCGTAACACCTCATTTGGAAGCATTTGCAATTTTAAGGTTACAAAATAAAGTGGAAACCGAATATAGTGATAGTCTGGGTGAAACTGATCACTATAAGGGGAAGATCATTATAACCAATTTCTCTTATTTTTCTTTACGTCTCAGACAGATTATCATCTAATTGACATTTTTATACTTATTACATGAATTAGGTAATAAAATGGACAGGGTCAATATTTACTAAATTTTATTGACTATTTTAAAACACAGTGCAGCTGTTTCAACCTCTTTTCAAATGAAAGTACTGTACAAATTAAATTACAGAACTGTGTACAATTGAAACACTATAATACTGTCCAGTACTGTACATAAAATATGGCTTATTCTAATTTCACTGCTGCACCTCGTTGACACATTTTAGGCAGTTTATCGTATGCTTTGATGAGTCTATATTTGTCACGGTTTCCTTGCATGCAACATTAGCCTCGGGTAGTTAGCCAGAAGCAGAAGAGTCACTTTATCAAAGTAAAGTAAAAAAATACATTTTATTTTTTCCCCATATGTTATGTATTATTTATGTTTTTTTTTTTTAATGAGCGCTGCAAGTGAATTACTTGATTACTATAAGCAAATGGTTCTGTTCCAAGCTTTCTGATCCACACATGCGGTTGATCACTATAAGCAGTTTCCATAGTAGTTGGATATCACTAAGAAAAGATGTACAGTATGGCACACCTCTCTTAAAAGAAAGGAATAACATCTAAAGCTTATTTAAACAAAACTAACTTGCACTGTGCAAATAGTACACATTTAATCTGGAATAAAGCATTCAAAACAGATTAAATAGATTTTAAATTGGTTATTTCCATTTTGCATTTAATACAGTAAAAATATAAATTACTTTGGGAAAACCGGATAATATGAAATTTATACACTTGGCTAGAAAAATAACTTTTCAATCATATTCAAGGAACAGCTCGAGTTTCAGATACACTAATCACACCATTAAAATTAGACAACTCAAAGTACCAGCACTACTGTCCACCTAAAACATAAATAATGTACAGCCTAAGTATTGCTTAGACCAGACCAGAGATGAAACACACTGAAATAAAACCTACAATAAAAATAAAGCATGCTAACAATCACATCATTACTAAATATCACCTGTGTGCATACATTACGCCATCTGTAGGGGTATTGCAGGCACACTTCAGGTTTTTCCCCACTTATAAATCACCATGGTTCCTTTGATTTAACTCAATTTTTCTTGGCAGCATAATGGCTTTTCATACTTCCATACACCAGCATAAGCCTTCAAATCTGTTCCTTGGTGCACATTTTCAAGATTTCTGAGCAATATACTTTATACCATCTATCTAGATGCATATCATAAAAATAAGTAATGATCACTGTACATTTAGTAGTTTTATTTTTATCTGAAATAGAAGTACACTGCATACAGAAAAACATGCACATAT
Organism: Petrocephalus schoutedeni; assembly: GCA_026780765.1. Classification (NCBI taxonomy): domain Eukaryota; kingdom Metazoa; phylum Chordata; class Actinopteri; order Osteoglossiformes; family Mormyridae; genus Petrocephalus; species Petrocephalus schoutedeni. The sequence goes on along the minus strand of JAODKL010000095.1, from coordinate 21,875,414 downwards.
GGGCAAACACTAAGATTCAGCCGGCAGCATCCAAAAAAACTAAAATTAGTCTGGCAAATTGGCAGAGACCTCCTGATTTGATATTATATTGATATTTGCCTATTCAATTTGCATTTTTATTTAATACTTTTTGCTGAAGACCACAGCTGTAACATACACATATCTGTCATGTGCTGTAAAGAGTGTATTTTGCAAACACCGCAATAATAATAATGAAAGATAGGGCACAATATTAAACGATAGACGTTTTTATTTCGTTATCCAAAATTGTAAAGATTTATTAAGCCTTTCAGAAAGCTTGTGTATTTAAGGAGATGCCTCACAGTTACTTAATGAAGAACACTAACACAATGTGTCACTAATCAACCTAGTCATCAGTGTACATAAAACAATTAAAAATGTTTGTAAAGAAAATAACAATAATAGCCTTTTATATTCAGGACATAATGGGAGTCATTTCAGGACCTCAATGCTAAGCAGAACATGAAACACATGCAATAGCTCTCTCACTTTTTCTCCCCCTCAATGAAAATGCATTAAAGAACATTGCAGCTACAAGGTACTGAATGACAAGTATTGCACCTTCAAAGGTGGAACCAGCAGACTGAATAGTGAGGATGACAAGACCACGACATAAGCGAAAAAGGCCCGAGGCTGAAAAAGGGAGACAGTGTACAGCGGCTGATCCCGGACGAAGGCGAGGACGGCCCTTACCTCCATCTCCAAGTTGTGCGCTTGAACCTTCTGGAGCATGTCCTCTGCTTCCTTGACGCGACGGGTCAGCTGGGGCGAGTACTCACTGGTGGCCAGCTCGCTGTCGTATGACTCCAGGATGGCCTTCATGCCATCCCGCTCCTATGGGGGGGAGAGCCACACATGAGATGGCTGCTGGGAGCCGAGATGAACCATCCAGTATCGACGAGCGGACTGTGTGTCAGGGAGCTGGGAAGCTCAAGGGCACCAGCCAAGGCGACATGAGGCAAACATTAACAGGCCAGAATAAATGATGGGTTGACAATTAAAAGACTCAGACAAACCGTTACCAGAAGGCCATCAGCATGCAATTCATCTCAATACAACACTAGGTGATGAGCTGCGACAGTGAAATTAAATCAGTTTTAGACGAACACAGTCAACTTCAGAGTTTAAACGACCAACAAGCTAAAACCGCAGAGCCAAAAGCACCAGAGACACTAAACACCACAATAGTAAAGATGACGGTAACATTGTTTACCCATGAATATCGAACAGCAGTACAGGGAACTCAATATTGAGAGAATTATTCACAAAAAGCTGGCTCAAAGTCACCATTCACACAAAATTATGTCAGGGAAAGATACTTTGGCTGAATTGCAGCTTCATTTGAAGTGGTATGATGGAGAAAATGTATCATTCCAAGTGCAGGCCGTTTCTCAAAAGAGGGAAAAGTATCCCGAATGACAAAGCGCTTTCATAAAACTGCAGTCATCACATTACAGCCATTGCGAGGAGATTCTCGCATAACAGCACAGATCTGCTCACCATCACATTCCTTTTCAATATCATTATCAGTGTGAGAACAAGTCACAAACTAATCACATGCTAGAAGCTATCAAATATCATATTCCCTTTGTTTATTTTCTGAGAAGCCAGTGATTTCAATAACTAGCCGTCCTTATCTAAACTCATCCATGGTCTTTTTCCAAACCAAAAACATCAAAACTTAACCAACCCTAGAGTATAAACTCTCCTATAACCACAATACAACACAAAAATGACTGCATAATATATACACTAACTGTAAAAGCATGTACTGTCAGTGCAAACAAAAACCGAAGCCACGACTCCTAACCTCTTAGCAGAAGAATCTATATGCATTTAATATTACCTTAGAAAAATACAGTACGAGCAAGCCCCTGACAGCAATTTCATGTTTCTCTGCCCGGGTTTAAGCACACAAGTTCAATGTACATCATTTCGGATTACATTTACAAAATGAATGGCTTACATCTTCTGAAACCTAAATATTACATCCTCACCAAAACATCCCCTGCTGAAGCTCTGAAAAATAAAACAAACCCAGGTACAATTAGGATCAGTCACACTGACTGCAGTTTTAAGACGCTCCCTTAGCATTGCTGATGTGCCTTTTCTAACCCCTTCTGTCCCTTTCTAAACTGCCCTTACATGTAAAACAGAACAGTGCACGGCTAGTCAGTGTCAGAAGTAGTGACTGCATAGCATTATATGCACTGTGAACTACTGCAACAGCTAAGATCGCTCAGGCTCCACATTGCAAGGGCTTTAGCAAAAAGCCCGGGACAGTATGGGACGATTGCACCAGGGTGTATACCTATCGCTACTGCAAAGATGCTGCCGGCCATTATGGAGGAGCTGCCAGGCACTCAGACATCGCACGCGGTCCGCCCGCATTAGTTTACCTGGAAGGCAGCCGGTTCACACCCGACCCTGAGGGCCCCCAGACACTGCACTGGGCAAAATTTATCCCATGTACACATGCATACAGTCATAATGAACGCTTCTGAAAAATCTAAGAAATAAACAAATCATTTAAAAGGTGGTGGTAATCCCACAGACTGTGGGCCTGAAGTGCGCCTACTCCCTTGCCATGCCTCATTCCACTGTCAAGCAGGGACACCATTCAGTTCCTAATGAGAAAAGACTGACTATTATGATCCAGCCCCAGAACCCCCACCCACCCTGATCAGGATGAGCGGCTAAAAGATGGATGGATGGAAGGATGATTTTTATGACAACCATTATTAAAATACTGATGCAATATTAAACATTCTGCTTGCAAAACCAATAGGCATTCATAAAGTTGGATTTGTGAGATATGACTGTGAGGTTTATGAAACTAACATCTTCGCTTTACACCAAAGTATTGCTTGAGGTGCATCAACATGCTAACCGAAGTAAAATTAATGTCAATAGTCCTCCAAAAACTATTAGCCATCCAGAAACTGTTAAAAAAAAGTTAAGCACCCAGATGGAGTGGCGTAAATGAAATGAATCTGCATGTGGTGAAAGGTCTTGTGACTGTATCACAATGATTATAATAATGGTCCCATGTCAGCAAGGTGCGGCACCCTATGCATGGGACTGTGAACCCATAGTCTGGCTAATGCCAGTTGTCGAGACATGGTGCCCATTGGTTCTAACATCGGGCGACTGCAACATCTGCATGCCCCACATACCAGGCTCATGCAAACACGAAGGGGTTTTTGATATCTTGATCTGAGTTTCCATGGGAAGGCAGGTAATTAACATGTCACACTGCTAAATCAGGAAGTCACTATACATTCAGTATGGTAGCTCAAACTTTACATGAATGTTCAGCCATGTGGCATAACATGTTCATAGCAACAATAACCTGAACCATAAGTAGTCATACTCATTAACCTGACACACAACTCATTACAAGTACAGTACTCATTACAAGTCAAGTTATTATATAATGAGGTGTTACAAGGCAGAAAACACTGCAGTTTCTTTTAAGTGATTTTCATCCAGAAGCCTTCATCAGCAAGTAACGTGGCCATAAAATCTCAGTATTAAGTTGCTGATTTTGATTGGATTTAATTTTCATTACTGGCCCCTGCCTACATCAAAAATGTATTCAACTGAATTGCAATAACCCGCCTCGTGCCCGTAGCTTCCGGGATAGGCTCTGGACCCCCCCCCCCCCCCATCCCAGAAAGGATAAACGGGTTGGAAAATGGATGGATGGATATATGTATAAATTAAAAGAGAGATACTTCATTGACATAAAAAAGAACGTAACAACCTAAAACAAGTCTGATTACTATGAGATTATTTTACTAATGAGAATGCCTCTGATGTGTCCTTGGGCATGGGCACCTACATCAAGGCCAATTGTACCTGAAGTGCTGGAAAGAGTACACCGTCCACCTCAACAATGTGGCACAGATACTCCGAGCCCGACCACGGTGGCGGAATCATGGGCGGACAGGCCTACCTTGGTGAGCAGCAGGACCCTCTTCTGCAGACGGCGCACCAGGGCGTCCTGCTGCTCCCGCTTCTTCTGCTCCTCCAGGGCCTTGGTGCGCAGATGCGTCACCTCGCCTTGGAGCTGGGCGCGGGCCTTCTCCAGGGCACGGGCACTGACAGAGAGAGAGAGGGAGAGAGTGGGAGAGAGGGAGAGCAGCGTGAGCCACCACGTCCAGTGCACTCTACGTCAAAGGGGCACTGACAGAGAGAGAGAGAGAGAGAAGGAGAGGGAGCCGCCGCATCCAGTGCACTATGTCAAAGGGGCACTGACACAGAGAGAGAGGGAGAGCAGCATGAGCCGCCGCATCCAGTGCACACTACGTCAAAGGGCACTGGCAGAGAGAGAGAGAGAGGGAGAGAGAGGGAGCCGCCGCGTCCAGTGCACTCTACGTCAAAGGGCAGTGGCAGAGAGAGAGAGGGAGAGAGAGGGAGCCGCCACATCCAGTGCACACTATGTCAAAGGGGCAATGACACAGAGAGAGAGGGAGAGCAGCATGAGCCGCTGCATCCAGTGCACACTACGTCAAAGGGCACTGGCAGAGAGAGAGAGGGAGAGAGAGGGAGCCACCGCGTCCAGTGCACTCTACGTAAAAGGGACACTGACAGAGAGAGAGCGAGCTGCCGCGTCCAGTGCACTCTACGTCAAAGGGGCACTGACAGAGAGAGAGGGGGAGAGAGAGAGGGAGAGCAGCGTGAGCCGCCGCGTCCAGTGCACTCTACTTCAATGACGCCTTTGTGTTGCTGAAGACACTGAGGAACAGCCTACTTTAAATAAACACAATGATATTTAAAGGTCCCCAAAAGCCCGTTAGAAATCTGTGGGACTATATTGTGTAACATTCATTTCCTGGACTAATATCAAAATAAGCAGAAATTGTTAAAGCAAATTCAGGAGAAGGAAAAGAAAACTGGAAATACAAGTCAAAACTTGTCAGAATGGTTTTGAATCAACAAAAAACAAAGAAAACATCATCTGCAGTGCACAACAGCATAACACTGTGCAGGAGGGGAGTGTGCCTAAAATAATCCTCCATGTGGAATTTAACTCACCTAGCTAATATGCATTTTCCAAAACATGCATCTTCCAAGCAGTTCAAAAGCAGTTGCTTCAAACCAACAAACGCTGGTTGAGCCACACCTTACACGACCCAGAGAGGCACTTCTGTTACTCCACACCCACTGATGTAAATCAGCTCTGTCTATTGGCGTTCAGAGAAAAATAGATCCTGACTCGACCTTAGGAGCCGAGTATGAAATGACTTACGGCGGGAACACAGTAGCCAATCAGACGTTAAGAAAGAAGGGAGAGAGGAGCAGGCCCTCAGTACCGCGAGCCTTCCAGCACATTCGCTTTTACCCAGGACACCTCCCGCCAGCCGGCGAGCAGACCGGCCACATCAGACAGCATCGGCCCCATTCCGGTCCATCCCAACATTAAAGTGGTAAAAGCTGAGAAAATGAGGAGGTACTAAAGTAACGTTTGACAAAAAGCATGGGATGTAGAAAAAAGTAAAAAGTAGCACAAAGTGCACCGTTTGCAAACCGCTATGATTACACGATTCGGCACCACCTGAGCAAAATCAAACACTTAATGCTACAAGGGGCCTTAAATTTTAAGAAAGTATACCCTTACAGAAGAGTACACTTTCTACTACAGAAGTTTTGGCAGTTCTGTATTTCTAAATTTCCTTTCTATTATTCTTATGATTTTATATATGTTTCCATTTATACACTTTTCCTTATGTGTTCAGGGTTGTTTTTTTTTTTTTTAAACTCTGGCAAATGCTTCCACGAGATAAAATAGCCCCACGTTTATAGGTAAACGTAGATGATAAAAGTTTCGTATTACTCATTTCTGACAATCAGTACATAAACCACTGGTGAAATGGTCAACCTTCAAAACTAAGTATAAAAAGAGAAGGCAAGTTAAGCATTCTCACTGCCATAGAAGGTGGGTACATTAATAAACATTTAACATATAAACAATATAAACATCTTTGCCAGAGCATGAAGGTGCTTATATTAAAGTATAAACATTTAACATATAAACACTATAAGCATCCTTGCCAGAGTATGAAGTCTAATGGGCTTTCTTGTCATACCAGACATATACAAGTATACTGTAGTAGAAAGTGACACTCCCAAGGGCCACAGAGCAACATACAAACAACAACAGACAGCAACAGCGAATTCTCAAAGTAAATCTGTCAGCTTTACTAAAAACATCAGAAAATTTTCTGGCCTAGAGCAAAGCTTCCCAAACCAGTCCTCGGGGAGCCAGAGAAGGTCCATGTTTTTACTCCCTGACCAGGTCCCGGTAGGGAGCAAAAATGTGGACTGTCTGGCAGGGAGCTGGGAGGGAGCAAAAACATGGACCGACTGCGGATCCTGGAGGACCGGATTGAGAAACACTGACCTAGACTATCGGCTGTTTGTCAGTACGGGTTTTACGTTATCGTAGAAGGTTATCCCACAGCCGAGGAGGAGCGTGAGGATTCCCATCAGTCTGGAAGTTCCGCTCAGGTGGACGCCGATGCCTGACCACTGTGCCAAGGCAGGGGGGGCCGAGGGAGGGGGGAAAGGGTTACACGGGGCCAAGCTCCCCGTTGTAATTAATCTGCAGCCATTAATGCTGTTTTGTTGTACACAGTACACAATGGTCAATGAAAATCTGCAGGGATATACTAATTAGCAGTTTTACACTATTTCTGCAAACTCATTATTTTCATACATGAGCAGGTGTTGAAACAGATAAGGCTACCCCGGAATAAGTCTTAATTTTTAAGTGTAATTGCATTTGGGGGGATGCCTAGACTTTAATCTAGACTGACACGGATTTGCATCATGGAGTTTCTGGTTGCGATAATGAGCTCACTGCTTGTTTAGGAAAGTAGTGTCAGCGCGGAAGTAGCTGCCCTTCTCACCCATCATGGAGAGGGTGCATGGCGAGTTCTCTGCTATCTGCACTTTCACGACATGCTATTATGCTGGTGACAGCTTCCAAAACAAGGCAGAACAACACGTGTGGCCAGCAGCTCCTGCCTACATTCGATTCAACATGTAAACTGGATCATGATGCAAAGAAGGGAAGCATGCATGCACACACACACACACACACACACACACACACACACACACACACACACACACACACACACACACACACACACACACACAGAGTAAGGGAGCCTCTTTCATGGTCATGCAACGAGTGACAGGGCCTCTATAAATGCAGCAGACTAGGAGTCAACCAATTATAGGCCTGGCCGATTATTGGGGGCCGATATTTGGCATTCTGCCAGCTATCTGTATTGATGTTTCATTTTAATTGTTACCGATATTAAGTAATTACAAGGTGCGCTACTGTGGCTCCGCTGCTGTCTCTTCCTCTGTGCTCTTTGCTCTAGTCCTGCTGCTTCATTTAATGTCCCGCCCACAGCAATCTCTGACTGGCTATGTCACACGAGTAATAGCAAAACAATTGCCTAAATCCCATTAAAATGATTCGCAGCCACTGCTAACCAATATCCAGTTTTAAATTTTATTAGAATTTTAATCATAAAAGTGAAAAAATCCAGCCCTGATCCCCCGATACTCGCTGACAGCTATTGACAATCTTGTCCAAATAACCACGCTGCTGAATTAGTTTTTCAGGCTTACGCTAGGGCCATGTATTCAATTCATTTTCAAGTTCGTGGATGGCGCTCTACTCGCCATTCTCAGTTGGGGTACTTCGTTGCATGACCGTTCGTAGCTCTTCGGCACTAAACCGCGCTGGCGTCATCTGCTTTCAAAATGGCGGCAATTTTAAAAGCAAAGGTGCAGTCGGCAAGCTTAGTAAAGCTTGCTACTGTTAGAACATGGGTAACCCAGCTGGACCCCGATGAAAAGTGGATTGCCTACCAAGTAGTAGGTGATTCTGTTAGTAAACTTTACGACGCTCATGTAGTAGTTAGTGCTTCCGATGGTCATTTTTAAAACTTGCTCATCAAATTTCAAAACTGCTAATCAAATTGCAACTTGAAAATTTTTATTAGCAAAACTGCTAATCAAGTTGAAAATCTTATTTGGAACCCTGAATAGCAGACTTCATATCTCCAAAATCTAGTTACAGATGAATGCAAAAAAGCACTAAGGCAAATAAATATCAGTTCCAAATATCGGTCAGCGTCCCCATTAACTAGTAATAATCGGTATCGATAATCGGCCCTGAAAAATCAATATCGGTTAACCTCTGCAGCAGCAGAGAAGTGCCCCTTATGGTCAAATGCTCCATGGGACAGACATGACAGTGATAGAGAAACCATCAAACCATAAAGGAAAACCGGAGAGTAGCAGAGGAAAGGGGCAAGGGCGGCTGCACAATTACACCATCCTCAGAAACCTGATTATCCCAGGGGTCAAATCCTCAGCTACAGATGATCAGGTCAGTCAGAGCCACACTGCTATCCCAGTCCTCACACAAGGAGAGGGCACCAGGGCACACCCACAGACGGAGCCAAGCACGCTTGGAGGAGTAAAGCTAGCGCATCGTCCTGCGCATTCACGGAGCCGCGTGTCAGGTACAAGCAGGATGCAGGGGTCTGGCCCCCGGCCCCAGCGATTAATGACCAGCCGGGTTGGTCTCTGCGATGCGCTCAGCAGCTTGGTTTAAGCACACGATGGAGCTCTTTGCTAAGTCAGGACCGTGACCCAGCTGACCAGACGCGCTCCCATCCTTGCTTTTTCCCCATTATGCACAAAGCCATTAAAACTGCCATCAAATTTAATTTGCTATGAACAAGGAATTTCAGACCTGCCAAAGTCCCTCAGAAATGCAGAAGGTTTTCACTGTTCAAGTTTAATCTGTTTAAATTAGATGGATCCTTACATTCATAAAAATTCTAGTGATGCATTGAAATTATTTTTTTTACTGAAACCGAAATGTATTTAATTTTTTTTGGCTGAATACCGAAACCTAAATAAACTTTGGGTAATGACTTGATCTTTCAGGCACCAGTTTGTTCAAATTGATGTATTTAACTAAATTTTGCTTTTGAGCATATCAGTTACAAATGCAGCAAGATGCAGAAAAGATTGTATTTCTTCTGAACATTCCAAGCCAATCTAGATATAGTTTAGTTTGGGGGATTAGTTACTGCAACGACAATGTAATATAAACATAATCCACATAGTGTATGTGTGTGTGTGTGTGTGAGAGAGATACACTCAGTGACAAAAGCTGCTGGTAAAACTGAGAACTGAGAAAGGGGGTGTTAATATTGGAAATCTTATTCCCAGGTTATTTGGCCAAGGGCACTAAAAGGCAGACAGCCCCTGCAGCATGTCCAATCTGATAGTGGAGATCAGTTCCTGACCTCAAGACCAAGGCTGCGATTCACAGTCATGGGTTTCCTCTCCAAAACAAAATGGTTCCGCTGAACTGACGTCTACATCCGATTCTCCCTCAGAGGACAGAATACTGCTGGACTTCAGCTAATGCAGGAGAACACTGCCGACTCACTGAATCGATAAGACAATTAATGGACGAGGAATGCATCGCAAACAGCAAGAGCGCCTGCAACAGGCCTGAAAAGGCACAATCGCACATGGGCTGGGGCCGGGCCGCTCCGGCTTTAACGGGTCGCTAGCCCACTTGATGCAGCTCCTTTGACGTCGGGATAATGAGAGCGGGAGAAACACACAGATTCGGTCTTCCAGGGCTATAAGTGGGTAGCTCCTGAGCATCATCAGGAATGAAAACTCATCTCTTGATCAACCAAAAGGATGAGTTCCCCATGACAAAGCTTTCCTCTCAGTAAACACCAGAGATCGTCATTCATTCAATTCACCGTAAGTTTTCACCATAGACTAATATAGTATACATCAGGGGTCACCAACCCTATGCCCGCGGGCACCCGGTCGCCCGTTGGCTTCATCTCAGTCGCCCGCGGACGTTCTAAAAATAAAAAGTTGCCCTTGTAGTTCGCCAAATATATAAATTATATATATATTCTTTTGATGCTGCGCCTTTGATGCTTTCTAGTGAAAGTTTCACACATGCAAATGTTATGGTAATCAAAATTAAAAAATTAAAAATATACGGCTGAACCCCGGCTTTTGCGTAGCAAAATTCGAGGTTCTGCCGAAATTTGTTTTTCCTTTTTTT
>JAODKL010000095.1:21831918-21865155 GCA_026780765.1 Petrocephalus schoutedeni | reverse complement strand
CAAGACTAAATTAATATGCACATGGAAAGCGTGCAAAAAAACAATATATTTATTTACAGGAACCTTTTTGGAGAATTAGAAAAAAGGACAATTGTGCTTTTTCAAGATGATAAAATGCTTTTGTTCAGGCTCTCCTCTGCAGGCTGTTAGTATTGGGTTAGATTATTGTACGCTTTTTGGATTGGAAAAAAATAATTACATATATATATATATATATATACAGTATATATGTGTGTGTGTGTGTGTGTGTGTTTTTAGCTGGTAGCCCTTGAGCCATTCTGTAATCTTATGGTAGCCCTCAGCTTTAAAAAGGTTGGTGACCCCTGGTATACATTGTGTTCAATTTGCTACTGCTCATACATATAATGTCTATTCGCCGAGACAAGGAGAGCTTATTAGCTGGCAAAGCCTTGCATTTCTTTCATTTTTATAGCAGAAAACATCATTAGCACAAATCCTGTTTATATCAGACATCCCCTTGCTATTGTGCAATTTTGGTACCAAGACTGATTCAGCACATTCCTTTATTCATTGCATTTTATGTGAATATACTACACTAGCCACAAATATGGGCAATCATAATAAAAAAATTTAAAAAAATTAATAAATAAAGTGATGCTACAGAGAATCTTCTTGCTACAGTTTAGCGGCAGAAACCATTGATACAATGCGATATAAGATTATCCTGGGCTTTAATGTTAAGAGAGATGTGTGCAAATGAGAAAACTATGAAGGTCTGCCCCCAGGGACTCACTTTAGGCACATTATGGTAGATATTCTGCTTGATCATCAATACTGGGACAGCAAATTGCTTATTCAGGGCATCATGCGGCTATCAGGATCTCCAGTAAAATCATCAGAATTCATGTGGGCAAAGATCCAAGCCTGGTCTTTATTATCGGCTAGACTAAGTGCCTAACAGAGTTTGGCTACTCTGAGAAACACCGAGGGAATCAATAAATGGTACAGTCTCTAATCAAAGGAGCCGAGGACTCCAAAACATTACAAAAAAAACAAAAATTGCAAAACAGTCGACGAGCATTATAAGTTTCTTCATTTAAATCAAATGACAATTCCACTTACCAATTGTTTGGCTTGGATGCAGGCTGCTGTATCAGTCACCTCAGGTAATTCCAGAACTTCTCACAAAAACACTACATATGGATATTGCCATCACCAGGGATGTCATCCCACAGAGCTTCAGGTTTAAAGTGGACAAGCGCAGCTAGGCCGGGGGCACCGGAGGTTCACTAGGCAGCACTGTAGCTTCACACCTCCATGCCCATCCCCTGCTGAGCTGTGCCCTGTGCATGTCCTCCCCATGTTTCCATGGGTTTCCCTTGGGTATCATTTCATTCCAGTCAAAAAACAAGCTGTGAACTGGTCTCTCTTAAAATGCCTGTAGTGTATAGTTCGCACTGCAGTGGACCGGCCAGTATGTCTCTGCCTTCTGCCCTGTGATGGACTGGCATCTCATCCAGGGTGTTCCCTGCCTTCTGATCTGTGATGGACTGGCATCCCATCCAGGGTGTCCCCTGTCTCATGCCCTGTGATGGACTGGCATCTCGTCCAGGGTGTCCCCTGCCTTCTGATCTGTGATGGACTGGCATCCCATCCAGGGTGTCCCCGGTCTCATGCCCTGTGATGGACTGGCATCTCGTCCAGGGTGTCCCCTGCCTCGTGCCCTGTGACAGACTGTAATCCCGTCCAGGGTGTCCCCTGTTTCGTGCCCTGTGAGGGAGTGGCATCCTCTCCAAGGTGCCTCCTTGCCTCATATCGTGCACTTACCAGGACCACGTCCAAGCTCAGACCCTGTACTTGATCAGCGGTATGGAAAATGGATGGACCTTTCCACTGCGTATATTCACTGGTGCCCACCCACCACATCAAAAAATACTTTTTGAGCAAACAGGGGACTCCTTAGTGCCAGCCAGCTGACGTCCGCAATGAGCTGCTGCCCCTGCTGGGACATGACTCTGCCCCATTTCTTCCTCTAAGAGTTTCCAGATTGACAAAGCTTTGATAAGACAAGCTACCACAGAGAACGGATAGACGAATGAGTGGATGAGTGGACAAACTAATGTTTCCAGTTGCTCAGGTTACAATAAAAAAAATTTTTAAAAAAGAGTGAAAAATGCTAAATGCTAAAAAGCAAAATCCTCTTAAAGGGCCCGGCCAACATCTGACAGAGCACCTCTGTTATGTCCCGCATCATAACATCACTGCTTTATATTTTTAATTTACAGCATCATTTGCAAAGGCTACCCTTATCCATGGCATTAGCTGAAGCAAAAAATTAAAGGAACACATGGCTGCTCCCTGCAGCCTGAGTGAGGGATCACCATGTCGGATCAGAGTGGGACAGCGTGTAGCAGATTAGAACGGTGGCGGAGGCTGAAGGCCGACAGCTTCCTCCTCCAAAAGCACCAAAGCGTTACCATGCACAACGTAAAGGCTGCAGATCTGCCCTTCAAAATGAAACCATTTCAGAGACATTTCCCATAATGCCCAGCTAAAACAGCCCCAGCTTCAACTGAAATGCAATGACTTGGGGCGGGGACAGGGGCACAACAGAAAGTATTTCACACACATATTGCTCTTTTGCCCAAAAGCACAAGAAGGACTGAGACAGAATAAAGAAACATGGTGATTCTAGCCCAAGAAAAACGACTGCATTAAGTTCAATGCAGGACGTGTCACATCATGAGCACAGCTTCGTGCCTGAGATTCACATTGGGATATTTCCTCAATGTTAATGCTACATTGCAAACCTAGCGTACCCAATTCTACAGCCCCCAATAGATCCATCTTCTACACAGAACACTTCTGTACCAAAACCCAAAAGGTTAAGACTGAATTTGTCTCCACTAAAAATGTTTGAAAGCTAACAAAGTAGTTTCGTCTTTATAAGGAAACTTAAAAATACACTCTTAAAAGGCACTTCCAGACAGATTTCAAACCACCCTTGATCTTCTCTTTATTTACACTTCATTTATTCAGCAGATGCTTTTATGCAAACTGATGTACAAATTGAGACAGCAGAGTCAGATAACCCCTGGAGCAGCTCAGGGTTAAGGGCCTTGCTCAAGGGAAAACAGCAGAACCGCTCTGCATTCCATGGGATTTATACAGACAAACTTCTCAGAACGCAGGATCCTCGTCCTCTGAATCAGACACCGCCCCCTATTTTATATACCGTTTCCCACCTGAGAACTTAAAATCTCTCTCATCCACTTCATAAGTCAGGGCACAGCACTGTGATCCACGCTCCCCTTCGAACCAAAAGCCCCTGTCCACATTGTCATTTCCATGCAGGCATTTCTTGGGATGGCCGCAGAAGGCCCCCACAAACAGGCCGATGCGTTAACATCCTAATCTATCTAGGTTAATGTCTCCGAGCCCAGGTGGAAGCAAGCCAGTTCCTTAGTTGCCCCTTCGGCAGGGCAGATGGGATCTCGCTGGGCCTATGGTAATGACAGGCACCGAGGGCTATGGGCACTCTCCGTCTCCCACAGCCAAGCCCACGCTACGGATGACGCCAAAATCCATCAACAGCAGGTCAGGGGCGGGAGCAACGCGGGGGGAAGGCAGGGGCACATTCATCAAAGTTTGCGTATGCATCCTTTCTTCCGCGGTTATTTGGAAATGTTATTTCACATATGTGCCGGAAGAATGGATTTTTTTTTATTAATAATAATACTAAAAAAAAAAAAATCTGTCCTCATCCCCTCATCCACTAAAGCTCAGTGCACAATCATCTCCTGACAGCTGCCCCACAAGAAAATATAACATGGCATAAAGTGCCAGACTGACGCCACTGTCAGGCCCTCGAACATGTCTCTGACCCCCAATTGTCCCGGGGGCTGCCGGCTGACCCTGCACTGCGACCCCCAAGCTCTCTCACCTGTATCGGTGTCTATGTCTCACAAAGAGCAAGATAGGACAGGCCAAGATGCAACAATTCCCCCACGGCGATGAATAAAGAAAATCGCTAATCTACATAACACGCACTGCCCAAGCATTTACGTACGAAAACGCAATTGGGTGAAGAGTCGCACATCATTTGTAAAACCAAGCGCCCACTCCCACACTTAATGAGATGTATGTATGATCCAATTTGAACATGCTTATGATTCTCCTTCAGGTCAGTGAAGCGATGCCATTATCCAATCGAGAAAATAAGACTGGGGATCCCTGGAGCCACGGAAATTGAATCACGCTGATTATAATGGATGGAAACAAACTAGCAGTGGTAATGAGTAACCGATAGAACCTGAGGCCACGGCACGTTCTCGAACGAGGGCTGGATCACGAAAACAAACATCAGATTGCCACATGACGGGTGCTTCTCAACAGGAGAGATAATGTACAACGCACTGGCACCGAGAAATGAAATTAAAATGAAGATAATTATCCAGCACAACAAAGTAATTGGGGGGCATTCGGGAGCTATTTAATACAATAATAGGGCAATTAGCAGAGAAACTAATAGATGATTCTAGGCAGGAAACATTCAGGCAAAGCAGATTATGGCAAATAAAAATGACGGATTGAGATGGAGGCGATGATCAGTGGGTTGCTTCTGGCAAGTCGCACCTATCATTAACATTTGCGGTGAGAGCTAAGAGCCTTTATCGGAGCGGCTCCCCATCTCACCCGGAGCCGACTGACAGTTCTGAAAGCACACAAGGCAGATCCTCAGGCTTCCCGTTAGAGCAGCGAGGCAAGAGAACTCAAGGCTGCCCATGTCCATGAACTGCTACAGTACCTCACGTTTGTGGTGTTCGTACAAGGGCAAAACAAGACTGTTGCGAAGGGTATAGGGACTTTCAGGCACGAGTCAGCCTCAGGACAACTAATATGCAAACGAGATGTTCCACGACCACAGTAAACAGCAGTGAACAGCGAAGCGCTCAAAGACAAACCACCCTAGAACGCACAGACACCACATCTGATATTTATAGTACAGATCCCATATACCAGGATTGTTCAGTTCCAATCCTGGAGGGCCACAATCCAACACAGTTTGCATAGTTCTCAACTAAACAGACATCTTAAACAGCTAACTACCTAGTTTATTAGGTATGTTTGAACAGGGAAATCTGCAAAGTGTGATGGATTCTGGCTCTCCTGGACAGGATTTGGGGAACCTTGCCAATCCAACGAGAAGGACCTATGAGGTGTAAAAGTTTGCACAAAAATTACAGTTAACAGACAGAAAAACCGGTCGGCTTCCGTTAACCATCAGTACCTGCTGTGAACAGCTGCAAATATCCTACGCCGACACACCCATGCCTGGGTCATATTTTAAGAAGAATCTTCACGGGCGGCCGGTCCACGCGAGGCATTGAACTGACTCACATCCGACACGGCGATAAACCACGGTGGAGCCTTTCTGCGGCTCTTGACACGGCGATAAACCTTGCCGGAGCCTTGCTGCGGCTCCCACATGGCAATAAACTGTGGCAGAGCTTTTCCGCGGCTGCCACACGACGATAAACCGCGGCAGAGCTTTTTCGCGGCTCCCACACGGCGATAAACCGCGGCAGAGCCTTTCCACGGCTCCGGCCTCAGTGTTTACAGGGCATAAGGTGTGGGCACCCAGGATTGCACACCAGCCCGACACAGGTGAACAGCCATATTTTAATTGACAACCAAGGCAAGGTAAAAAGAAAAAATTGTTTAGTCTACAAACAACCCCAGCCAGGCTGTCCAAGCCCAAACAGCTGTAATTTACCTTTCTGGCAGCTTCTCAGGTATCTGCTCAAACTGCAGTTATTCCCAAATCTGTTTCAGAAGGCACACAAACAACCCCCCCCCCACACCCTTACCAAGGTGTGTAACATGCTGACACTGTCCTCACACAAGCAGACACATGGCTGCATGCAGAAAGGCTGGAGAAATGGGGCTGAGCATCTGCCAGCTCTGGCAGCACAAACACATTGGTGAAGGGACAGGCA
This sequence comes from Petrocephalus schoutedeni, assembly GCA_026780765.1. Lineage (NCBI taxonomy): Eukaryota > Metazoa > Chordata > Actinopteri > Osteoglossiformes > Mormyridae > Petrocephalus > Petrocephalus schoutedeni. The sequence continues at coordinate 21,859,195 of JAODKL010000095.1, read as the reverse complement.
GAGCCACTCACAGGAAATGCTGCCCCCTACCTGTGACGTCTATAAGCGCATCTGACCAGAGTGGGTTCATTTGAGACCAGGTCCCCAGCTACCCAAGCGATCACGAGGGACGTGTGGGGTGACCATGAGCACAGAAAGCCCTCCAGATGGGCTCAGAAAGGAGGAGTAGCCAGGCTTCGGAGATGGCCCACGCCACAGCTGGCCCCACCCACTCCTCACCGTGTGCGGATAAACAGAGGTGAGCTGGGGACAGTCGGGAGCTGGGTGACGGTCCAGCTAACCGCGAGGAAGGCGAGGAAGAGACCATAGCGCTACCCAAACACAGCCTTGCCAATTCAAGTCATTTTATTCAAAAGGCACATTTTTAAACACCAAATGTTAACCACAGTGCTGTACAACACAGTAAACAGAGAGGATGCCAACAACTATATATAAAATCAGACCATAAAATTTATAATAGCAAATCCAATAACCACAACAGCTACACATAGACTCTAACAATAAAATCCAATCTAACGATGACATGCAACACTAACATTCAAGATGCAAAAGCTAATGAGTAAAAATTAGTCTTTAATGTGCAACCGGTGATTGATGGAGCTGATCTAATCAGAAATGGCACACTTAGAGCTTAACAGAGACCGTGGGACTGACAGCGGTAACCGCAAAGGCGCAGTGGCCCTTAGAGCTTAACAGAGACCATGGGACTGACAGCAGTAACCACAAAGGCGCAGTGGCCCTTAGAGCTTAACAGACACCGTGGGACTGACAGCAGTAACTGCAAAGGCGCAGTGGCCCTTAGAGCTTAACAGACACCGTGGGACTGACAGCAGTAACTGCAAAGGCGTAGTGGCTCTTAGAGCTTAACAGAGACCGTGGGACTGACAGCGGTAACCGCAATTGCGCAGTGGCCCTTAGAGCTTAACAGAGACCGTGGGACTGACAGCGTTAACCGCAAAGGTGCAGTGGCCCTTAGAGCTTAACCGAGACCGTGGGACTGACAGCGGTAACCGCAAAGGCGCAGTGGCCCTTAGAGTTTAACCGAGACCGTGGGACTGACAGCGGTAACCGCAAAGGCGCAGTGGCCCTTAGAGCTTAACCGAGACCGTGGGACTGACAGCGGTAACCACAAAGGCGCAGTGGCCCTTAGTGCAGCAGATGAACAACATAAGATAGAGGAAGCCCATTTAAGGCAAAGCTTAGAGCTGGTGTGATACAATCATGTGATTCGGCCCCTGGAGGATCCTTGGTGATCAGAATATTTAGACATAATATTTAGACCCCCCCCCAGCACAGAGCACAAAGGTATTATGTAATATTTTTATATTATATCCCCTAGTGAAAAACCCTGGAGAATAAACAGGTTTGCAGTGCTGAAGTCACCTTTCCGCCATACCCTCTGCTGGGCAAATCTAAGATGTGGAGAAATTAAAATGACTAAGATGAGCTGACTTCTGTCTGGGCAGCAGAAGCAGAAACAAAGCTGGACGCCTCTGTTGTGCTCATGCTGTACGTTAGCAGGATCTGACCTACTCTAACTTCTGATGAAAGGAGCTCAGAGGGCTGCGGTTTACATCAGTGCTCCCGACGCACTTTCAGGGAGCCAGCGAGAAGCTCTCTGCGTGAAGCAGCACACATGCGCCTTTTCAGCGGTGACCTCTGGTACGTTTCTATGTACCCCGTGGTGCGAGTCATAGCCATAGACGCCAGCACACACAGGACCAAAAACTGTCAAAATGGCAGCAACCCCAGGAGTCCGCTTCCCAGTCCGTGGAGGATCAGGCCCATTAAGCTTCTCGCACCAGTCTTTTGAATTGCTACATCTACATATGGCAACTATATATACACACACACAAACATGCCCTAAGAGGTAACAACACCCTGTGCTGCCCTCTGGGAGAGAGACCCGCGTCTCCTGCATCGGCACCGCAGACAGCGCCGTACAGAGACCCCCCAGAAGTGAGTGGGACCCATGTCTCTTGGATCGGCACCACAGACAGGACCGTACAGAGACCCCCCCAGGAGAGAGAGACCCACGTCTCCTAGATCGGCACCACAGGCTTGGCTGTACAGACCCCCTCCGGTAGACAGACCCACGTTTCCTGGATTGGCACCGCAGGCATGGCTGTACAGACCCCCTCCGGTAGAGAGACCCACGTCTCCTGGATCGGCTCCATGGACAGGGCCGTACAGAGACCCCCCAGGAGAGAGAGACCCACATCTCCTGGATCGGCACCGCGGACATGGCTGTACAGACCCCCTCCGGTAGACAGACCCACGTTTCCTGGATAGGCACCGCAGGCATGGCTGTACACACCCCCTCCAGTAAAGAGACCCAGCTAGACAATCCCAGCGGCTCCCAGTAGGCTCCACCTCACTCCCAGAGGAATATCCATGGTTCCTGACATCAAGCTGCGGCGTGCAGCACGCTCCAGCGCATTACAATCACGCCACGAATAAATCCATAACATGCAAAATTCTGCTTCACTCATGCACTTCAGCTACATTCAACTTCCCTGAAATGATAGAATTCGATAAAACCCATAGATACCGCTGTGTATAGCATGATCCATGAAAGGAAACGGCTGATTAAAAGCTGTTTGTAAGGCTGCACTCCTTCAAAGCAACATGGGAATACTGCAGATGTTTTGCAATGTCATACATATAGCTGGGGGCATAATTTCACCTTCCTTTAAAATTCCCTGCCTTTCTGGCAGCAGGTCCACATGAAAAACACACTTTTAACACTTAAATCTGTAGCTTTGAGCCACTGAACAGGATTGTCTCTGTTGTTCAAATGAAGCTCATTCTTAATCCTAATCAACATAAAAAGAGATTGCAATCAACCTTACTAGATTAATAACAAAACTCACGCTGTCCTACTGGATAATGGTTTAAAAGGGCGATTTTTCTTGTCAACCGTCATTGCAGATTGTCAAAAAAAGGGAGAATTAATGACCCACTCCTGGTCAAATAAAGAATAAAACCCAAACCAAGGCATCTGTCAGCTGGGCTCAGACGATAAGCCGTTGAATAAAATAATCCCTTGCATCTAAAGGTGATTCAATCTAAAATGTGATAGAGCACCATGAGCTGCACATGAAGATGTGATCATGCCCATAAAATGAAGAAATCAGACCCGGGCTGCTAGGGAGCAACAACACTCCATGGCAGCATCCAGCACACACACCTGCCCAACGCACGGCCTGAAGCCTCATCTGATATTAGCGCTACACTTGAGGTATAAAGTGCGTTTGAGGGAAGTGGGGAAAAAAATCTGGCGTCACTCTAAGCAACAGCCTGCCTTCCATCAGGCAGGAAGGCGGCGAAGTGGCCGGACGCGGCACAGCTCTTTGGGACACACCCTCATACGCCCACGGTGAGCTGATGTTCCTCCCTTGAAAATGAGGGATCCAGATCATTTTTCGTAAAGGGCACAATGGGAAGGCCGAAGGCCCATTCTGCTTTTGAAATCATTTCGCAATCCCATACGGACAGCCCAAGGTCCCCGACGCCTGAAGCAGCAAAACAACACTGTGCCTCCCGTAAGCTTGACTACTGGGTGGGTTTAGTTTCCTGCGAATGCAGCAACGGCGTGCCCAAAGGCTGGCATTTCATCTGTGCGAAGGACTCTCTCTCAGGAAGCTTTTGTCAAATTGCAGCCAGGCTTTCCAATGCCTCTGACCACTGGATCCTCCCGAGTCTCTTCCCTATAACCCTCATTGAGCTTCTGATGGATGGTGCGAGTTACAGCTATTGCTCCTTGTGTCTGAAGGTCAGCTTGAGTCTCTGTGGCAATTGGTCAAGGTGCTTCCTTCACCATCCAAACAATCCTTTGATCAAGTTCTTCCAGTCTGCCTCATCCAGGGAGAGTGGCTATAGTGTCACGGGCCTACTGCCTCATTGCCTGCTCATTGTGGCACCCAGTGACAAAAAACAGGAATATGAGTCCTATTCCTCATTCATACTTGCTTAATGAGTGATTAATACTGCAGGCAAGTGCTGCTTGACACTCTGGAAGCTTCTAGTTTCTTTCAAGGGCTGCAGTTTTAGCATTATAAAGAAACATATGAATAATATTCCTAAATCCAGCACTACACAAAAATCCCACTTACGGGATTTTTACGTTCAAATACCTCAAAACAGTGCTACCAAAATGACGACAAACATACACCACTTTTGGCTTATCGTAGTCACCAGTTCCAGAATACCCTCTGTTTATCTACAACCTTTTCACGTGCTAAAGGGTAAGTTAAATGAAAAGGGAAATTATTTAAGCCCTTCTAATATTAACTTTAGTCCAGGGGACCAATGTTACAGGTTCACAGGCAGTAGTTGAACTCAGACAGCAGGGATTTCATCTGGAATTCAAGTACAAAGTGGTGTTACAGCCAAACCAAACAGCTGTCAACAATAACAATCCCAAAGGCTCTCTTCGGCAACACCATCTCGAAGAAAAGACACAAAGTCAAAATAAAAGCAAGTCGTCAAGGCGATCATACAATCCAAGTATATTCAAAGAAGACTCAAACACAGGAACGTTGTTTTCTGATGCCAGATAAAATGCACAACATTAGCCATTTATCAAACTAGTTTATCAATTTCAGTACACTTAAAGCACACAATGTGGGAAAACATCAAAACTGTTCTTCAGATAAACACAGTCTGAAGACAATGTGATAATGAGGCTGTTTTAATGTCTTTTGATCGAAGCCTAAATTCCCAGTTTTGGCAGGAGCAGCGGTAGCAAATAGACCACATGGCACATGCAGGGCTTAAAAAGAAATGTGTTTGTGCTTCGCTATAACTTGCCCGGCTTAAATACTACAGCTCACCAGTCTGTATTTTCACATCGAGCTCACCTTGCAGTGTAAAACTAGCTTCAAGCACACTCACGGCACCATGAAAATGCCCTCAAAAAGGGGTGACCTGAAAGGACTACACAATGATGCCGAAAATGTGAATGCGCGCGAGGGGGCCAAAAGGCTTTGAAGCGGGAGGATTCCAACCGCACCTTCATCCAAGATGCAGCATACAGAACGTGCTCCACAAAGTTCTATTCTTCGGGAGCGCATTTCCGGAAAGACGCTCTCCCAGCGCTTCCAGGGGAAGGCGTACGACGTGAGAAGCCCTACCTGCTGGTGACAGAGTGGTTCTCCTGCTTCAGGGCGATTTCTCGCTGCTGAATCTGAAGGATCTCTCGCGACAAGTCTTCTGGCTTCCTGCGAGAGAAGAACAGGTGGTTAATTAGCATCACGCCCCCCCGGGCGGCACGAGGAAGGATGTCGCTTCCAAGTTTGCGTCTTGCCATTCGAAATCTGAGAAACAAAGGGGGAAAAGGAAGTGTTTCTAAACAGGCCTCGTAACATGGGATTACACATGGTGGGGTAGACGCCTCTGGCTCATTACATGCTGCAGGCTATGCTGGTTTTCGCCACATCTGAGCTGCTGTTTACTTTTGGGGAATTATTATTATGTGAACAGGAAGAGGATTATACCTGTATCAGATTAAAAATGAAGATGCCATGGATCTCACAAGAATTCACAACCCCAGAAGTAAAAAAAAGAAAAAACTTTATTCTTAGATTTAAGCTACACCATGTTTGGTTTATTCTGTGCCACTGAAAAGGACAATTAATAGTAATAATTGATACTTTATTGATCCCCGTGGGGAAATTCTCTTCTCACCTCCCCCAACCTCTCTCTCCACATGAGAGCAAGCTTGGCCGTGAAGGGCAGCCAGCTCCTGCGGCGCCCAGGGAGCTTGGGGGTTAAGGGCCTTGCTCAAGGAGGTACAGACGTGCGGAAGCTGGGCTTAAACTGGCAACCTTCCGTTTACAGGCACAGAGGCTTAGCCCACTGAGCCCTTTAGACTTGAGGATTTCAAAATCACTAGCCACACTGTTCCGAAAGCAGATGACACAAGCGGAATTAGGGAGTTACTAGTAATACTGTAACACACAACGACGAAACATGCCCTCTGCATTTAACCCATACATGGCATAGCAGTGAGGAGCTATTATTTAGTGTCTGGGGAGCCTTGCTCAGGGTACCTCAGTAGAACCTTGCTGGTCCGGGATTCAAACCAACAACCTTCCAATCACAAGCTCGCTTCCCTAACCATTAGGCCACCACTGCCCACTTTCTTAGTGCAAGGCCTGTTTTCCAGGATACCTTGTTATCTGCCAGAAAGCTTTATGGTGCCATAATCCCTTCAGAAGGCGTGAAAAGCTTTTTCCCCAAACAAAAATGTTTTGCTGCCTTCACCTTTAGCTGAACACAAATCATATCTCCTCCCTTACAGGCTCCGAGTTTAATAAAGTAAGAGGTCCCTCAGAATTAGGTCAAGCGCCATCTGTCTCAAGTGCTCATTCAATCAACATCACAGCTTTCCATTCATCCTTCTGGAAGCCACAAACCCGGGCAAATCACCTCCAGGAACATCACACACCTGTCCTTCTAGACACGTAAACAGAATTAGCCGCCGCAAAGCCTGCTGATTGGAGGTAATCTACATGGCTTTCCCTGAACAGAGAGGGTGCCTTAAGAGATATTCACTGGTGTGAGGCAGAATTAACTAACCACAAGACTATCACTCTAATTTACCATTCTCCACAGATGTCAGGTGTCCTGAAATGAGATTTTCAAATAGGAGGTATATTTAAATCCTATTTTGGTTTGTCTTCTACTGCTACGTGTTTTAAGCCAATTTCAGAAGCAGATCTAGGCTTACTGGCACAAACTAAATCAATGCCCAGTGTCACCGGCTCCGTCTTAAAACATACGCCACCACAGACAACAATGTTCTTTTCAATAATGCTACCAAATGGTTCAACACTTTGAAGCCATAGAGAAATTAAACTTCAAATGACTAAAAGCTCACAGCGCAGATGCCGGACCTGCAGCAAGTGCACACTGGGATTGGTCCTGACATGCAGTGCAAACAGAGTCAACACTATGGCTGATTACACATTAACACCCACCCTTAGACAAATGAAGTAATCAGTAAGACATTAAGTAAAATTGGCTGTGCTGGAAAGCCAATCTTGTGGAGGGTACATGCGGTCCTGAAAGCGATTGGCTGGCAACCAACAGAAATTAACCCCTGGGTGGTGCAGCGCTCGATGTGCTTTTGGCTTTCATTCCAGCTGAGCGCTCAGTACACCAGTTTAATGCACTGCTCTACACAGCTCCCAGGCTCACAGCCAGATCATTTTCAAGCAGCAGAAACATGACCTAGTAAGAGAAAACCACAGAAGTTCAAGGCCAAAATGTCAGGACATTTCCTAGAGGGCTCAGCTCCGATAGCAGACTGCAACACCCACATGACTCTTCAGCTGAATCCTAACATATCCATAAGAGAAAAATATTCCCACTAAACAATACATAGGCAACAAATCTAGGAGGAATATTGAGGGGAAACAAATACCACCTCTAATCAACAGCACAAAAAACTACACTGAAAGCAGCTCCCACAAATTCGAACGCAACTCTCACTCTCTTACACACACATAGACAATAATGAAGAAAAGAGTATAGTGGTCTCTTAATTCTTAGAAATCTGCATTTTTAAATCCAGGTTTATTCCTGACTACATTGAGCGGCAGGCTGCTTCCAGGCTCAAAGTTTCTAAGGCAGCAGTATGAATGAACAAGGTGAAGCAGGAGACACTGGGAGTGACCCTAACCAGAAGTGACTTTCTTATACGGCTGTGCCGCATAAATCTGTGCCTCCACATAAATCGGAGGATGACCATAGTGACCTTCAAAAAAAATAAATAAATAAAATTAAAAAAAGGGAAACATTAAGTGGTGTGAAGTGCACTGCTAGGATATACCAAGCTCCTAGAAGTAGGGCTGAAGAGCCATAAAATGAGGAAGAAGCCCTTCATCATTGAGAAGGAGGGAAGAGGCAGACTGCAATTTGAGGGAAAAAGAATTTTACAAAAGGTATACTTCACACAGGCGCATAAGCCAATAAATTGTGAAATGAGAGAATCTTTACAGCCCTGTTTCCAAAAAAGTCGGAATACTTTATAAAATGCAAACGAAAAAAAAAAAAACTATGTAATGGTTTACAAATCATTTACAACCCACATTTCATTGAAAGCAGAACGGAGACAACACATCAAATGTTTAAAGTAAGAAATTTTACCATTTTATGGCAAATATGCACTCAATTTGAATCTGATGCCTACGACGCGTTTCAGAAAAGTTGAGACGGGCACGTTTACCACTGTGTTGCATCACCTTTTCTTTAAAAACACCCTGCAAACATTTGGTAACTGAGGAGACCAGTTGCTGGAGTTTTGTTGTATTTTTCGTTTCATGATACACTAAATGTTTTCAATGGACTGCAGGCAGGCCAGTCTAGCACTTGGACTTTTCTGCTGTACAGTCATGCTGATTGTAACATGGTTTGGCATTACCCTGCTGAAACATACAAGGTCTTCTCTGAAGAAGTTGTTGTTTGGATGGCAGCAGATGCTGCTCCGAAACCTGTATGTATGTATGTGTATATATGTATGTGTATATATATCACCCAGCATTAATGGTGCCTTCCCAGATGTGCAAGCCACCCAAGCCATGGGCACTAATGCACCCCCATACCATCACGGATGAGAGCTTTTGGACTGCTGATAAGCTGGATAGTCCCTCTCCTCTTTAGCCTGGAAGTCACGGCATCCATGACTTCCAAAGAGAATTTGAAATTCTGATTCTCCAGACCACATGACCAGACCTAAAATGAGCTCAGGCCCTGAGAAAATGGGCAGCATCTCTGGATCCTGCTTACATATGGTTCTTTATGTTAGCATGTCATCCTGCATTTGTGTGTGCAGCGATGAACTGTGTTCACAGACAATGGTTTTCGGAAGTGTTCCATAACCCATGCAGTGATTCCCGCTATAGAATTGTGTCTGGTTAATGCAGTGCCGCCTGAGGATCACGGCTATTATTGATTTTCGGCCTTGTCCCTTGCATACCGAGATTTCTCCAGATTCTCTGAATCTTTTAATGATATTACCTGTATGTACCGTAGATCAATGTTTCCCAACCCAGTCCTCAGGGAACACCGGACAGTCCATGTTTTTGCTTCCTTCTTCCTGTCCAGTGTTCCCCGAGGACTGGGTTGGGGAACACTGCCGTAGATGAATGAAATTCCCAAATTCTTGCCAATATTACGTTGAGGAACATTCTTATACTGTTGCACTATTTGCCTGTGCAGTCTTTCACAGAGTGGTGAAGCTCTCCGTATCTTCACTGCCTTCATCTGCCTCTCAGGGGCTCTTCTTTAAGTCATCTTACTGACCGGTTGCCAATTAGGTTTCCCAGGTTACGGAAGACCTGGACAGGAGACACAAACACGGTCCGGAGGCACAAACACTCACACTACAAGGAATTTAAAGGCACAAATCGTTCTACCTGAATGTCTTTGGACAGCAGGAGGAATGTCTTTGGAAGCCATTCAACCTCCTGACACACACGCTCTCCCTCACACACACACGAATGAGAACCCCTGAGTTGACAGTGCCACCTAGCTAGTCACTATCTACCACACATTAAATTTATTACATACACTATGCAGGGGAAGATATTAAAGTTAAAAGAATTTAACTTAAAGAAGTTAAGAAGTTAAAAGTAGAAACACTCGATCTCTACTTTAATGCTTGACAGTTACCATTCCCAGGTAACGTCTTACCATCACCCGCGTCAGCCACCTCTGAGAACAGAGCATGTCAGTCTGTATTAGGCCATACTCAGAGCCAATCTTTGCTCAGCCACTGAGAGACTTCCTAATCTCAAGCTTCCAGGCATTTAGCACAAGATTAGCTCATTCATTCGGCTCCAAAGGAGCCAGGTAATCCGTCAATTAAGAGGTTAAAAAAAAAATGTAATTTAGTTTCATTCCATTTCTTAAAGGCAGCATTTTTTCCCCGTATTTTTCATAAATACTTAAACATTAATAAAACAATGCAACAACGTAATGAAGCACAAAACTAGTATGTATGAACAATTAAAGTGATTTTCACTAAGTAACATCATTTCGAATGAGTGAGATGGCAATAAACTATATACATGCCACCCATTGGAGGACTAACAGAACAGAAAGGCACATACGCAAAGCTAAGTTCAGTACTCCCAGCCTGGCCTCAGAAAATGTATCTGAAACTGTCCTAAATCTGTTACCTCTTAGCATGTTATACGTGAAGCACGATTTCTTAATTCACTGTTCAAATGAATGGCATTTTTCCTGTGAAGTGTGTTCAGATTAATAAATGTTAGGAGAGGATTAAATAAAATTAGACAAAGTCAACGCAACAGTGAAGTTCAAACTCATATTAGACAGACAACAAGCAGCACTTATTAAACATGAGCTCATTGCAGAAAGTACTATCGACGTATTAACACTATTCATAAAGTCAAAAAATGAGGACCTTCAAAGCAGCAGAGAAGCATGGGGGGGGGGGGGGGGCATGTGACCAACATCCCATTGAAATCACCCTTAAAAAAACTTGAGCTTATTCCACAGTCCGTAGCACTTCCGTTGTCATTAATCTGACCTCCCTTTAACAAACCATGGGAAGTATTCCAATATTTCAGTTCTGCTGATACACTGAGACAAAGCTATTTGGGTTTATTGCTAGCTAATGCTTTCATTAAGTCAAGCCCCATAAATAAAAGCAGGAATAAATGGAGGAAGTGAGTCTTTGGACTGTAGGAGGAAAGCAGGCCATCAGTAGGTAAGTCATTCTAAATCCGCACAGAAGGAGGAGAGCCAGAATCCGAACCTCCGACCACGGATGTGTGTGGCGACAGTACTGTCCTCTAAGCCACTCCCCTCCCTGACACAGGCTTTGACCAAAGTAAAGGGCATGTCCAACCAACCCCGCAATTTATTGAGCAATTGTTCAGCTGAAAATCCTGCCTGGCATGACGTTTTTTTGATGGCTTGAAATGAGTGGTGAAGATTCCATAGGCCAGGCACTTCTTGCCTGACTGAATCCCAATTTGGGAAACTTCTCAGCAAGCCTCCTGGCATTTACAGACTATTGTCCCTCAGCAGTTGAGATATGCCCCTTTGCAAAGTGCTGGTGAACAATCTTCATATGGCAAGAGCATAGTAGCAAATCTGTTTCTCTTTTTATGATTAGACGCTAGAGAAGGAAAGGCTTGCACACCTCATAAAAACAGATTTTATTACCTAACTAGCTTATTAATTTAAAACTGCACACAAATGATTTAATGCTGTCCACAGAAGGTATTAAGGTTTATTTCAATGGAAATATTGTTTCCCCATTTAAACTGCCAGAAAACAGCCCACAGCCTAGAACTTCAACCTTGATCGCATTTAAATGCGCATGAAACTGCTCGCTTCACCATCAGCAGCTACTTCCACACGAGTGAGACCATTTGGAGCAAATAAAAACCGATTCGAATTCTAACATCACCTCCGTGATTATCCGTGTAATCTTTGCCATGAGCCAACTTAGCCTTTTGCTTTAAAAACACAGCAGACCATCAATCAAATTCACACGCTAAACAAACACTTCTAGAAACTTTTAAAGCATGTTTCCAACCATGTTTCCAAAGATTGACAAAATCAACTTCCGCGATACCAAACGCTGTTAAATTATTTCATTGTTCATCGAGATCTACGCACTCTAGCAAAATCATTGAAATAAAAAGCAAAATATTTACTCCAGACATCAAATGTCACACTACGGCCTACAGCTTTTCACACTATTGAATGACAACAGTTTGAGTAGATATTTTAAGGCGGCCAGGCTGCAGTGCAGTGGTAAGGTTTAGAGCAGGAGTAGGGAACCTGATCCATGGAGAGCCGGAGTGGGTGTGGGTGTGGGTTTAGAGTATGGGGTCCTTGAGCTGCTTGAAAGCCAGCACTCCATAAGAGATCTAAGCCTAATTTCGAGTCGTGTTGAGGGTTTGTTACAGGAGCGGAATTGTCTCCCGCATTAAGAAGCTGCCTATCGAACTCCAGCTAAACTGCATTTTTCAAAAATCCCCTACTCTTTCCCAAATACTGTGATACACTAAGAGGACCCCAGATCTTCCACAGAGTACATGACGTGCATACAAATCATTAAGGTCAATTACCTGCCAATAACTACCATTTCACACTCTATACATAAATACAAGAACACATCATTTAAAAAGGCAATATCCTACACTGGATGAAATGCTTTAGAAAACACTTCTCACAGGCTCTCATTAATCATTCCATCCATGGCTGAATTATCCATCCAGTTCCCCTTTTATAAAGCCTTAATGAGAAAATGATTGCATATTTCCACATGAGCAGCAAAGCAGATCAAAGACATAACAAATGTTCTTTTCAACTTCTGGCTCTGTCAAATTCGGTGTCAAAAATCATTAGAGCAAGCATTCCAAACATTTGTCAACAAGGATAGGCGAAGAAAACACTGGAATAAATGGAAATGCTCATCAGCCGTCCTTCCGAAAGTCAGAACGACAGAACTAAGCATCAGAAGGTGAGAGAGGATCAAACTAGGGCAGTGCGACACCAGTACACTAAAAATCTCGTGCATCAGCGCAAAGCCAACTGAATCACCATTGGGACTAACAGACAATTCAAGAGCTCCATCTAGTGTGGAATTTCTAGGAAAACAGGGGTGCTTTTCACTACTGGTGCAGAGGGAAGGCCTGCAAAGAGCGTTTGGGAATACATGTGAAATAAAACTTCATTTAAATCCACATTAATCTTTCAGTATCCCATTATATGACAGTATTTAACCTACAGGCAGGCCCCGAGTTATGAACAAGATCCATTTCTAAGTCTGTCTTCAAGTCGAATTAGTAGGCATGTCAGAACAGGTACATTTGATTCTAATTTAGCAGCAATTCAGTACATATTTTACATTTATATGCATATAAAACATTTAATACTTACAAATACTAAAACATTTTAAACATATTATAAATGCTAATTTACAGTAATAATAAAAGTAACTATATATGCTACTGACTGAAGAGAGAATCTGTGTGCAGTGTATAAAAAAAAATTCTTACAACACTTTAGCTAGAAATAAAGATCATGATTAAAGATAACATTATGATAACATTAATATCGACAATCCACTGAAGCCATGTGTGCGCTTGTTATTAATCATTGTATTTAACCAATGAATTTGTTCTTAAGTAAGAGATGTCCGTAAAATTGACGCTCTTAACCTGGGGACTTGCTGCATCGAGAAAGGTTCCTTCATTTTTTTCTTGCTACCAAAAGGTATATTAATATAAAAGAATTTAACCAAGCATCCAAAAAAACCAAAGGTATCCAGTATCACCATTTCAATAATAGCTATTATAAGACATTTAGGTCAATGCAGGTTTAGGTCAATGTAAAACCAGGAGAAAGGACAAGTGACACGATATGAGATTATAGGAAATGCATTTTACTGGAAAGCAGTGCGAGTGTTGCTTTGCTCAGAAAGCCCATGTCGTCCCCGTGGATCCTTACCTAATGTTAAGGCCAGTCACCTCGCTTAAACCCTCCCAGGCCTGAAGCATTGTTGCTAGTTTCTGTGAAAAGAAATCATCTTTAACACAGGTTGAGCAAATTCAGCACTCCCTCCCACATTTAATATTGCATCCGGGTAAATGACCAGGAAGATACAAGATTTTTACATTACAATCTCTTTCCTTATAGTACATTTAACATGGTTAAGTTGGTTATTTTGACTTAAAATTTGCATAAATGCCAGAGTCGACAAACAAATTGCTTGAACGTCCCTTTTAGCAAGGGCTCTTTTTACATTGCTCAATGATAAAAAAAAAAAAACAGCATCTCAGGAAATGGAAAGACGTGCCAAAATTTGAATACACAACTTCTATAAAAAAGGATTTGCACATTTCAAATGAGTTCTCATTAAGAACCACTGCTATACTGATTGCCCAGATCATTACATTTTCATAATTAACTCATTTTCCTGGTTTAAGTTCCTTGCACAGAGCTACGGACGAGAGCTAATTAAAATCCAGAATAGATTACAGGGGCCTGTTTTTCCCACCTCATGCTCAGTCATGGTGGGGGGGGGGGGGAGAATAAATAAATAAAGTTAATGAGGAATAAACCTGTCATTATTCCCTGTAGCCGGCAAACTGCCCGGCTCACCTTTCCTCACTGATGAGATCTGTCTGTATTCGCAGGTGGTTCTGCTGAGGAAGAGCCCTGTTATTAGGAGCACCACAGGGCTCTTCTCACCCATCCCCATTAGACGCTGCAGGAGAATGTGGTCAGGCGAGGGCCATCACTGTCACATAAAGCCTGCCAGGCCCAGGATTGCAGACTAAACCAGTCTGTTCAGCCTTTGATGGTCAGACACAGAAGGCGGCTAAATGGAAACGGTGCTCCGAAGCCGACTCTTCGGACCACCTTCATCGCTGACTCTCTCCAGTTACAGCTAAAGTGATGTACAAGCTCAGGGCTGCAAGCACTCTAACCTTAGGATTGAATGGAAGGTTACAGAAGATGATACCACCAATCAAAACAAACTGACAGTGACTGAATCCCCTAGAGATTCCAGTTTCCCGAGGCCTGCTTGCATGTGCCGGGTTTGATTGGCCCCGTACCTCTTTCTCCAGCTCCAGCTTGACCATGTCCTCCTTGAGCTTCTCCAGACGCTCCAGCTTCCTCCGCAGACCTTCCGTCTCTTCCCTCAACAGGTTGCTGTTCTCCTGGGTCTCTCTGCAGGGAGAGACCAGGACAAGAATGCAAAGAAGCTTCAGAAGGGGAACGGAGGCAGCATTAGGGTCCTAGGTGGTCCTCTGCGAGGTGGGATGGCACTACTCTAAAAATTACAATGTCGGTTCAACTGATGAAGACGAAATGATGACTGAAGCCTGGTTTTCACTTCACGTGGATGAGGCAGCGGGATTGTCATGGAATTATCACGGGGACCAGCCTTAGACACCAAGTACGGTTGCCACACACGGGGCCGTGCAACTCCCAAAAATGAGCACAACGTCAAGTGGATGGACCTCCAGGTGGCTACAAGCTTAAATAATATATACAGTAGCTTTGTACTGCAATGCCCCGTGTATGTTTTCAGCATCAATAGAGCTTAACAATTTGGGGAAAGTACTACAATTGCAGTATGATTCACATTATCTTTAATAGTCAAGCGTCAGTTCAATATTCACTGTGTAATAGATTTAAAATATAGGACACAATTACCACGAGCAAATTAGCAGAGAAGAATCAAACATTAAACAATCAACAAATAATGGCAACCATGACTAGCACACGAGGAGGATGGCACTTCTGATTGGTAAGCATGACTGGCACACGAGGAGGATGGCATGAATTTGTAAAACTGTTCTCACGGCAGTTTTAAAACCTTGGGTAAATGTGCTGTATAATGCATATCCTAAACCGCAAGTTTTGCAATTTGCTAATGATCGCTCAGTCCGAGGAGTCAGTGTTATCGTTTTGATTATTTTATTTTTTTTTTTATTTAGTTTTTATATTAATGGTAATTTCCATTTGAAATCTAGTTTAGGTTTAGTTTTTGGTGTGTTTTCATTAGTTTTCATTTTAAAGATGTCTATTTATTTGTTATATTATTCACAGAAACTCTTCACTCTTCACTACTGAGAGCCTTCTGCTGCAGTAATAGGCAAGAGGGCCTAACACCACCTCTGACATGTCTGGGTGTAACCCTGCAGCGCGAGTCTCCCTCTCGCGGGCAGATGTGAGAGACTGGCCAGCGCAGACCGCAGGCGAGCAGAGCGAGGATCTCTCCTTCACCTCAAGTAGCCGTTCTCCTCGCGAAGCCGCTGCAGCTCCCGCTCCATGTCGGGGAGGCGCGCCAGCTCGCCCTTCATGTTCCTCACGATGACGGAGTCCTGCTCCTGCAGGGCCAGGCGCCTCTCCAGGTCCTGCGTGTTTCCCGGGCAGAGAAAGACGGGCCGAGCCACCGTCAGACACGCTGCTACAGCCACTGAGCCCTCGACGCGTGGATTAAAAACCGGGGCTGCTAGGGGACTGCACAGGTAATGAGAGGCTACGCCACAAATCTGCGAGCCTCAAAATACCCAGAGTGTTAAAAGTACAAAGTACACTACTGGAGATCTAGTATTATACTAAAAGGTACCAAACATGTAGCCTTTTAACTACGGCTGCGAGACCGAAAATGGGAGCTTACGATTGGCCAGCTGGCTGTGACATCATGGCGCCCTGTGATCTGGATCCCACATAGTTTTATTACCCCATTTATTCTGCCATGCCTGCTCAGCATTGCACTTTCCCAACACTCAGGGATCACTTTCTATCGCCTGTTAACTAACCTGGACTGTCAGGCGTTTATACTGATCTGCAGTTCTTCTTATTAATACAATAAGCACTTTGAAAAGACCGCGCAATGCAGGGCATACCATGAACAGCCTTGCAGAGGCGCAGAGATGGGCATACCTTAATCTTGAGCTCATTATCAGAGTTCTGGGATTGTGCGGCCTGGAGAGCCTGGAACTTCACAGTAAGCTCCTGGTGTTTTCTGTTGGGAAGCACAAACATGCATCCAGTACACATTGGACGTGGCTGCATGCTGGCAGCACACGGTCGGGCCGGCCCACCTGCGCTGCAGCTCCAGCTGCTCCTGCAGGCCCTGGCTGTCCGTGGACTGGGTGGCGAGCTGCATCTCCAGCTTCTTCTGCTTGTGACTCAGCTCGCGGATCTCATCCCGCAAGGCCCCGTTAGCCTGATGCCATTCAACAAGGCAGTAACCATCATTAACAGAGTGTGTGTGTGTGTGTGTGTGTGTGTGTGGGGGGGGGGGGGGGGGGGCGCGTTCCCTCATTACACCCCCAAAATGCACTCGAATAAAATGACTGTTACAAATCACAGTCTTCATTTCATTGTCACTGACAGTAAACATGGCCCTAATATCAATATAGTATCTGTATACAGTTCCTGGTATGCACAGGAATATAGAGGTGCCATTTGTAATAGACGGCTATAATATCTATAGCAAATAAGGACATCTGTTACTGGATGCTCTGATCTCTGTGGTTCCCACTTGGACCTTAGCAGTGCCACGAGCACATGATGTAACACCAACACCAGAAATGCTGCAGTACCTTATTGGCCTCAGAAATCACAGACTCCTTCTCCTCTAATTTCTTGCCCTCTCCCTCCAGGCTTTTCTTCAGCGCCTTGTTGGTCTCCATTTGCTCATTCAGGGCCCTCGCAGCCTCCGACTCCCTCTCCTCCAACTTCCTGATGCGGCTGAGCAGCTCCTGGTTGCGGTCCACCTCCCGCTGAAAACGGAGGCGAGAGAGAATGCGTGGCTTCACCCAGCAGGTCGGGTCCGGCCATGGCACAGAGACGCAATGGCAGACTGCTACTTCATTTTTATTAATATAGCAGGGCTGCTTCAGAACATCGACTTTTTATAATTAAACACAGCACCAGCATATGAAGCAGAACTAGCTATTAAAAGCAGTATGAACATGACATGGACTCTCTGGGGGTTTTACTGTTATCTGAACAGTCAGAGTGGAAAAAAGCTAGAATGTGTGGAACTGTTATATCCTTTAAGGTTTAAAAAGCACGCACACACACACACACACACACACAGCCAAAAGGCTGCAGTGTATGGGCACAGCCTCAAACCCATCAGGATTACCAAAGTGATCTATAACGTACACGTACAGCACTGTGCAGAAGCAGTGTATGGGCACAGCCTCAGACCCATCAGGATTACCAAAACGTACACTACCGTTCAAAAGTTTGGGGTCACTTCGAAATGTCCTTATTTTTGAAAGATAACTTTAAACTAATCAGATACACACTCTAAACATTGTTAATGTGGTAAATGACTATTTTAGTCGGCAAATGCCTGGTTTTTGGTGCAATATCTACATAGGTGCATAGAGGTCCATTTCCAGCGACTATCACTCCAGTGTTCTAATGGTACAGTGTGTTTGCTCATTTGCTCAGTGTGATCATCAGAAGGCTAATGGATGATTAGAAAACCCTTGTGCAATCATTAGCACAGCTGAAAACAGTTTAGCTGGTTAGAGAAGCTATAAAACTGACCTTCCTTTGAGCAGGTTGAGTATCTGGAGCATCACATTTGTGGGGTCGCTCAAAATGGCCAGAAAAAGATAACTTTCATGTGAAACTCGACAGTCTATTCTTGTTCTTAGAAATGAAGGCTATTCCATGCGAGAAATTGCCAAGAAACGGAAGATTTCCTAAAATGGTGTGTACTACTCCCTTCAGAGAACAACACAAACAGGCTCTAACCAGAGTAGAAAGAGAAGTGGGAGGCCCCACTGCACAACTGAGCAAGAAGATAAGTACATTAGAGTCTCTAGTTTGAGAAATAGACGCCTCACAGGTCCTCAGCTTCATTAAATAGTACCCGCAAAACGCCAGTGGCAACATTGAAGAGGCACCTCTGGGATGCTGGCCTTCAGGGCAGAGTGGCAAAGAAAAAGCCATATCTGGCCAAAAGTAAAAGATTAAAATGAGCAAAAGAACACAGACATTGGACAGAGGAAGATTGGAAAAAAGTGTTATGGATGGACGAATCGAAGATGTTTGGATCGCACAGAAGAACATTTGTGAAACGCAGAACAACTGAAAAGATGCCGGAAGAGTGCCTGACGCCATCTGTCAAGCAAGGTGGGGGTAACATGATGTTCTGGGGTTGCTTTGGTGCTGGTAAGGTGGGAGATTTTCTCAGAGTAATAGGGGTTTTGTATAAAGAAGGCTATCACTCCATTTTGCAACGCCATGCCATACCCTGTGGACAGCGCTTGATTGGAGCCAGTTTCATCCTACAATACGACAATGACCCAAAGCACACCTCTAAATTGTGCAAGAACTATTTAGAGAAGAAGCAGGCAGCTGGTATTCTATCTGTAATGGAGTGGCCAGCACAGTCACCAGATCTAAATCCCATTGAGCTGTTGTGGGAGCAGCTTGACCGTATGGTACACAAGAAGTGCCCATCCAGCCAAAGCAACTTTTGGGAGGGGCTTCTAGAAGTGTGGGGTGAAATTTCTCCAGATTACCTCAACAAATTAACAGCTAGAATGCCAAAGGTCTGCAATGCTGTAATTGCTGCAACTAGAGGATTCTTTGACGAAAGCAAAGTTTGAAGGAAACTATTATGTCAAATAAATATCATTATTTCTAACATTGTCAATGTCTTTACTATATTTTCTATTCATTTTCCAACTCATGTGGTAAATAAAAGTGTGACTTTTCATGGAAAACATAAAATTGTCTGGGTGACCCCAAACTTTTGAACGGTAGTGTACACGTACAGCACTGTGCAGATGCAGTGTATGGGCACAGCCTCAGACCCATCAGGATTACCAAAGTGATCTATAATGTACACGTACAGCACTGTGCAGAAGTCTTAGGCAGTCAAATAAAATGCTTAAACCTATTTATCTGGGAAGTGAGTGTAAATATGAAAGTAAAAGGTTAAGGCGAAAGTGATTAATTGTCATTGTTCACGCACCATAGTGCACAACAACGAAATGTGTCCTCTGCATGTAACCCACGTGTGACACTGTGACACTGCAGGGGGCAGCTATTCAGCACCCAGGGAGCAGTGCTTGGGGACGGCACCTTGTCAGGGGATCGAACCAACAACCTTTTCATCACAAGTGCGCTTCCCTAACCAATAGGCCACCACTGCACAGAAAAAGGAATCTGCGACAAAAATTTCTTCAGTTCTCTAAACACTTACTGATATCGTGTTGGAAGGCTAGTTGAACACCGTTTCATTTCTCAGATCTCTCTAAAGGGTCATCACTGCCATTTCATGCATGTGTTAAATTTCACCACCTGCTCATTTAATGAACTCCATTACTTGAATAACTTGATGAGATAATTAGGCAAATAATGTGTGCCAATGTTTGAATCAAAATAAATAAATAAAACTTACCATTGGGTGGCGCCTAAATAAATACGTTCCAATGACACATGTAGTTCATCGTTACATGTTCAATTACGTGACACTTTAACTTTCAAATAAATAAGTGATACATAGTAAATAAATCCACATTGTTATGTGGGCTGAGCCGGTAAGGCACATGCTAAGGTGGCATCCCACAGTTTCACACCAACATGAAGATCATTCAGTCATTTTCTCTGACTGCCCAGGACTTTTGCAGAGTACTGAATACAACACAAGTCAGGAGCTGGGAGCTGCTAAAGCAGCCCTCCAGGAAATGCAGCACACAGGGTGATGGCAGGTCCCGGTCTTCGGTCGGACTCTCCTGGGTCTCACCACTCACCTCCAGATCCCTGGCGCTGATGTGGGCGGCCTTCTCCAGCTCGATGCGGGCGCGCTTGTGGCTCAGCTCCATCTGCTGCTTCTCCTGAGCCATTTGCAGAAGGTGCGTCTTGGAGCAGATCTTCTCAGCAGCCTCCTCCAACTATAGAAGGAGAGATGGGGAAAACAAACATCTGCTCGTTTGTTTATAAGTGCCACTGACACTGTGTGGTGTGTCAGACCATTTTTGGATTGGAGTAAGAATTTACTCAGGTGCAGGGTGCTATACTTCACCGTACTCCACTCCTTTACCATTATCCCTGCAAATAGGACTGCCTCATCTCCGCCCTAATTGTGAGCTTGAGTTCATCCAAAATAATATATCCTGTATTTTGCTGAATTCATAGCAGGGGTGGAGTTATTTTCAGTAACTAAGTAACACCTATTTTATTGAAATGTGGGGAACACGTCGTGAATTTTGGTCTGATAAATGTTTGTGTACTCATTTAGACACACAAAGCGAGGAATAACTCATATAGGCTGCCTTCCCCATACCAAAGTATACACTTTTATATTTATATAACTAAAATTCTCCTATGTAAAGAATTTTAAAATGGTTCTAGGTCAATAATTTC
Organism: Petrocephalus schoutedeni; assembly: GCA_026780765.1. Taxonomy (NCBI): domain Eukaryota; kingdom Metazoa; phylum Chordata; class Actinopteri; order Osteoglossiformes; family Mormyridae; genus Petrocephalus; species Petrocephalus schoutedeni. The sequence continues at coordinate 21,838,285 of JAODKL010000095.1, read as the reverse complement.
TTGGCACACATGCAAAAAAATGAATACATTCTCCTGCCAATATGTAGTCTAGTGCCACATCTCGCAGCAGCTTGTCATTTTCGTTAAGAATAAAGCAACCAGATTAAAATCACAAGCAAAAAGAAGTGAAACACTTAAAATAAAACTAATTCATTTTTATTGCACAAATATTCAACTTCTCTGCTCCAGAAGCTTATGTCACTCCAGATACGCTGTTTAACAATAGGGCTGCATGATGTTACATCGTGATTATATGCGTAAGTGCATGCGTAATAATCGCCAGGGCTTCAGGTGAAGGGCCTATACAATTCTACGGATTCTGGATATTCGATACAATACGGACATTTACTTCCACTCACAGTTTGGTAACGGGTTAGTAGTATGCCTAAAATATTAAATGTGAGGCATACTGCGATGCGAAACTTAGTAAACACTATAAATTCAGCATATCCTTAGGCTTAATAAACATGTCATACTCTAAAGGGCAAAAAATACTGCCACACTACACTACGTCTTTTTTTTATCTTGTTACCCACAAAATCTCTTTCAAAAGATGTTGTGGTTGCTGAGCTGTCCCGTTCTTCACCACCACTTCAGTGCTCATGTGCTGTGCTCTGCCGGCATCCAGACCAATGTTTACACCCATCATCTAAAGCCCTGGTGATTATTGAGCATGCGCCATATAATTGTGATGTGATATCTTGCAGCCGTACTGCATGACAAAACGTGCCTTGTTAAAGCCCTCTACCTGCACACTATTCAAACAGATCACACCAGATCACATGGCTCAAAACCACATTTTGTGCAGAGGACATGAAACTAAAATCTAAAGAGCATGTTGTGGTTAAATGAGAGAGATGTCAGGCCACAGCATGAATTAATGTGTGGGGCAAACTTAACATTACTTATGTATAGTAACTGATCAACTCTACACTAATGTATGGTGGTTTCCAAGCACTGGATTTATATATCAAGAAGCAGAATCTAAGCACCGAATGTTTTTAGGAAATTACATGTGCCATATACCCAGCCCTGGAATCATTAACTACCTATAAAATATAAAATCACCAACCTCAATTCTCTGGAGGTACTGTCTTTGGAGATCATGCTGTACCAAACTGGAATCAGTCAGATTCTGAGAGGTCTCAGGTTTGGAGATGAAGCTCTTGAATGACTTTAATGTTGTGAAGACTGAGGTCTCATCGTCCATTGCATCCATCTTGCTCCAGTCAAGGGACAAGTTTCCGAACCTGAAAGAAACATGAACACATATATAAATCGAGACACTCAATCATTCTTATGTACATATAAAATTACAGTTACAGGGACTCAGTTCTGGACCCAAACTAAGCCCTTGTAAAATATCAGCCCAGAGGCACCAATAACAGGAGTACAGGCCAGCTGCACACATTTCTTAATTAAAAGGGAATCTCATTTCCAATAAGAATTACAACAGGTGCAATATCTATACAGAAGACCACTGGGCATAAGAGTGGGGAGTACACCCTAGATAGGATGTGTGACCATCTCGGGACACCGACACACACACACACACACACACACACACACACACACACACACACACACACGGGTAAAACGCGAGTGACAGAGGGGACATTTAAACTGCACACTCACAAAGCAAGTGGGATGATGCTGGAGTGAAAATACCATAGTAAGTAATAAGTGGCAATGCAGCCACATGTGTGAAGGAACTGTAGCCACAACTAGAATAGTTTCTAATAGTTCCGTCTCCCCCTAAACAGCTCGTACTACGCAAACTACTCAAAAACAAACACCGCGGAAACATGCGCCGTCATGCAGAGCTGCTGCGTCCGCTACTGCAGGCCGGAGCCACAACACAAACTTAGGCAACCTTATGAACGGTTAGCCGAAGTGGCTATCTTACTAGCAACAGCAGTACTTATCGGCCAAACCTAGAAATGGACACGCAATGGATATGATTCAAGAAACAACACAGCGGAATATAGCATCCAAAAGAAATATATTAGATGATTATTGCAGAAACACAACCGATAAAGCACTTAAGTAGACAGCGGGAAGCTCGCCTACCTGCTGCTTCTAACCCCGCTCGGATCTCCCTCCGCTTCGGCAACAGGACTTGAAGTCATCGCGAGATTACAGCCATAACTTCTTACCGTATTTCGTATAAAATAAGGCACCTATTCAAGTGGGTGGAGATTTTTCTGAACTCATTATAATTGAGTATAGTATTTAATATTGATCCGATATAACCTATCGTTATGAAAAAATAACACAATGTAAAGTAAAATGCACTACTAATTACTGAAAGTATAACATAAAGACTTATGTGTGGTTTCGTCAAATACTAAATATGTCGAACAACTGAAGTCGTTCGCGTTTTTGTCACACGAGTGCGTTGCGTATATTTTCCCCTTTAATGAAGAAACACGCGCCACCACAAGAGGGCAGATTGTGGGGCTATTATTGTAGCGAAATTATTTGCAATTGTGTGGAGAGTTGTGTGACTGTAATCAGATTTGCAAATGTGTACAAAAATCTGTAAATGTGTATTCAGACTCTGTGTGCGTAATCAGATCAGAAGATTTGTAAGTGTATTGAAAATTGTACACGTGGAGACAATAGTGTTATGTGCTTGTATGAGTAAGGTTAACTTATTTTCTTCATTTGCTTAATCTGTGCACCCCATCCAATCCAAATTAGTATTTTAATAAATTTGCATTAATCAGGCTTAGAAACTTAATTATGTATAAACTATTTGCTCATGTAAATTACATTGCATTGCATTTAATTAGTTAAACTATTATGACAGTACATTATTATTTAATGGAAAATAATTTAATTTCCTTTAGGTCTCATGTTAGTACAAACAAAACAGGATTTAGAATTGCAAAGACTGGGGAAATTACAGTCATGATCTGGAGGCACAATTCAGCATCCTTTATTGCTGGGAAATAGAATATTAGTCAATCAGAAATTAGAAAATATAAGTTTGTGTGGAAATAAATGATCCATCCATTTTCTAACTGCGTATGTTGGTTTGGATTGAACCATAATAATGATTTCAAATTTCACCTAGGAACAGGAAAATCAAGAGAAATGTTTATACGAAGATTAGTTGTACAGCTTTAGTTTGGTGCATTACAAGGAGTTAAAGGACTAGGCCCTAACTACCATGATATCGCTGATACCGGATTGCACTTAAATACGGGCCATTAAAATATGGAATAACAGTATGATTATGGAACTTTACAAAGTTATTAAATGTAAAACTGTGGCATATTTCACCTTCATATTTCATATATCAACTGAGATGGTTTTCAGCAGTACAGGGCACTGAGCTTCTATTGAATGCTTGAATGCCCAGGTACAAATATAAACCAAGCAAGAACCTAATATGTCTATTCAAGGGCCAAAACTGCAGAGAGAACATGAGAACATTCAGGGAATGTAAAGATGGGTCAAACTAGTAAAGAAATCCATGAACCAGATGGGTTTTGAGGTGTTCTTGTTAAATGGAGAGTCTGACTGGATGTGGTTCAGTATTCTACCATCGGGGAACCACACAAAAGAACTGTCTGGAGTGATACTTCTCTCCAAGCAGCATTGGTTTACTGACTGAAGGGGGTAAGATGGGTGCCTGTGTCTTGATAGGCCTGTAAGCCAGCACCAAGAACTTGATATGGATGTGATTGCCAACTGGAAGCCTGTGCAGTTAGACAAGGCGGGGTGTGACATGGTAACATTTGAGGAATGTATATCAGACATGCTGCCACATTTTGGGTCATCTGCAGTGGTCTGATAGCACAAGCTGGTAGGCATGCTACTAGAGAGTTGAGGTGACAAGTGCCAGAACTTGAAGCTGAGTTGCATACCCAGACATAAAAGGCATGATATTTGTGATATTATACAGGATGAACTTGCAAGAGCAGGAGCATTTTGTTATGTGCTCAGGAACAGATAGCTGGGCATCAGTCATTACCCCTAGGTTCCTGGCAGACTTTGATGAAGACAGTATGAATGAATCAAGCTGAACAGCAATATCATGGTAGATGGCAAATTTGGCAGGGAAGACAAGAAGCTCAGTCATGGAGAGGTAAAGCTGGAGCTGATGGAACCTCATCCAGGCTGTGATGTCAGCTAAGTAAGAAGAGATCTGAGTGGAGACTGTTGTGTCATCAGGAGAGAAGGTCAAGTAGATATGGATGTCATCTGCATAGTAGTGGTAGGAGAAGCCATGCGAATGGATGATCTGAGCTAGAGAGGTAATGTAAAGAGAGAAGAGGAGAGGACCAAGGACAGAACCTCAGGGGAACATCAGCTGTTTCCTCATGTGATTTGGAAACCTCTGCACCCCAAGCCATTTGGAATGATCTGTCTGACAGGTATGAGTCAAACCAGTGCAGAGCAGTCCCTATAAAGCCAGCCTGAGAAAGATGCAGGGAGGTCTAGCAGGATCAAGGAAAATGACTGGGATGCAGCGCTAGCATCTCCGTAACGATGTAAAGGGCAATCTTGGTCGACCAGCCAGGTTTGAAGTGGCCTGAAATGGGTCCAGGAGGTCGTTCTTCATGAGAAATTCAGAGACTTTACTGAAGACAAGAGTTCAAGGGTTTTGTACGCAAATGAGAGGAGAGGGGCTACCTAATAATGCCCAGTCACTGAAGGGTCAATTTTTTTTAACAGTTTTGTTACACAAGACTGCTTCAATGCAAAAGGAAATGTGGTGGGAAGAGTTAATCAGGTGGGCAAGTGCAGGGGCTAGTGTAGGACAGATGGGAGGGGATGGGGTCCAGGGAACAGCTGGTGGGCCAGAAGGCATGCAGGTTTGAAACATCTGGGCTGGTGGGGGGGTGAATGCAGAAAATAAGGACCATGCACCGAGGGATTCATGCGGATGGTGGGTGTGGAGAACTGGCTGCTGATGGCTGATTCTCTGGAAAGAAAGTGCCAAAATCAGCTAAGTCAGATTGGTGGATGGAGGGTGGTAAGAGATAACGGGGCATTGAAAGTGGGGAGTAACCTGTGAACGTCTGTGGTCGGGGTGACCTTCTCTTGGCAGTAGGTGGTCTTGGCTTCGGAGATGGAAGCAGAGGATGGTGCAGCATCATGTTTGGCACCATTTCCTCAGCGCCAAGAGAGGAAAAATCCTCAGAAGATGGCCAGGTAAAGAAGACTGAGACAGAGAAGGAGGGAAGGGAGTGAGAGCGAAGATTGTGAGAGAAGGAGGGGAGATGAAAGGCAGGGTATATAGGGATATATAGGTTTGGCTTAAATGCGGCTTATTTAAGTTTGCCTTAAATGCATTACTTTTTGCAATATTATATTAAAATAAAAAAATATGGAGATAAGAGCACAAGGAGTATGCAGATGTTAAATTTGGAACCTTTTTAATAGAATTGAGAGCACGCTAAACTCTATGGCCTTTAGAAAAACACTAGGCACATCTATTAAAATCAGTGGTACCATAATTACGTGGCACCATAATTATGTGTTTTAAATTTCCCTTAGTGGTAAATTAGAAGTAATTTCACTTCTTTTTGGAAACAAAAAGCAGCATTTCATCCCCCTAAAACAGAATTTTGCTTTAAAAGCATCTTATAATGTGCCAAACCAGAGCACTAAGTGAAAGGGATTTAATCAATTACCTGATTTGTTAGCAGTGGCTATTAAACTGCATTAAAAGCCTCTATTTAAAAGCCATTCTGGATGTTTTGGGGAGAGAGCGGGGACTGCTCTCAAAGGTCACAGAACACATCAATATCACCGAATCTTCTGCTCACGGATCAATGCACAATTACAAATAAAATGTACCAAACGATTTTTGAGTGAGATGAAACTACATTATAGTTTACTGAATATTTTACAGTGAAGTTCGCATTTTCATCAATTCTGAGCAAAGTTCTGAGGTAGTGAGGCAGAAGTAGGTATTTCATGTTAATACTCCATTCCTAGAAGTGAATTCCATCCATCCATCCATCCCTTCATCCAGCCTCTTACCTATTAGCTTTCAACTAAATGAGAAGTACTTATAAAAAGACAAATATATGGTGCCTATGGTGGTATATATGTGGTTATTAAGGGTCAATTAACACCTGCCTGAATCATGACATTGCCCTCCATATTCTTAAGGAAGAGACATTTTTTCCCTAGTATAAGTTTTACATTTACCTGTACCATTTCCAGCTGTAGCATCTAACCTTTCTAAAGCTTCTCATACAACAACATGAAATACCATAAACATTTTCCTAAAAGAAGTTTGATTAACACGATTTCTAATACGTTCGCATCAGAGGTGGGCAAAGTAAGAGTAAAAAGTAAAAATCCAGACCAGGATTTTGTTTCAACCAAGTAGTTGAGTACTCTG
>JAODKL010000095.1:21810659-21820725 GCA_026780765.1 Petrocephalus schoutedeni | reverse complement strand
ATTATTATTATTATTATTATTATTATTATTATTCTTTGTTTGAATTATGTTCTTAAACTCATATTGTTGTGAAGGGCAATCGCATCCTAATGTTTATGGATATATTTAGAGAGATGGAAAGGGAAAATTCATGTCAGATTAAATGTTCTAATATTTCTGTTATCCCGTGCTAGCTGAGGACCAAAGACCTGCAGTCAGATTAATCGCAGTCCTTTTATTTAATTAATTGTTTATAGTGCCTGAACCCCATATTACATGTGGTTATGAATGGATGGGTGGATTGGTGTGTATTCATTAATTATGTACATATGAGTTTAAAAACATTCATTTTTTCTCAGGTGCAGAGACTAAGAACCTTGCTTGCCATTGCAGAGGCAACAGAGAAAAGGTATTAAAGTGTTTTACGAGCTATTGTGAAGTTACTGATAGTTTTTCAAACAGGGCGTCATCAAAATGTCTCTGTCTTTACAGTAACACTGCTGAGAACAGAGCACATCTGAAACAGCAGAAGGTTCTTAATGCAGCCATCCTTAAACTGTCAAAAAACGTCAAGCATCTGGAGGAGGAGAATAAGGCTCTTGGGGAGGAAGTCAGGCGAGCCGTGGGAAGTCCCTCCAGCACGGGAGGTTGGTTTCCTTCACCCTCGCTCATTTTTGCACAATGTTTCCCTGTTTGGATTTGTTAACATGTCATTCCTTTGACGTGAGCTTAATTGGGATTCCTGTGCTATTTATACACCCTGAATCTCCCGGTTCCAGGCTATTCTGACTGGAGCAAACAGCGGCTGGTGAGACGGGTCATAGAGTTGGAAAAGGTGAATACTAAGGGCCATACACGTAGGGCCAGGACTGATAATATGTAAAAAAAGAAACAATCCTAAAGTCGAATTTCCCTTCCAGAAAATCAAGGATGCCAATTCCGGCGATGGCCCCAAGTCCGCAGACACAAAAGCAGAGGTGGCCGACACAGACCCCACTCCACGGGGGCCACCTGCGCATAGCGGCGAAAGAGAGCCGCTTCAGGAGTGTGCCCGCCTGCGGGGGCTGGTCAGGAGGCTCCGAGAAGAGAGGGCTGACCTCCAGGGGGCACTGGTGGACAGAGAGTAAGGAGGATGTAGCTTCTCCTCATGCCGCACTCTGTCATAGTGACTGTTAGGAAACATGATGGCAGAGGTGTCAATTTCAGGTCCAGAAAGTAAAAATCCAAAGCAGGATTTTGTTTCAGCCAACTAGTTGAGCACTCTGACTGACTCTTTCTGCTCAAGTGGTTGGTTGAGGCAAAATCCTGGTTTGGATTTTTACTTTCTGGACCTGAAATTGACACCTCTGGATGATGGCAAATTCTTAACAGAATCATGTGGTTATTCCCTTACTTGTTTTTAGTTTTTCACATATGTGTCATTCTGGTAGTATGATAGTTTTCCAGCTGTCCAAGTTACTTACGTAAGTCATCTCTGTATAGCCTGGCCAGTAATGACAGGTATGATATGACATATGATATATTTATATACCACTGCAGTTTGAGTCTTAAGACCTCACTAAAGGCTGCTACAGCAGGATCCCTTCTAGGGCTTCCCTTACCTCCTAGCTTGAGAACCAGGTTGCTCCTTGGCTAGTTTCAGCACTTCGAAGAGTTAATCCGTAACGTGGTGGATATCGAGTGGTCGGCCTGCTTCTAAAAAATATGGCAGGCATCTTTCTTTCTGGGAGAGTGCACACAGAAGACACGGCGCCACACGTAACTCTGCGCCGCCGGTGCTCTCCCTCACCTCAGCGCCGAGATAAAGCGGCTGTCCGCAGAGAGCGCCCGAGTGACGAGGGACGTCGAGAGGGCGAAGGCAGCGGAGTGCGATCAGGCCCGTCTCCAGTTCAGGTACGCCCGTGAGCTTCCTCTCCTTTTACTTGTATGCCTCTCATTTTCTTGCTGAATAGAATAGTGACGCTTTATTGATCCTGTGGGGGATCCTGTTTATTGATCCTCCCCCGCCCCGCTGTCTGTGAGACACACAAGTTAGAGCCAGCTTGGAGGTGACGGCGCAGGGCTGGCCCCGTGCTGTGCCCCTGGAGCTGGGGGTTAAGGGCCTCACTTAGGGTGGCGTCATCTGTTGGCTCTGGGAGGTGAGCCGGTGATTATGGGCACGATGTTCTATCCCACTGAACCACACATTGCTCTCCTAAAGACAGCTCTCATATCTATTTTGGTTTTAAATTTGCTCTGTAGTTTGAATTGAGACTATTAATAAATTAATAACATTTCTGTAGAAATGTCAATCTTACTGTTATCCCACAGCGTTTGATATTACCAGAAATAGGACTGTATATTTAACACCTGAGTTTACTGATTATGTGCTTGTGTTGATGATTTTGTCTCCTAAATTACTTTACCTTCTAAATTGTGAAGGAAGTGTGTCATAGCCTCTCTGGGTATGATGTGATTGACTGTTGCATCCCCCACCCAGGGAGGAGATTGAAAAACTGACAGGAAAAATAAAAATTCTGCAATCCAAGTTGGAGGAGGAGAAATGTTCCACGGTGAAATCTTCACTACATAGTGATCAGGTAATAGATAGGAAATAGATTTTTAATGCTGTTTAATAATTCCTCCCTAACAACCTACAGTCATTACGAGGAATGTTGAAGCACTAAAGTAATTTCTGGCTCGTACTGTACTGAACACTGTAGTTAAGTTTAGTTTTAGTGATTAGAGTAGCTTTATATTTTGATTCTTACGTTCTTGGTCGTCAAAATTGAATTGGTGGTGGATTTGCTGGTATCTACAGTGACCATCATAACTGACTGCTTGAGACCTTAGATTCTCCATATTTCTGTGGGTTTCTTTGATGTTTCGAGTTTAGTTTTTATGATGGCCAAGTTTGTTTATTAAATGGTTTAATGAGTTTAAAACATCTATCAGGAGCTAAGATCCGGAGGTGGAGGAGGAGAGATGCAGACGAGTCCGGTGTCGCTGGGAGATGATGCTGACCTGCCGTCTGCGCAGGAAGTGCAGCAGCTCGAGGACGGAGAGACGGAGCAAATGGCAACAAGATCCATCCAGCAGCACTGGCAGCAGCTCGAGGACGGAGAGACGGAAGGGATGGCGACGAGATCCATCCAGCAGCACTGGCAGCAGCTTGAGGACGGAGAGACGGAAGGGATGGCAATGGGATCCATCCAGCAGCACGGACTGGAGGTGACGGCTGCTCCATGTGTAAATCCACCCCAATGTTCTCCTTATACGGGCGCCAACATCATGTTGTTTATACATGTATTTTTATATATAATATCATCATTATATATGATATCGTATGTATGTATGTATGTATGTATGTATGTATGTATGTAGATATAGATAGATAGATATATTATACCAAGTTGTGTGTGTGTGTGTGTGTGTGTACAGACACACACACACACAGACAGACCTGCCTACCTTTCTAAATGGGGCCCGTCCATTCATTTCTATGGGGAAAAACCCTAATCCCAATCACGACACTCTTAACCCCATCCCAGTCCTAACCTCAACCATAAGTAACCAACCCAAATACAAGACTTTTGGCATTTTTACTTTTTTCCCCATTTCACATTCACGCATTCATTTTTTTATAAAATTGAGGCTATCCAAATGGGGACCTGAAAAAATGTCCCCAAAAGTAAGGAAGTTTTAGGTTTTACCACATATGATCTATGGAAAGCCCCCCAGCAGATACACATCTAGTTAATTTGTTGATGATAAATTAACATGCACTATATTCTTTTTAAACCCTCCATGCGACTATGACTACAGTGTTACCATACTGCTGGCTACTTACACAGATGGTTTGTCAGGATATTTGGTGATAAAGTGTGTGTGTGTCTTCCTTTTTAGGAGCATAAATGTGACTATTCTGAGGAGGTATGTCTTTTGTTCATCATATTTCAGTTTTTGGCTTAGTCAGCGCTCTGGGATGTTTTGAGGCTGTTTTCCCCCATCCATTATGTCTTATGCAAATAAGTGAGCTGAATGTAGCGCTGGAAGTTTGAGAGCTGTGATCAGTATCTTCAAATCTAAATAAATTACACAGTGGAGCTCTCTGCTAATGTCAGACGTGGGTCTGCACTCTCAACCAGCTACTGCTGAGTCATTGAATATTTATCTGTGGCATCCAGCTAGTTCTGGCAGATTGTTTCCTTGCTTCATGCTGCTTTTGCTGTTTTTTTGGCTAGAAAAAAAACTGCAGTTGTAAAGAACTGAGGTGAAACTTTGTATAAATTTATGTTGCCATACCAAGTTTAATGTTAAGTTATGAACTGCAAAAGAACTGTACTATGAAACCTCATTGTTCTTTTTATATCTGTATTTGCAGGACATTATTTTAATTCAGTCGGCAGTGCGAGGACATTTGTCTCGGCAAAAATCACTAAATGTTAAAAACCATGAATGTAAGCCATCCAGCTTTAACAAGGTACAGATTTCTAGTCTGACATTATAGTCTGAAAAATTTATATCCTTCAGTGATTCTCTTTATGCTCTTTATGCCATTGTGGTTTCATTTTCATAGCTTATACACATTTATGCAAGTGTTGCAGTAACATGAACAGACCACAAGATGGCTACCTATCCTTTCAGTAGCTGTTCCCAGCTGGAAATGCTCAGGAAAGGATGGTATACAGCTGGTATTCCTCCTGCTCTCTATGGACAGCCCAACAGTAATGCTATCTAACAATGCAGAAAAATTATTTCTGCATTTATCAAGCCTCTTAATGCTTCTCATGAATATAAAGTGTAGTATAAGCAAGACCATGTAAGAGTGAGAGGTACATTTAATAACAGTGATTAAGTGATTAGTGTCATTATAATTCAGTTACTTCACTTAATCATGTGGTTGGGCAATTTCTTATGGACAGAATATCAATGTAGTAGAGATATCTAGTAGGAGACATCTCTGTCAGGAGATGGCATAGGTGAATGATCTAGAAGAGTACCATCTTCTCTTTCACAGGCAGAAGACAGTGTCAGCATCGCTACGTGTCACATCCATGACTGCAGTCCCGAAGATGCTGTGGTGCTCCTGCAGTCTGTGTTCAGGGGACACTTGGGTCGTGGCTCTTTCAAAGCGACCAGGTGAACAGCTATTTCTCCACCCGAGTCTCAGAGCACACTGGCTGTGATGGCCTGGGTTAGCAGCCTGTTAATAATCTACCTTTTAAAATGAGTGAGACTGTAATTAAAGTGGGATCGGCACTATTATTCTGTGCACTGATCGTTTACTATAAAGAGGTTCCTGACACTAAATTGGGTCAGTACAAAGTACCTATAATTTCTGCTTTTGATCCCCTTTAAATGAAAACGCAATAGCATGCTTCAAGTGCAAGGACAATTGCATTTGTATCAAAAATGAAGAATGTGGGTGTTTTATGGGACAATAACATATCTGTTGGTGCTTTAATGCTATGGGGAGCTGCTTCACCCTTAACTGCAGTAATGAAACACGTTGACTCCTCCTCGTCCCTTTTCTTTAACGTAGTGAGACGACAGACTTGCTGACCCCCACTTCCGGCTTTGTGCACCCTGCACCAACATCTGCACCAAGACGGAACTCCAAATCCACGCAGAGCTATAAATCAAAAGCCCATGGTAAGGGAGACCATGCACTCAAGGCATGGGGCTGATTTATTTACTAAGGTTGATGTGACCAAGGTGGCTCTCTATACTGCCGATGTGCTCTGTATTAATTTGAGAATGTAAGGAATGATGTTTTTCGCCGTGCTTAAGCCCTGAGAGCAGGCGTGGGAAGTGATGAGGAAGAAATTGAGGAGGATATCCCTGATGTCCTGATGACAGAGTCCAGCGTGTACTGTTCCTCTCTCAGGAGGAAACAAGGTCCGGGTGAGTGTCACTGAAGGCCTATTGACAGCACTCGCATTCTGCCGGTATTGATATGTAGGATTGGGAGTATTTCCTCAAACTATAGTACACAGAGTAGTCGTTTACTTTTAAAGTTATAACAAAGAAATTTTATTTTTATTGCATGACATTGTATTTCATTTGGGTAAAACGGGTACAAAATGTAACTCTGACATGTTTTCACTTTCTTATTAACAAGACATTTGTGGTATTTGGGCTTTTCGTTTGCCATGTGAAGTCCAGAATAAGTCCTTGCTGTCAATCACTAGTCTGGAGGGGCAGGAAAAATGTCACCACTATAATTTGTAGGGTTATATAGGTTTTCAGAATTATCATAATTTAATTATTTGCTGTCAGCCCATCCATTAAAAAATGACAGTTACATAAAAAAGTGAAATTACATGCAGTGTACAAAGACTCTCAGAAGAAAAAATAAACTGCTGTCTAATCCGTCTGAAACGGGATATTTTTTTAATGGATTTAATCAGGCATGTTTCTCAAACAGCACAGCTAAATCTCCATCCAGCTGCTGAATCTGCTAAAGCTGGGGATTCCGATGACTCTGATGACATCATCGTTTCACCATCCAGGCCCCTGAGGCGACGAGACACTTATTTCTAGTGAATGCATGTCACTGTAGATTTGTGTGATTTAGCAGTGGGCCTCTCATGTTTACCAGTGGAGAAAAACACATGTATGTAGAGACTATTTTAACCAGCCCAGTTACCGCATGGAACAATTCAGTTTTTGGTCTGGATGGATAAGACTCTCACTTGAAAATATTATAATGCATGTATAATATTATGCATCTAATTGTGTCATCTTGTTTTACTATTATTGTTTAAAATGGTGTAAAAATAAGTGCCTTCTTGCATTTGTATGTGAAGCAGAAATATCACAGTTCTATTTAATATTTTCTTCCTGTTGGAATGTGTGCAATCAACTTGTTTACGGTTTTTGAAATCACAAAGTTGTTTGTTCTTTACATGAGTGTATATCTGACATTGTAGATGCCAATAAGTGAATTTCGTATATCCAAGCATTCACCGATGCTTCCCTTCCAAAACAAGCAAACAGTGATGTTGTTTCCAGCAGCCCTGATAATAAACTGTTTTTCTTGTTCAGACTGTGAAACTGATATACTGTAAATGCTGCGAACTGGCTTTCTAGAAGCATAATAAACATTTTATACAAATCATGACTTTCTCTGTAAATACTACTAATACTTTAACAAATAAAAATGTAAAATGCTCATTGTACCCAGGATTTTTTTTTGTTTTTTTGAATCAGATGTTTTCCAATATCTATGTACCTATGTTCCACCTATGTATGTATCTTAAATAATTTGAATACAATTTTATGTATGTATTTATTTTGGATTTTTATTAAACTTTTTAAATTTGTGGCTAAGTCAAATTCTTTTAATAACTACAGCATATGGTCTTGGCCAGACCATTACCTCCACTGACACATACTGTGACATAGTAACTTTTTGGTGATTAGGATTCTTATTATTTTATCTTCATTTTTTATATTTGTATTGTTATTCATATTATTCTATTCTCAGGCCTTATGCATAGAGGTCTTTTGTATGTATAAGCTACTGGCTGCCTAAATGTCCCTCTGGATCACTCGTGTGTGTGTGTGTGTGTGTCTGTCTGTCTGTCTTGTCAGTCTGTATCGGTATGTATTACTGAAATATACATATATACAAATGTACATCGCATTGCAGTCGGAATCTAAGACAGAAAGTAATAAGGAGACTCTGTTTAATTCATTTTTGTATTGTGATATTCCCAGTTGACCCAAAGCACTCCGAAACAACGAACTAATGGCAATGCATTCAGTGTAATAGGGAACTGTAGCAATAATTAATTGTGTGGTCATGGGATGAGATTGCCTATGTTGTTAGTGCATAGTTGCGATGCACTGATTGATTTGTAAGAGGTTCCGGGAGCGCCTGTCATTTGGAATGCTAAAAATAATCAGTGTCAGTCACTTAGCAGGCAGCAGCACAGCGGTGCAGTCAAACCTGAGGAAGACAGATTAATAAAGGGCACTTCAGAATTGATGAGATGGCAAAAGACTGATGGGGCACGACAACTCACTTCTGCTTTTAGAAATATGCTGTGAAGTCCTTTTCGGGAAATGCGGTTGCCCCATAATGAGCTGCTAGAGTGGACGACCTAGGCTGCCTTGCTTTTCCTACCTATAAACCTATAAATCTATCGATAACGTGCTAATGAATGTAAGCTTTTAACAATACCCATGTTGGGTCCTCATGGTTCACAAGGCTATCTGAGATCCTACATGAGGAAAAGACCTAGTTATTATCAGCTTTCTTTGCTTGCATTTTCTGATCATCTGGGTCAGATATGTGGTGAAACTACGTGTAAAGGAACAAATTTAAAAACAAAATAAAGACATGACAAAATGCCAAAGCCCCTTAAAATACTTCTTTGTTCTGAAGCTGAATGATCTAAATGAACAGTAATATAACAAAGAGCAGATAATATAACAGAGCAGCTGCTGTTGCTTATATCATATACAGTAGTACTGAGCAAAGACAATCCAATTCTGGATAGAGAATAAACAATCTGGTCTCTTGCAGAACCATGCATCGCATGGGAACTGTCTTCCAGCCAGTTACAGTGCAGGGTTGTAAGGGACCTGCGGTCTCCTGGGCCGCACAGGGGGCGAAGCAGGGGAACATGTTGGATGGGACGCCAAACCATCGCCGGGTATTCTGTAAGTAACACAGCAATGAATTACGCCAGAATTTTCCACTGGAAAACACAAAGGAATGTTTGAGAGTAAATTGTCTTGCACTCCTTATATTAATTACTCCTTATAATGGGAACTTGATTAAAAGGTCCTCCCTGTAAAATGAGCCAAAATAACCATCGTTATATGAAAATTATTCATGAAATGTAAGCTTTTGTCCATGCAACAAAGCTCATTGCCCTCACAATTACCCAGGAACATTATCACACATCAGCATCTTAAGTAGCTGAACTGCAAATACCAGGGCTGGCACATTAAAGCTCTTAATTAGTTTATGAAATTAAATATTCATATTTTTGAGTTTGATATTGGATGTTTATCCTCTGACTGCTTATTAGTCACAGGGGGGCCTGGAGCCTGTTTCAGGCAGCACAGGGCACAAGGCTGGAGTGCAAGCTGGATGGGATACCAGTCCAATATCGGGCACATACACAAACACTATCTATACATACTTGTGTGTGTGTGTGTGTATATGTATGTATATATATCCCATTCTTAATACATAGGCCTTGATATGGAGTTGGCCCATCCTTTGCAGCTATAACAACTTCAGCTCTTCTGAGAAGGCTTTCCACAAGGTTTAGGAGTGTACAGGAGAGTATTTGTGAGGTCAGGCACTGATGTTAGACGAGAAGGCCTGGCTCATAGCCTCCACTCTAATTCATCCCAAAGGTGTTCTATCAGGTTGAGGTCAGGGCTCTTTGCAGGCCAGTCAAGTTCCTCCACACCAAACTCGCTCATCCATGTCTTCATAGACCTTACATTGTGCACTGGTGCGCAGTCATGTTGGAACAGGAAGGGGCCATCCCCAAACTACTCCTACAAAGTTGGGACTATGAAATTGTCCAAAATGGCTCAGTATGCTGAAGCATTAAGAGTTTCACTGGAACTTTCACTGGAACTAAGGGACCAAGCCCATCCCCTGAAAAACAACCCCATACCATAATCCCCCCTCCACCAGACTTTACACTTGATACAATGCAATCAGGCAAGTACTGTTCCCCTGACAGCTGCCAAACTAAGACTCGTCCATCGAATTGCCAGACAGAGAAGCATGATTCATCACTCCAGAGGACACGTCTCCACTGCTCTAAAGTCCAGTGGCGGTTTGCTTTACACCACTGCATCCGACGCTTTGCTTTGCACTTGGTGATGTAAGGCTTGGATGCAGCTGCTCAGCCACGGAAACCCATTCCATGAAGCTCACTGCACATTGTTCTTGAGCTAATCTGAAGGTCACTTGAGGTTTGGAGGACTGTAGCTATTGACTCTGCAGAAAGTTGGTGACTTCTGCACACTGTGCACCTCAGCATGCGCTGTCCCCACTCTGTGATTTTACGTGGCCTACCACTTTGTGGCTGAGTTGCTGTTGTTCCCAGTTCCTTCCACTTTGTTGTAA
>JAODKL010000095.1:21780085-21797625 GCA_026780765.1 Petrocephalus schoutedeni | reverse complement strand
AGGATAGACAGGAGAGTTTTGTGGTTGACCGTGTCAAATGCTGCTGATAGGTCAAGAAAGAGGAGGACAGATGACAGATGACAGATGACAGATGATTTCTGTTTACGGTGAAATTGCTATAATCTGTGTAAAGTGTTGCAGTTTAATTATGAGGTATTCCGACCCATTTCCCTTTCCAGCAGATGTGGATGGTTGCACACAGATGGTTGGTTCTTAGCTGAGGAAACCATCTGTGCTTTTTTTTAAAGATTTAAAAGTTTCTCTGACCTGATATCTGCTTCTCCTGGTGCCAGGCAGCATCGGGCACGTGACTGCACACACACACAGAATCATTTACCACCAGCAATTTAGAGACACCAATTAGTGGGGGGAAACTGCAGTACCCAGAGGGATTTCCCTTTGACACAGGGAGCGCACGAAAATCCCACACGCAAAAGGGTGGGGGCGCGTTCGGACCCCCAGCCCCTATCAACAGCGCGGTCAGTGTTTCGGGTAGCGAAGCCACAGGCTGCTGACAGGCTGAATCCCTGCATCTGCCCATTGCCGTGGTACTCATTCCAGGGATGGAAAAATCATCTAGAGCACGGCTGCATTGTCTGTGCGCAGCTGCCTGCCGCTCGCAGCGGAAGGCTCCTCTCTCAGGCTCCTCTCTCAGGCTCCGCCCCTGTTTTCCTGCTCCAATGTCCCCGGAATACTAAGAGGGCCTCTGTATTCCGGAAGCCCAGCACCAGAGACGCATCTAATCCAGTGCGTCGTGCCACTGCTCTGCCGAGTGGCGGGGGCCCCTTTGGTCATCGTGCACTTCAGGAGCTGCGACCGGCCCTCCATCTGCGGTCAGCCGCAGGCGCACTTCTCTGGTGATGCTGGTGCCGCCTCTCAGGCTCTCTTGTCCGTGCGCCATGAAAGCCCAGGGCCCCAGAAAAAGTCCAGCTCATTTTCCTAACATGGGAGGTGAAATATTACGGGCAAAGATTGCCTAGCTGCAGGGTACCCGCGATTCTTAAAAAGTATTAAATTGGTTTGCTTAAAAATAGGCCTTAATTGGTGTTAAGGTGTCCTAAATCCTCATGGTAAGGGTCTTAAAAATGGCGTTTGAATTGATGATTTATGTGTTCTTCAATGGGAAGCTTTTAAAGTGTGGTTGAAATTTATGTTTATTGTTATATATTGAAATATTAAGTTTATGATGGGAGGGAGAGACCCTAGCCTCAGGCAACTTGCACGTCGCTCTAAGCTAGCCTGTAAGTGATATCACTATTTGGTAAGGGGAAGTGCAAAGTGAACGAAAACTGGTTTGGTGACCCCAATTTTGGCGGAAACCTGTGAGCAGTAATGAATTTGAGGCTCATCGCACAAGAAGTTCTTCAAACTCGGCACAATGGCAATCAAAGCTGTGGAATCTCACCCCGCATGTAGGAAAGGCCAAGAGGCCAACCGCCTAAAGTGACTGCCGCCATTGCATGCTCCTTGCCATTTATGCTATCCTGAAACTGGCCTTAAATTCACTTTTAAGTGACATTAAGAATCCTTAAGTGTGACATGCCCAAACCTGCAGATAACTGCCTGTCCTGCTGAAAGAGAGGACGCAGAGCACACACACCGTGGTTTTCCTCAGTGTTTCTTGTGTCTCACTTTTTCCACACTTTTTCCTTTTCTGTAAGTAGTATAAAACAGGAAGTGAGACCTCAGCCCGCGACATGCTACTGCCCTTTATAAATTGACTTCTCCGTCCTCTGGGGCTCGAGGGACATCCAACTTTTGTTTCAGCTCCCCTGTGAAAAGGCCAGAAGCGTCTGCTTCCGTTAAATATGTGGATAGCAATTAGTCGCATGTCCCGGTGTTCCCGAGGCCACGCGACGCACAGGAGCAGAGCTCCTTCCGTGCAGTGACAGCACGTGGTTCTCCAGATAAACGGCCTATTACGTCTCGTTAAATTCCCTGCTGCGTACTGCTTACTCGAACGTTGTTTGACTAAACGTCCATTGTCCCTTTCATTATAGCCTGTTTGAAAAGTTGTAGGCTGCAATTGAAGTTTATGCTTGGGGTGATTTGGAGTGATTATGAAGGTACTTTAATTGTTTCCCTTTAGGAGATCGCCAGGGAACCACTCTCTCGGTTTTTAGTTTTGTGTTTCACCTAAGACTGGAAGGATGGACACAAGAGTAGTGAATTTATGCAGCATGAGGTGTGCAGATTTCAGGGGAGATGCAGAGCGAGGTTCTGCACACGCGGGGCATGCATTATAAATGCCCCAAACTGGCAGTGCAGCAGAAGGCTGGTGCAGAGACTCAAAGCCTCATCTGTCGTCTCTAAGTGGAAGTGAAAGGACTGGACTGACTCAGTTTGGCAGCAATGTTGTTTACATTTCTTTGTGATTACACATGTAACAAAGTCAAGGTGAATCACAGGGAGGGCGGATGATGTCATTTTTTTTTCCCTACTTGCTTTTTTTCTGTCTTAACAACGTTTAAAAAAAAGAAGACAACTGAATTTTTAAACGCTTTCTTCCTCCCGCAGGTTAATTGCTTTGTCTAAAATGCCCGCAGTGTGTGATTTCTGTGTGTGTGACTGTGCCCTGGGACGGGCTGGACTGTTTCCTATGCCACCTGGGATCGGGCCTAGCTGGCCCGCATCCTGCTCAGAATGCATGCGTGGCGGGGAAAATGTGGAGTATTACTGGTGGAGAAAGGTTGATTCAGTACCAGCCGGGAGGTGGAAGTACAAGCCCCTATCTGATATGATCAGATGGGGCTGTCGGCCTGGGAGAGGCCCTCATAAAGTGAGGTGCCAGTAAGTAAAGGTTTCTCCGGCTCCTCTTCGGGAGATTTTCCGAGGGGCCTGGGAATTGGGGCAGAAAGAGTGTTCTGGGTTCGGAGTCCGTCGTGCTTAATCATTCTTCCCATGACTTTCCTAGCAATATGTGTGTGTGGGGGTGGGTGTAGTATGTAGCACTTGGTTTTTGAGCGGTATCTGAATTGTCGTGGCAAATAAGCCCGACGCTTTGTCCTGGTGCTGAAAGCTGGCCTGCATAAAATGACGCAGAATTCTTAATGGAGCTGCTAACATTTGGATCTTACCAGTTCCGGCAATAGGGGAGAAAAAGGGATGGATGAGCTTGTCAGTTATTGTTCCAAATCTAGAAAAACTACACTATGAAACCGCAAGGAAGAAGATGGGTCTTGAGGTTCAGCCAGGGGGACAGTGGGAGTATGGATACGCTGGCAAAATTAGAATTTCTAGCTCTGCCCTGAGGTACAGCTTGATGGCTTTTCTTCCTTGGTGGTGCAAAGCTCTGCAGAACTGAGTGTTGCCATCTCTGCAGAAGGGCCTATCGCTAGCTTCCTTTCCCAATCTGTAGCTAAACCCCCACCCCCCCTTTAATTTCAATCACCTTCAGTGTTTTGGACATTGACTCTGGGTTAAACACGTACGGAGACGTGCTTCCTCTGAGACGATCCGGATCAATCACTGACATTTCGGCTTTCTGCCCAGGGCGCATTCTGGTGTAACCTTAACCAGCACAGCTACTCAGAAAGGCTTAAAAACTCTTCTAAAAGGCTGCTGTTAGTCAGTCGTTTTTGTGTCAACATGTTCAGGGGTTGCATGAACTCCTGTCTGGGAAACCTGATCTTCTTGTTCATTCATGTTTCTTGTTCCACTGAAACATAAATAATATTCCATGGCATCAGATTTCATTCCTGAGAGATGAAACTTAAACTTTTTGTTCACAAACTTAACCGGAACTCATGTTCCCGAGGCTCTACTTCACAGTACATACACACCGTGACAAAGTCCAGCTTCTCAGCTTTAGGTATAAGCATTGGTAGTCCAGTGAGACTGTGTGAGTTTTGACTGACACATTATTCAGCCAATTGAGTTGCATGCTGAGAGGCATCCAGGGTCTTCCATTCGCATCTAAGTATGCCGAGCTGCTAAACAGTTCTGTCATCCGAGGCCGTATGACATCTTAAAAGACATTGTGGCGTAGTGACTCATGGCCCAGCATTTGGTCCCATGATAAAAGCTGTAGTTTTGGAAATTAGACGTCGTTGGTGCTCTAAGTAACTTCGATGAACGTAACATTGCACAGGAAGTGTCTTCTGTTGGGTTAGTGCAGCAGAGAGACTTATTCCCCATGCCCTTTGTTGTCTCCACCGTGGGTTTGAATCCGTTTTGAATCCGTGTACTCACCCTAGGCTGTCCGTGACGTGCCCGAGAACATTAGACCTCCAAAGTCCAGTTTGTTTGACGAGTTTGATCACGCTGTAGCATGCTCCGGGCCCGCTTGAAGAGGTGGTTGGACTCAGGCGTAGTTTATATCCATTGGGATATAACCGTGCCTGAGCATGGAACACAGACGTGAAATTTCAGACTATCTTCATATACATGCAGCATGATTACATGAAAATCGGTGCGTTGCAAACTCTAAATCCATAAGCACCCAGCGTGACTCCAAATAAGCCACAAAACAAGGACATTAATCATGAACTCCACTGTGCTGTGTGATAACGCTTTTCTTCTTGAGTTTTCTTCAACCCGAAAAGTCACAGGGTGATGATTAAAGCGAGCTTGGGTCAGGATGGTTAAGCGGGATGTGAGCGCAGGCCAGTGGTGGAGTGGGGGAGCAATTGTGCTTGGTCGCGGTATAAGGCAATCTGGCCAAGTGTGAATCCGCTCTTGCGCTCTTACGGTGATGATCGACTTTCCCAGTAAACATCACCAACATCTGATGATAATCAACCCCCAGCCCTGATTCTCCCCAATGAGAAGCCAGGAAGTCAGGATGGTGGCGGGGAGGCGGGGGGTGCCTGGTCTATTTATGGCAGTTTTCAGCTGTCAGCATGTGACAATCTGTTAATAAAGCTGACTTAAAAATTGTCAGTTTTAATGAAACTAAACTGTGGCTTTTGATAAACTATTAGCCATCTCTGACCTTTGCTGTGTCTCATTAGGAAGAACAGAATGAGGTCGTAGACTTTTTCTGCAGACTTTTCGGTGGCCTAGTGAGATAGTGGCCAGTCGGTGGCTCTTCTTGGCCAGCAGGGGAGACGGTTCACATTCACGGCCGCGAGGTGCCAGAAGGAGGGAACTAGGTAACATTTTTGTTTGCGTTTTTTATGACTATTTTGATTTATAATACTTGAGAAGTTGGTGAACTCAGTAGTTACCCGTGGAGATCAGGTTATGGTTTTCATTAGCCAATAACCAATTAAATAACTACAAAAGAGAGCCTTGCGATTAGCTGCCTGTCGGCCTCCTAGTGGAGCACAGCTCCATTTCTGTACAGAGAGCGGATCCCGCTGAAGAGCGGCTCCCATCCACTGCGGGGGGGAAATCTCCGCATCTGCATGGAATTATTGCCAAAACGGGAAGTGGTGCCGGCCATTGTTCAGAGAATTTCCAAAGCCAGGTGAAAACGGCGTGCATTCCCGGGCTCTGTTCCAATCCACGTTTAATGGCACCGTCCTCTTACGGCGGTGTGAACACAGGCCCTGCTGAGGGGTGCGTCCCAAATGCACGGCTGGAACACCCCATTCTCCCTGCGACATATGGGCAAGCTGGCAGCAATTTTCACACCATAAAAAGAGTCCATATTTCACTCAGGTTTTAGGTGGCTACATATTATTCACCCGGGAGTTATATACCATTAATATAAAATGTCCCTCACTTTATACTGATCTTCTTAATCTTCCATAGGAGGAGTATTTTTTTTACTTTTACTGTACTGATACAAAATAGCAGTGATTCTTGTATGTTTTATCACTTTGACACACCAGTCTAATGTGTGTCGGTCAATGGTACATCCACTGTAGTGACAATGTACTTTGCTAAAATAAGAAAATTCTGGATTAGATTTCGTCTCTGAGTGGGGGTGAAGGGAGGCGAGGACTGGTTTGAATTAGAATGGTTCGGTCTGAATTTTTAGATTATGCTAAAAGCATTTAACGTTCTAACTTCTGAGATGTTTCAGCAGAAATTCCTAAAAACGCTGAAATCCAACCCCCTGTGCTTTTGAGCGGGTGGGTGGTGATGAGTGAGCGATTGTAATTTCATTTTATTTATTTATTTGTATGTATGTGTCCATACAATGCATATTGCAAGGAACTTGCAAGTTCAGTTTTTGAGGAATGATATACTTTGCTAGTTTCTGTTTGTTTAAGCTGGCCTGCAGAGCGCTTTCAGGGCATGGCAGCCATTCCCTGATAAAAGCTGAGGTCATTTTCTTAACGTCTGAGTTTCCAGCACAATCCAAACAGACGTGCCCCTCCCCGGCACTGCTGGCCCCTGAGCAGTGAAGCATGTCTCTGCTCTTCTCTGGTACCGGTCTTGCTTGGCGGTGGTTCTCGTGCTTCTCAGCTTGACTTCTGAACTCTCGAGAAGAGTCCCAGAGCCCGTCTCTTCTTCGGCGGAACAATGAGCTGCTCAGTCCCCAGCCGGCCGCGCAGGGGGGTGAGCAGGGGGCACGGCTCGTGCTCGGGGCCCGTCGAGGCACCTGCAGCCTATAGAGTTTCCACAGTTTTGCAGAGCCTGCAGAAAAGGAGAATAGTCCTGTCCACGGAGGCGAACATCAAGCCAGTCATTGATTCTAGCAAGTGACTTTCACATTCTTGGTTTCAGACAAAAATAAAAAGCAAATTATATTTCTGATGCTGATCGGGAAGCTTCACCATGTTACGGTTATGTTTGGATAATGTCATGGTGATGACCCACGGCTTAACAAACCGAGCATTCCTGCGAGGTTCTGGATGCTTCTCTGCATGACTGCAGATCCTTCACGGGATCTTCAGTGATGATGCTTCTGCTCCCTGGTACATGGCAAGGCATGCAATGTGCCTTTATCAGTATGAAATGTACTGTAGGGGTGCAAATCGACATGCTCAACAAGGATCTTAGCTAAGAAATTTTGGTACCGTTTTTTTTTTTCCCTTTTTCACTTTTTGTAATTGTTTCCAAGATCAGCTTGTAAAAAGTTACCCAAACATTCAGCCTCATTATGTACTATGGAATGCAAGAAGGAATGACACCAAAATATAATAAATTCATGCTTCAAATAGCTGAAGGTTATTTGTTTCTCAAAGGATATTTATTGATTGGGAGAATGATTTGATTGTCCTTTGTGTCCACAGTCAGCTCTGATATACATTTCATTGCCGTAGTTTTAAGGTCTCTTTTTATTGCTGTTTAGCATTCGGAATTTATGTGGAAATATTGTAAACCAAAGTTCATCTGCATATAAGGTAAAAGCTGCCCATTATTCAGTTCCACTGTTTTCTTGAACTTCTATTCCTTTTATAGACTTGAAATCACTTTGTTGAAACTTCCTATTGTTGTGCTGTTGAAGTGACCAGAATGATTGTGTCACTATAGATTTTGTGGATTACTAGTGCATGCAGGCGTGCAGGGCCCCGCTGGGGGCCACACTGGGGCCCTGCTGGGGCCACCCAGGGCCCTCGTCGCTCCTCTCCTCCCCGTCACAGTTGTCCAAGGGCACAGTCGCATCCTCTGCTGTTTCCCCTGCAGTCGATCCTGCTCCTGGGCAGCGTGGCGCTGGCCTGCCTGGCCCTGGACCTTCTCTTCCTGCTCATCTACTCCTTCTGGCTGTGCTGCCGGCGCCGGAAGACCGAGGAGCATACCAACGCAGACTGCTGCTGCACGGCTTGGTGCGTCATCATCGCCACGCTGGTCTGCAGGTGAGTCCCGCCCCATTCACACCCCCTTCTCCCCCTGGACACGCAGCGCCGGCTTTTATTTGGCAGATGGTTTTGTCCGGAATAACCTTGAAATTCAACTCGCAGTAGTAGGTGGGTTCACAACACCAGCGCGTCGCCGGGAAGTCCCCTGGTGTTGCTTAGTAACTGAAATGTCTCTCAGTAGTGTGACGTCTCTGGATTGTGGTATGCTAGTTTTGCTAAAGGAGACTAACAGAAGCTGTGTGTGTATATATGTGTGAAGGACTACCGTCAGTCCAAGGTGCAAGTGTTTGTGTGTGTGTGTGTGTGTGTGTGTGTGAGAGATGAAAGTTCCTATAAACTGCCAAAAATTGGCACGATAAGAACATAAGAAATATACAAACGAGAGGAGGCCATTCGGCCCATCGAGCTCATTTGGGGAGAACTTAACTAATAGCTCAGAGTTGTTAAAATCTTATCTAGCTCTGATTTAAAGGAACCAAAGGATTTAGCTTGCACTACACTAACAGGAAGACTATTCCATACTCTAACTACTCGCTGCGTAAAGAAGTGCTTCCTCAAATCCAGCTTAAAATGTTCTCCTGCTAATTTCCACCTATGGTCACGAGTTCTTGTATTTGAACTAATGCTGAAGATTAAGGTTCCTGGCTTACGGTGTCTCGGGATAGTCAGATGCCATGTATATATTTAGTGGGCCACAGCAACAATCCTGGATTATACACTTTGCGGTAAGTAGGTAACTGGAGTTTTTGTCTGATTTCAAAAAACTATGTCAGTGCCAGAGCTTTAGCTAAATTTCGTTTCATGAAACTCATCCTGCTACGCTACAAGTTCAGAAATGTAATCGCATGGCTTATTTTCAAAATCTGGCATTGGTGACCCATGGTGCTGTGCAGTTGATGGTGCTCTCTGCAGCCCACGTTGGAGTAGATCACATAGCAGAATGAGGTGGGCGACTGGATCTATAGGGCTCTGAACCGCCGAACAAGTCGCTGCCTTGTTGAACAGGAAGCTGGTCTGACGGCAGTCTGAATCAGCCAGAGACGGACATCTGGCAAATCCCCTGAGACACTGTGGCATGCAGACTGGCTGTCATTGCTCCCCAGGGGGGTGGGAGTGCGTAACAGACGGAAGTGGTGGGGGTCACACTGAATACGACTACATCTTACCTTCTTCTAATTGGAATCCGGAGTTAAATGGAAAGCACCCCCCCAGTAGTCTGTGGTACTGGTACAATTCCAGTTCTCTTTAATAGAATATTGTGTTTGCGGTCTAGATGGCTGTGAAATGCATGCTGGGAGCTGAGACTATTGAATGTTATGCACTATAACAATGCTCATTTTATTAAGTATAATCTGAGCCTTTGGCATAGGGTCATATTATAATCAACAGGAATAACCAACATGAATTCTTTTGTGTGTATTTTGGGGAATTCCCGGAAACCAAAAAATCTGTTCACTGCTGTAGAAGTAGTTTATTACGGTTTATTAGGAAGCATCAGTTGCTTGGTCTTCCAGACTTTCAGGTGAAGCTATTATCGACAGCACAGGCCCCATGGGAGAAAAGTGGGGAAGTATCTGTCCATTTCAGCGCAGGTTCAGTAGGTAGGTCTCACCACAGCTCTCACACCTGCAGGGTCACTGGGGTTCGTCTCTGTGCCTGTCTGACGGGTTCTTCGCCCCATGACAGTTCTGTGTCTTGCACTTTTATGCAACAATCCATGGGAATCAGGGGCTTCTTGTCGCTATTAATGGCGGTATGCCGTCCGTCTGCAAGAAGCATCAATGTGTGTCATGACAGCGCTTTGTGGCGGCCTCCCTGATGTCCTGAAGTCAGGTGTGGCGTGAATTTGGCTGCGGTCATTTGTTGACTGACTTAGAAATGGGATCACTTGCATCTAACTGGAGCTTTTAGGGTTCATCTACATGCGCTGGGTGGCCCGGAGCTGGTCCTTCGTAGCACAAGATGCCGTTTTCCCTCCATGGCGACGTTAGACCAAAAGGGAGCAAAAAAGAGAGAATAGTCATGGGGCCCCCAAAACTACAGGTCTATGTTATGTCTTGTTGGGTGTCGTAATGCATCTTGGGGCAAGGATTTAAGTTGGTGTACTGGAAGCAAATTTATGGGTCGATATGGGTGGGTTTTGAGAATGCTCTCCTGCAGTCTTTAGAGGGAGTGTTGGACAGAGTGCACCTGAGAGCTTATTTATGGTGGCGGCTGAATACGAACAAAACTGCAACGAAAAGCTACAGTTTAGATTGATTTATAGCTAGAGGTCATAGCAGAGTGATCTCTTTTTGGCTCTTATCTTGCTGCAATTATTCCTATTGTGTGGTAGACTTTGAAACTCTGGGTGCGGGGTTTGTTGGGAGTTGAAGGGTCAGCAGTTGCACTAAGCTACTATAAATCAGCGAGTAACTGCGCAGGACGGTTCCCCGGATGTCGGACATTCTGGGTTAAGTTCTTTGAGTTGGGCGAAAGGCTTGGTTGTAAGTAGAATTCCATGCTTGCCCCTTGGCAGGATGCTGCCCCTTCCCAAACTCTCACTGGAACCAGCCGCAGAGACTCTCAGGTTTGCTCTGCCGGTGTAGCGCTCTGCAGAAGCCCTCTCGAGTGACGCTCCTGCACTGATTCGTGCTGCGACGGACGACGTGAACATGAATGTGTGGACGGACCATTTTTAATGGCGGTCCTTCGATTTCTCCGTAGACAGTGTCTAACTCTGGACGGAGGCTCGGTTTCTTTATAGAGGGTTATAAAAACGACAGAGGATCAGAGGGAGTCTGCATGTTTTGCACGGCTGTGAGTCATACGGCCGGGCTTCATTTTAGATCGGCAGCAAGGTTCTGATTCTCACTTCCCGTTTTGTAAGTCCATTATGTGTAGGCAGGGGAGTGTGTCTGTGTGTGCATGACTCACACGCGTGTGGATATCTGGGGAAATATTTTCACTTTTTTTTTTTTTTTGATACAGATTTTAACCCCTTCGGTCAAAATAGCGTTTACTGTACCTAGTATTTCCCTACCACATTTTGACTCGGCGCTGAAAGGAGAATGGCTCCGATTCACTCTTTGCCCAAAATATCCTTGGGTTTGATCCGTTAACTTGAGCTCCTAGGTTTAGGTTGCTGCTATAGTATCCCTGGGAATCTGGGATTTGTCTTTGTACCTTTCATCATTGCTGAGTTCTTACGGCAGGGTTTCTCAAGCCGGTCGTCTGGGACCTCCTGACAGTCCACGGTTTTTGTTTGAGGAGCTGGGAGGGAGTAGAAATGTGAACTATTTGGCAGGGAGCAAAAACAGCCTTGGGATTCCCAAGGATCGGGTAGAGAAACACTTTTTTAAAGTGCAGTCAGGAATGAGTCTAGCAGATTGATACTTCTCTAACTCGAACACAGGTCAGGGGTCATCTGTCAGTTTCAAATAGCGTTTGTTAGTAAAGAAAAAAAGAAGTTAACCCCACCTTCAAGAAAATGCTGCTTCCAGTGGATCTGTTTACTGTCATTTCCTGAACTGGTTTTAAGCTCAGCAATTAAGAGAAATGGGATGTGAAATCCCAGAGTCTTGTTTTTCTTGTTTGTATTTTAGCCTCTGTTTATGATGTATGGTTCTATCGTCATGCCGGACTGCTGTGGTGGGAACTTGCTAACCTACAAACCCACAAATGCTGATGTCTACATTCAGCCTGAATGAAACATAAACAATAACGGCTAATGCTAAGCCAAATTAGCCATTGGTATTGTTTGCCGTATTCCTGGTTTTTTTGGAGCATGGACATCAGCCCTGGCATGTGGAGACTTGTCTAGAAGATGCCTACCCAGGCAAGTTCAGACTGGACCTCCTGAGTCGGTCCGCAGCTACATGTTTCTCCCTCGATATGATGGCTGAATGTACTGTGGCCTGGAGGTGTGGCTGTGGGGAAAGAAAGGGCCTGGTCTTTAGGGAGCCGGGTAACTCCATGCTGGAGGTGGTGGTGGTACCAGCTATCTTGTAGTCTTGGGCTCTAGTTGGCAGAATGGCGACCTTGTGTGACGATTGTATCTGGGGAAGCTGTTGGTTCTCTCTATGGGGATTAATAATTGAGCGTGAGTGCCATGTGCTGGAGTAGACCTTGCAAACAAGCCCTCGCCCCCAGACCCCACACAAACCTCTCCCTGGATGCAGCACGCCCCAGATTCAGGCCAGCAGAAGTACAGATCCTTGCTAATGTTGCCCCCTCTCCTCTCCTCCCAGTATATGAAATGAAAGTTGGGTTTGCACTGAAGCTTTTAAAGGCCAGCACTCCACAAAGAGGCGTGGGTTGATGGCCTTTTTGAGCTGTGGCACTCTAGCTAGCATGTTAGTTAGGCCCAGCAGGTCAGGATTCTGTGCCTGTGATCAGAAATTCGCCAGGTCAAATCCTGTGGTCAGCAGGGTGAGCAGAGTCACAGCCCACTGGGACCCTTAACCCCCAATTGCTCCGTATACTGACTGACCGTCTCAAAAAAGTATGTCTTTTCGGATAAAAGTCTCTGCTAAATATAATACAGAACAAGTCATCATCCACTCGGCAAAAGAATGTTAAATGGTGGCTAAATTTAGCACATCAATGTGGAAACAAGTGGAATTGCATTCACTGACTTGACTGCAGTTGACAATGAATGAACAGATAGCTAAAAGTAGAACTCTGAAGTCGTTGTACCCTAACGGCGTGCTCCTGAAGTGGCACGTGCCCACGCTTTTTTACTGCGCTGTAATCTCAAAATGCTCTCACTTGCATTGTCGTCTTCCAGACGCTGCCCTGCTCCATCTGCAGAGCTGAGCAGTGACGTCATCCACAGCTGCCAGCACATGTGGCTTGGCGTCTGCGTGCCTTAATCGATTTGGAATCCCCTGTGAGGAGCTACAGTTTGAAACCAGCTAGCTAGATGGGCTGCGTCGGGTTTTGATTTATCCTTTTAAGATTCACCTCATCCCTCAAAGTCCAGAGCAATGGACCCAGCTCACCATGACATCTTTGAAGTAGATACTGGAGGTGACTACTGGTCCCCTTTACTTTACGGTGAGGCTCCCCGCACACAGCCTTCACAGCCTTCCGCTATCACCCCATCTCACGACATCCTGCACCTCGGAGGGGGGTTGGGAGGGTGGGCTGTGAAATTAAGCTCAGATAAGCAGTCGGTGTTTAAAGGCAGGACCGGATAAGGTGATCTGTTTAGCGGCTTTCCATTGGCTTTCTGCTAACATCTAGGGCGACGCACACTATCTGATTTATTTTTTTTTTTTTACATCTCTTTTTTATTTCTATTAAAATTAGGCCGCCTCATGTTTTCCGTATCTGCCCTGGGACCAGACATATACCACGCGGTCACGTATTCCAAGGAATTTCTGCAGTCAACTTTGGCCTAGAAAGGTTGCTATGGTAACGGCTCAGATTTAAAGCGGAATAAAACTTGAATCCTATAGCTATGGGTATGACATGCCGGATGCAGTGGAAGCTGCCTCTGGTCTGACCTTGCTGCCATATCTGGTTTGTACATTGGGGTATTCGGAGAAATAACTGTGGTGTAAATATTGATTGCTGGGATTAGAAAAACAGTATAATATAGTAAAATATGTATACACAAGCGTGAGGAATGAAGTCAGCGGGGTTAATTTGTGTATTAAGAATGAACACAGGCAGTCCTGAATTTCAGATGCCAGTGATCACGATCCCCAGGGATTCTGAGATGTTCGCACACATGCAGGAATTTCAGATGCCAGTGATCACGATCCCCAGGGATTCCGAGATGTTCGCACACATGCAGATGTTTCTTGTTTTTCAGCTCAGTTCTTACTTTGTTTTTTTATACCTTCAGCCATTATATTGTGAAGGCAAGATGAAAATGTTGGAACCTTTGAGAGAATTTTGAAAACGTTTTTCTGGTGTATTTTCAAGCTGATTTGACCCTTTGTTGGCATGTGCGGCGATGCCAGAAATGGCCAATAATTTTGTCCAATAATTTTGATGCCTTCTGTAGCGGAACTAGAGACCTGGCTCTACTTTCTTTCTTCTCCACACACACACATGCACACACACATACTTCCTAACTTAGGTAGGACTGTGAATTCATTTCTATGGGAAAAATCCCTAAATCCACTAAATCCCTAACCCAACCTTAACCATAAGTAAGTAAATAAAGTATAAGACTTTTGCCATTTGTACTTTTTTGATTTGCAGATCTTTATGTAATTGAGGTTTACGTTGTATGGACCTGAAAATTGCCCCAAAAGCTAAAAAGTAACAGGTCTTACCACATTTGGCTAGGTAACACACACACACACACACACACACACACACGGACAAGAGCTTAAACACTCCTGGGTTAATTACAGAGTCGTATACTCAGAGTAACAGACACAGGGAAGTCCTGGCACCCGGAATGACCATGCTGCCTGGGGTGATTCCTTAATTGTTCCTTCCCTGGGGATAATTAAATGGGTTTCAGGTTCACGGATGGTCGGACAGACGCTCGGTGGTAATGTCCCCGCCCCCCCCCCCCCCAAGTACAAAGGGCTCCGCTAATAGCCTTTAGCCTCTTCCGGCAACGTGTGACCTCTGTGTCTCACCGTGAGGAAGGCCACCGCTCGGCAGCAGAAGCTCCGGCACGGCTTGAGGGTTACAATGAAAACAAGCCCCCTTTACACTGAGCCGTCGCCGAAACCAGCGAATGCGGCTAGTAGCAAGCACTGTGGTTTTCCATGGGAGTAAAATGGGACGCTCAGGCCTCGGTTTGGTCACAACTTATGTTTTATTTGAATACATTTTTACTTTCTCATTGCTACAAAATCCATCTAACTATACATTAGCATCAGTGTTAACTTGGCAGATGGAAGCGTATTTAAAAAGGATTATTACTCTGTCTGAAGACGGTTATTTTAAAGTTTTATTTCAGCTGATGGCCATTATTTCTTAATTCTGGCATTTACCTCGGCACCTCAGAGTGCTGACTACAACATGTGGCAACATTTGTTTCTTATTTTGAAAAAAAGTTCCTTTGTCTTCCTGCGCGATGCTGGCTCTGCGGAATCGCAGCGAGCTGGAAAGTGGGCAGCCCCAAGAACAGCACATTACATGTTATTTGGCACAGGCTGTGCTCTGCTGCGCTGCTGGCCTACTGTGAGGATGGGCCTGGACTGTGGCCGGCCTACTGTGAGGATGGGCCTGGACTGTGGCCGGCCTACTGTGAGGATGGGCCTAGACTGTGGCCGGCCTACTGTGAGGATGGGCCTGGACTTTGGCCGGCCTACTGTGAGGATGGGCCTGGACTGTGGGGGAAAAAAATACATAAATGAAAAAGGAGAGAGGCAGTGACTGTCCAGGCAAGTCATGAAATTTCTCCAGAGACTAGAGAGATGTGGAAGGAATTGAGGGACGTTGATTCACAGCGACACCTGCTGGCGGTGGAGGGAAGCATCTTTGAGCAATGTGATCCCGCCCCCTAACGCTAGCCCCCACCCCTCCCACCACTCATTTCTCAGTGTATATGTATAAATGCATGGCTGCTATCAAACACCATACTAAAACACCATTCCGACTGTTAGGTTTTCTTGAGCGCCTTGTATCCCCAGATGAATAACGGTGTTGTGTAAATCAGCGTGTTCGCATTTCCTCAGGCTGGTGTTTAAAAATGCACAGCTGACATGAATAAAGATTATCTTAATGTTGTTTAAAGCTTATAATGAAGAGAGCCCCTTATTTATTTATGAGGTTCTTCAGGTTGATGGACGTCCGCTGGCTGTGCTGGCTCCGGCCGCTCCTCGGAGCCCTTGGCAGGCAAAGCGACGTGGCTGTAACGGCTTCGCCATAGTGCACTTTCTTCTGCTCTCAGCAGCCCCTCCATTATCACGGTCCCTGCATCCCAATCTGTGTTTCCATTTCCTTTCAGCGCCGGCATCGCCGTCGGTTTCTATGGCAACGGTGAGACGTGCGACGGAGTCGGCCGGCTGACGTACTCTATCCGGCACGCGAACCACACGATCGCAGGAGTGGAGAAACTCGTAAGTGTGCCCGATTCCGGCCCGACGGGGGACGTGTCCATCGGCCCCCGGGTGTGGAGATGGTTGTCTGGTGAACGTCAATTTGGCTACATCATGGAAGCCTTACGTAGGCATATGGAGCAGGAATGCAGCCTGATTCATTTGGGGTGAATTCGGCATTTCTTAGGGTAGACAATGACACTCCCCTCAAACTCAAAATAAGAATCATTCACAATCTGATGTTTCACCTGCTGTCCATGCAATGCTGTCGTCATGTTTCGGCACTATTAAAAAGCATGATACAGACACACTGTCGTATTTTTGGGTTTCCGCCACGTCTTTAAGAGGGGCTGAGATCAGTGTTGTTTTATTTAGCCTGCCTGTCAAATATGGTGGCATTTTCAGTGTGCAGAACCATGTGTGAAAACATTCCAACCGTGAAACCAGCTGGCACTCTGCTCTGTTTTGTTTCATACTACTCCCTGGTAAAGATTTTGAGTGGATCACCGTCATTAAGATTTATTTACTGTGAGAAGCTCACATTAAATTGGAGATCACGTGGTGTTCGTCTGGTGTAGACGTGCGCCGACTCACAGCTGATTCTTTCCGGCACTTTCTGCAGGTGTCCACAAGCACCTCGTCGCTGAACCAGACCGTGGAGGATGGTCTCCAGCAGCTGCAGGGCCAGTACTCCCAGAAGCCGGAATTCATGTCCGTCGTGCAGAAGCTTCAGGGACAGCTGGCGGAGCTGACGCGCCACGTGATGGACATCACCTTCTGGGACAACAGGCACATCTCTCTGCAGGAGGTGGCTGTTAAAACTGAGCTTTTTGATTGGTACAGGTGAGGCGCTTTGCCGCTGTGACTGGGGGAGACGTCCAGGGATGTTAGAGGAATGACTTTCTGGTAGAGATTTCTCAGGGTCTGTGAGACCCGTCACTGGTACTCATTCGGTGTTATACACTCAATGACTTGCGGGTCTGGCCTGTCTTATGGCAGGTTCCTCGATACATCACTCTCTGGGGGCCAGTGTTTGCCTTGCTTGTGTTTTCCTTACCGATTTCTGGTATCGAAGGCACTTATGTGTATACATACCTCTATACGCCAACATGAAGGTCTGAATGCATTAATACCTATGCAGTAATCGCTGCCAAGAACTGCATTAATATCAGATTATGTAGAAAATTTGACTGAATCCATAGAATCTAGTTTTCTATATAAAGTATTAAAAATCTGCCTCGACAAGCATTTTTAACATATGTTAGAAAAAGTATGATGGTAGGAAGACCTCCAGGGATTAAAGCAATATCTTCTTCCTTTATAAATTGAAATAATGTTTGTCAGACACACACAGATGCACAAAATGAAACTGACAGCTTCAGTTAGTTTGCCATAAGACCCATCTGTTCATCATCTCACCTCTTATCCTGGCAAAAGTCATGGGGGAGCCAGGAGCCAGTCCTGGCCGGCTCAGAAGGTCATCACTGGGCACCAATACTAGATACCCCCATTTATGAGCTGAGCTTTGGATTACATTGTAGATTGTCAATAGGGATTCCATAGTTAGCTTTAATCTGTTAAATAAGTTTTTCGCAACCCAGTCCTCAGAGACCCCTAGACAGTCCACATTTTTGCTCCCTCCCAGCTCCCAGCACACCTGGCATTCAGTGTTTTTGGTTGATTTCAGAAAGTGGGATTTCTCGCTTAGCTCGATAACTTGAGATTTTAGGTGGTCTGGGTTAAATGTAAGTGAAGTGAGTTATTTGTATAAGCAAGAAATACACTCACCTAAAGGATTATTAGGAACACCTGTTCAATTTCTCATTAATGCAATTATCTAATCAACCAATCA
>JAODKL010000095.1:21762592-21776914 GCA_026780765.1 Petrocephalus schoutedeni | reverse complement strand
ATTACAGATGTCTGTTAAAATATGCTTGTTAATAAGGTATATCGTTATCTGCAAAGCATACACAGTTATTAAATTCTAATTATCACTGTACTAAATCCAAAGATATATATTATTTGCCAGTTAACTCTTGTCAAGTAAAATAGTACAATGGTGCAAATCTGTCACAGAATGCAGAAATGTTAACATTGCCATTCATGTACTCGAATAAAACGATTCTCATGTCTCTTACTGTGTTTTTTCTGCACTGCCAAAAGTGACTTAGCCGCTTTAAAGCCCCATCCCCTTGATATCCTTTTTTCTCCATGTGGAAAAAACAGCAAGGACACTAGCACTAGAAGCTAAACGTCTTCTATGAAGACTTTGCTGAGACCCGTGCCTGGAGTTTAATTAGCTGGTCCCCACCCCCATGTGTATCTCCTCTTCCTTATTATCTGGTCTAAGTGGTCTGCTCAAGGCCTGGAGGGAGAAAAATATGAACTTCATCTTACACAACGATAACTCTGTAGTAGTCTCACAGCAGTGCTCTACCGTGCCAGGCTGGAAGAACCATTTCGGCATATCACTGTCAGTCGTAGTGGAATCCCAGAAATATTGATCTGTTTTATAATAAATGCCACAGATGTATTGATTATTCATAAATAACTAAAAACACTGCCTATTAGGATGTGACCTGCTTGGCTAGTCTTCCCTTGTTTCGATGCGCTCGGTTGGCCCTTGGTCCTGTATTGATGAGCGGCAGTATAATTATACACAGGCTTGTCAGATTCCTTTATTGCTCTGTAATTAGTACATAGACAGCCAGCGTGACAGCCTGGCACTATAATAATCTGGTTTTAATCACAGGCCTTTTAACCTGCATGTGTTAATTATGAGGAAATCTTTCAAATCGGTAAAACTTCTGAAAGAACAACTGAAAGAGCAATGATATGAATGAAATATGAAAATACAGCAAGTGTTTTTTACTGAGGACATGGCCGAATGTGAATATGTTGATTTCATGTGTTTGTGCAACTGATAATGGAAAAGCCCGAATCTAATTTCCGTTGCGGGCCGCAGGTTCTGTGTGCCTGTGCCATAACCATATCGGAAGGCAGAAATCATGCGCTGTGTTAATGCAGCTTCTTCTGATTCACACTCGTAGAATTAATGCAGTGGTTTATTCCAAATAGCATTTGCTTACACAATTGCCGGCCCATTTTAAAATGCAGAAAAACATTCTGAAGTGATTTAGCCTGTTAGCCAAGATCTTGTCCCGAAATCTGAAAGGAAAGGTTGCCCCTAGTGGACCTTGTGGGAATCTCTTCTCCCCCTGCCTGCTCTGGCTACCTCGCTCTCTTCTTTGTGAGCTGTTCTCTTTATCTGCTACTCCCGTCTGCAGCTGCCCACTCGCATGTGTTCTGCTGTCGACTGTAAAGACTCACTTAGATTTTTTCTTTTTTTTTTCTTTTCTTTTTTGAAGCAACAAATAATAGAGTAGGTGCTGTTTGTCAAAGTCTAGGAAAAGAAAGTAATTTAATTTGGTCCTGTGCTGGATATAATAATTTTTCCAAAAGCAGGCCAAGTGCTCCAGTAAACCTGATAGCGGCTCAGAGCTGGTACTGACTGGAATGTGGAAAGTGAGCGCAGTGTTGATGGGCTTTGGGCACTGGGCTGGTGCGATGCAGCCAGTATGGGCCTCAAGTGCAAAACAAGTCCAGGGCAAGAATTAATTAGGTCTGGCTTTGTCCTGTAGAGTTTGGGAGCACGTCCAAGGACAGGGAGGCCTCTCACACGCACACACACACACACGCACACACATCAGATAACGCACACCAGAGCCCAGCCTGCACACAGACCAGGCCATGGTTACCCTCCTCATGGCCATTGGTACACATCCAATCTCTGGGGCTCACATGCATAACATATTCATGGAATAAAGTTCAATTTGCTGTGTACACACGCTGAAGTCATTATTCAGTTTCTGCGTTTCAAATGCGAACGAGTACCCTTTGTTTGACCTCCCTCTCAGCCATAAAACAGTTCGAGCTTAAGCTCTCAGTATGTTGATTTATTTATTAATCTTCTAGCAGATGGTTGATCAAATTTTTATTTTGTTGGCCAGATTGTGGTGGGGGTGTTTTTCTTTAACCACTTGTACATGAAAATGTTTAGCGTCAAATCACTGCAAAGTCCTGTTTTTGGCTTCACTAGAGTGCCAGTGACTTCTGTGTTGAGCCCGATGTTTACGTCGTCCAAGTGGCTGAGCAGCATTACTTCATCAATAAAGGTAACTGCCTGATGCATCCCTTGTTAATGAGGATAGGTTGATACATTTTTAATGTTAACTTATCTATAAGTATTGTGAGTTGCCTTTTCAGTTAACGCAATGCCTTTTGTGTTGCTCAAAATATGAGCATTAACACTGTGTACCGTTTAGCTGTCTGCCAGGAAATGTGAGTATGGTGTCCACTGTCCTCAGTGCCTTCTGTTTCACTTTCTAAATGTCCAGAACTTTCAGAATGAAGGGCTGTGTTTTGTTACAAATTACAAATATATATATATATATAAAAAAAAAAACAAATGCAAAATACTGGAGTGAGAAAATGTATTTAATTAAAATACAAGTAAATTGCATTCCTAGCAATGGGCGGTGTTTACAAAATTTACAGCTAAATTGAGCTAGGATGGGAAGGAATTGAAAATTACCACAGACTAGTTTGCTGAACCTTGATTTTATTTATTTATTTATTTAATTTATTTATTTAATTTGGATAGCGTGGCAGGGTTTACGGTTACTGGCATGTGCTTTCACAGCTGCCCTTGGTAAGCCAACCCTTTAGCCTGCATTGCACAGGGAGATGCACTCAAGCAGAATAGTGGGTTAGGCCATCTTGTGCTGTGGCTTCACACAGCCTGCACTCCCACTTTAAGGGTTGATTTCAAAGCTGATGTTTGGGCCCCATGAAGGTACAACACATTGGGCCCCCAATCCAGACTATTCCAGTTATGTTCCATTTTTTTCATGCCCTCCTCCTGACTGCCCCCAGTTACGGTGCCCTGGCTCTTCGTACCGCTTTAGTGTGTAGCGAAGAGGAACAACTGCAGCATTTCGAATCCCCTTGTTACGACGGACCTTTGCCAAAAAACACGAGTGCGGGAAAATGCGGCTGTTTGTTTTGTGTCGCTGGGATGCGCGCTGCCTCTTTCCCGGCACAACTGGACAATCTGCGTCCCCGCCTCAGCCGCAGATCTAACCAATATGTCTTAGCTTGACTGCTTGTTAGTGTTTCTTGCCTGCAGTACTGCCTGCATGCAGGTAAATTATGAAAGTAAAGCGGTCATTTAGGACATTGGCTTTTGAAGCCAAGCCCAGATAGCAGAAGTCATTTGGCTCATGGCCACCATCATACCATTGCTGAAGAAGCTAATATTTCCCAGACTGTATTTCTTGTGTCTTTGTCGGGCTCCACATTTCCCCGGGAGGGGTGTAGAATGCTTAAGTGTATCATTGAATCTGTTTCTTAAATATCACTTTCATAATCAGTGTGGTTAGTTGATGCTTGTTTGTTAATCCATCTTGATTTGTAAGTTTGTGACTCCATAACCAAACATGGATGTTTAAGATGGGTGTTGACATGTATGATACATTTTGGCAGGGAGCTGAACACATTAAAATAGAGGTTATCCACTCTCAGTGTCGGGCCGATACCAGCAGAAAATGCTGGATTGGGTATCGGGGGACCGGGGAGTGAGGAAGCGATTGGATTTTCCGTCAGAGATGGGCCCTGTAGCCTTAGCGCGAGATTCCGTAATCAGAAGTGAGGGTCAGGCGGTGGCTGGCTGTCCAGCAACGCATGTGTGCCACAGCTGTCATGTCGGCTGTGTGGGAACACAGATATTGTACAGAAAATGGCAAAGCTATATGTTTCTTTCTAGTGTTGATAAGCCTGAACGCAGTAACATCTTCAGACTCGTATTCTTTCGTATTTTCAGACTCGTATTCTCTCTTTGGTTAATGACTACTTGAAAGTTTTTTTTTTTTTTTTTACTGAAGACTTGTGTGTTCTTTTTTACAAGAAGAAGCAGACATGTTTAAAAAAAATGTGGCCGTGGATCCCTTCTTGAAACCTAATGGCAAAGCTTTTGTTTGAGCAACATGACCGTTATGTTTTCCTGTTCTTAGCATATTCAAACAAAGCCGCTACAACGCTAAATGCAGGCAGCTCGCCATGCTAATCCCAATGTGTGGATATGAATATCTCATTTAATGCTGAGTAGGTGATAATCCTAAGAGCAAAAAACTACAAATCGCTGACAGGGTATTGCACAAATGGCAGATAATTTTAATGATGATAATGGGAGTGATGTCAAAATTAGGACAGCACGATGCACTGTGTGTTGTGACATTACTCCTGTAACCATCAAAATGATCTACTGTTTCTGCCACAGTAGCCTTTCTATTGGTCCATATCGCATGGGGTAGCCTTCATCCACAGCCTTCACTAGCTGCTCTGAGTTTCTTCCTCCTTGGAGCACTCTCAGTGGGTACTCGCAGTGGCTGGCTGTCAGCGGGCCGCCCAGCACCCCGTCTGTGGCTCAGGGTTTTTCCCTCCTTGGAGCACTCTCAGTGGGTACTCGCCGCAGCTGGCCGTCAGCAGGCCGCCCAACACCCTGTCTGTGGCTCAGGGTTTCTCCCTCCTTGGAGCACTCTCAGTGGGTACTTACCATGGCTGGCTGTCAGCAGGCTGTCCAGCAACCCGTCTGTGGCTCAGGGTTTTTCCCTCCTTGGAGCACTCTCAGTGGGTACTCGCCGCAGCTGACCGTCAGCAGGCCGCCCAACACCCTGTCTGTGGCTCAGGGTTTCTTCCTCCTTGGAGCACTCTCAGTGGGTACTTACCATGGCTGGCAGTCAGCAGGCTGTCCAGCACCCTGTCTGTGGCTCAGGGTTTCTTCCTCCTCGGGACACATCTTTTTATGGCATTCAGTGTTATTCGCTTCACATGGGTATGGTAATGTGGCGGGGGTTAGCGGCACAGCTCCCCATGATCTGGAAAAACCCCATCAAAGTTTTTGGCTCCCTTGGTGAGCGAAGTAAAGCGAGATCACTGCGAGATATGAACGCGAGAGGCTTCCATAAACATGCTTGGCAACCTCCAGGCCAGTACTGTACATACATTTTATGCATTTATGAGTTCCTAAACTCATAAATGATGAGTGATGCAGAGTGATGCAGAGGGGTCCACGGTATGTGTGCGTGTGTGTGCGTGTGTGTCCCAAAGGATCACAAGGCAGCATATGTGGGGGAAAAACATTCCAGTGTACCTGTGCTTCTGTGCATGGCCAATAAAGCATCATTTACATTTACTTTTTTCCCAATACTTTTGCGCAATGGGGATTTTGAAGTTATTGTGCACCAATATTTAAACTTGTAATTAAAGTGTAAATTAGGCCAACCTGCCAGCTTGCACCGAGCTGTTCCGTGTGACAGAACAAGTACAGAAGCCTTTAAAAAATGGCTGCAATTATATTTAATTTAATCTTTGACCTTCACATTGAAGCCATCAGACAGTCTCTATAAATCAGAAT
The DNA here is from genome assembly GCA_026780765.1 of Petrocephalus schoutedeni. Lineage (NCBI taxonomy): Eukaryota > Metazoa > Chordata > Actinopteri > Osteoglossiformes > Mormyridae > Petrocephalus > Petrocephalus schoutedeni. Next base: position 21,771,349 of record JAODKL010000095.1, on the reverse strand, counting down.
AAGTGACCAGCTTGTTACTTATGGTGGTCAGCCTGCAGCCACCAGGCTTGGTGTTTTATGGCCATAGTTAGACTGTTTCTCAAGCTCAGACAAGCTTGCATTTACAGCCCAGTGATCAGACTTTTTTCCAGTGCTGCTCCCTACGTAGGATTAATGACCAAACAGCTTTAAATTCAAACAATGCACAGTAAAAAGAATTGTGTATTATGCATGCAGAGAGCATAGGTATGCATGCATAGAATCTGTGAAGCAGTTATTCATTGTCAGTTAATCATCATTACAGGCCATGGTATTTTACCAGGAAATAGAGCTTTGGGAAGCTGGTTTGGTGGCCAAGCTTGTGGTTTTGGTCAATATCATAAATGTTTAATGGTTGCGGGCCTTGGCAAAAACGCTGATGGTGTCCTAAAAGTGGGGCCACTTGGTTTGTGCATGCTAGAGCCTCATGCCGTTATGAAAGGCAGCTCAGCTTATAGTGTCGCTGTTGCTCTTATTAATTAGCTGAAGATGCGGTATGCTGCGTTTATCCCCAGTGGGCTCTTTGCTAGCTGATTAAGAGAGTGTGTGTGCATGCATCCATGTGTATGCACCCTATTTGTGTGTGCGGTGTGCATGCATGCGTGTGTGTGTGTGTGCATGTGTGTGTGTGTGTTTGCCCAGAGACTGTTCTTGGCTGCCATCGCAGGTAGTAATGCGTGCAGCCGATATGGCGTCAGTAGCTTTTTGAAGGGCTGGCTGGGGTTAATCAATTATGAATGGTGTCCGGAAGGTCAGGGGGCAGCTTCACACCATCTGCTGTCAGCAGCAGGAACAGCGGGTGCAGCGGGCCCTTCAAAGCAGCCAAAATAAGGCTCACTGGACACATCGGATCGGTCAGCCTAAAAGGCAGCTAACGTAAGGCATGTCTGGTGTTTTTTGTTTCGTTTTTTAGTTTTGTTTTGTATTTCATTTGTCCAAATCTTACCTGAGACATGAAGCCCAAATTGGCGCATACAGCAACCATCTGTTCCTGAGCAACATGAAAGTGACTAAATCAGGGTTAAAAATGTGCAGCATATGTACCTTTTCTGGTGTGTTTAGTGTTTTTGTGATTCGGCTTCCCACAGTGTACTTGTGTCTTCTCTCTGCTGTCCACAGACATCCTTCAGTACTACCTGAAATGCACCACCGGACAGGTGAACCCCTTTCAGCCGGTATGTATGAGTCTCCTGTCTTGTAGGTCTAATGATAAATGATCTTCATTAGATTAAATGGGTGCCAGTGACTTCACCTACGAAGGTAACTGGTCTGTTTTGGAGTCAATTGGCTAATGAATGAGGTTTCTCCCAGTAGCACCCCTTTGTTTTCCGGCCTGGAAAACCCAGTGGTAATGACTGGAGTGCACTACCGGCTCAGCGCTTCAGGCTTACTGGCACCTCTGTGCGAGGATCGACCTCGTTACAGTGAAACGGGGTTACCGTGGCGACTCGTGGCTGTCCTCCATTAAGGTCTGCGGGTGTTGATAAATACCATTTATGACAAACGTATTTGTGTAGAGGGAGCCTGGTAATAAATGATCTGAGGGTCGTCTTGCGGGAGGCAGGGAGATGCTGGCGTGTACTTTAGTGTCACTGCCAGAGCCACCCTTCTAGCCTGGTAAATAGTCACTGATCACTAGGAATCACTTGCTTTTCCCAGACTTTTGATTTCGACATGCCTGTCAAGGTGTTTACCACGCTCCCGCCTTTTTGAAACGTTTTTGAAATTGCTTTTCAAAATCTTAATACATCTTAAACACTTGACACTGTGAGCTCTGCTCCTGGCTTTTAATTCGCTGTGAGTTCCCCTCGTCCTGCGTATGTGTGGCGGGATGCTGCATGAGCCCAGGTCAGTTTCTACCCACTCACTGAATAATGAAGAACGCTGCATCTCCAAAGGCCAGTTTAATGAGGCTCAGGTTTGCTGAAAGGAAGAGCCCTGGGTTCTGTGAGAAATTAAAGGATAGGCTGGTAAGTCCAGCGTCCTCACTGTGATTGGCTCTTGAGTGGCATGTGCCCCACCCCATTTTCACTGTACTCTAGTAAGAGTAGGTAAAGGTAACTACTTTGGGTTATTGTCCTCCTGAGTTTCTTTTGGGTGTGAGTATGCAAACGAGGCTGTCAGGCTGACCAGGGTGTCGCTGCTGTGCCACAGAAGCTGTCAGGAGGACACCGGGCCCTGGTGGAGATGCAGGACAACATCGCCGAGCTGCTGCACACTGCAGTCAAAGACTACCCTCAGAGCAAGGTGCGAGTGCATCTCTGTCTGTCTGTCTGTCTGCCTGTCTCTGTCTGTCTGTGCCAAGGACTACCCTCAGAGCAAGGTGCGAGTGCGTCTCTGTCTGTCTGTCTGCCTGTCTCTGTCTGTCTGTGCCAAGGACTACCCTCAGAGTAAGGTGTGAGTGCGACTCTGTCTGTCTGTCTGCCTGTCTCTGTCTGTCTGTGCCAAGGACTACCCTCAGAGCAAGGTGTGAGTGTGACTCTGTCTGCCTGTCCCTGTCTGTCTGTGCCAAGGACTACCCTCAGAGTAAGGTGCGAGTGTATCTCTGTCTGTCTGTCTGCCTGTCTCTGTCTGTCTGTGCCAAGGACTACCCTCAGAGTAAGGTGCGAGTGTATCTCTGTCTGTCTGTCTCGGTCTGCCTGACCCTGTCTGTCTGCCTGTCTCTGTCTGTCTTTGCGAATGTGTCATTGTCTGTGTGTGTCTGTGTGTGTGTCTCTGTGTCTGTCTGTCTGTGTTTTTGCGTGCATATGTCTGTGTGCGCGTGTCTGTCTATGTGTGTGTGTGCATCTGCTTGTGGGTCTGCGTGTGTATCTATGTATGTCTGCGTGCATGTGACGTGTGCCTCTGCATGCGTACATGTGTGTGCGTAAGCGTGTGTGTCTGCGTGTGTGTTTCTCTGTCTAGCAGGAAAGCAGAGGTTGTTCTCATGAAGTACAGTTCTCAGACCCTCCCTGACAATACGAAGGTCACTCTATCCCTCCTTTCAAATCAGCAGAAAGGCACAATGAGCACTCTGCTGTATTAATGGAAATGGGCACTAAAAGTTGCTTTTGGGACAGCAAAAGCAAAGTGGCCATGCTTTGCTTTCGTGCCAATAGTGTGCTGGCCCAGACCGGTGATTTCAAAGAAGCTCACTGGCTGACAGTGAGAATCCAGTGTCCTGCCCAGACCTGCCTCCCCAGGATATCCACTCAAATCTAGGATTCACTCTTTGGTTTTCCTGGATATACAGCCCTCATTATTCTCCAGTTTAATGCTGTTAAGTCGTTTCCCGCTTGTCCTCTCTATTGAAATGATGTTAAGCACACCACTGTGAAATCACATAGTTGATATTACAGTCAGTCAGGTTATAAATAATTCCTATGTGAAAGTAGTAAATAGTGTGCAGACACTTCTGCCCTGCCTGAATGAGCACCGTCCCCCCATTTATTGTTCTATATTCCCTTTCTGGGAAGGTACGAGTGCGTGATTTTAGAATTGTGACTTTTTTCGGTTGAACAGGAGAGTCTGGAGCAGATCCAGGGGGTGTTGAACGCCACGGAGATCAGCCTGCACCAGCTGACGGCCCTGGTGGACTGCCGCAGCCTGCACATGGTGAGCGAGGCTCCCTCCTTCCCGTCTCCTGCCGCGGCTGCTCTGTAGTAGCTCACACGTATGGCTTATTGTTTGGTTGGTGCCATTTTCTGAAGACCGCTCTCTCTCACTGTTCGAGAGTCCCGCTGGCCGTGAGAGCAGGGGAATCGAGCAGTGGGGGGCTGATGTCCCATGCGGGGGTGTGTTGTGTGCTTTAACGCTTCACCTGCACGTGGGCGGCGTCTGAGTCTGTCCCGCCCACGGACTGCGAGCAAGCGGCCGTCTCCATGTGCCATGTGAGCTGGCCCCCGCAGGCCGGGGGAGGTGGGGGCGCACGCCGCATGTGTCAGTGCATTGGCAACCGCGCGTAGGACGAGCTCGCTGAGTGCTCTGCTTCTCTCTCCCGTCGGGGGCTTCGTCCGACTGCCTGGCTGTTGTGGAGGGGTGGGCTGAGGGGATGGCGAGTTGCTGAGCTGCCTCGGCAGCTTGCAGAGCCACGTGCCGCCATGGGCCGCACACATCACACACACTGGTCCTGCGTGCGTGGCGGTCCTCAGGCCAACGACCTGCAGTTGGTTCTCCTGTTCCTGTACATGCACAGAGCACGAGCCATACGTGGTCCTCCTACAACGCAGGTGTGAATTGTGTACAGGGCATGGCACGGCCATACACACACCCTACAGATATATCACGTATTAGTCATATGCATCAGTAGCTATATATTTATTTAGTGGGTGAGTATAGTGTCTCAGATCAGATGAGTGACCTCAGCCTGCCTGTCTATACATCTGAAATGTTTCTCTGTTCTTGTGTGCTTGCTGTGTTAATTTGTTCAGTGCTGATGAAGGTTGATTGAGAGATTCTTTTTTTATAGGCTTACCCATTAGAAAATGTAGACTTTTCTTAAATTCCTTGGATTTAAACAGATTGGTCCAGAACTGGCTGAGTGGAAATTAAATCACAATAGTTTTAAACTGGGTGTAACAAACTTTTTTTTAGCAATAAGATACATTTTAAGATCTCTATATCATGTATAGACACCGATGAGCTGAAACGTTATGGCTGGGCGTCACAAAGTTCCATGCCCTGTGTGTCGTGACAGATGACTCCCATGGACATTACATTAAAATGATCTGCCATGTGTATAACAGCAGCCCTTCTGGTGGTTTGTACCAGACGGGACAGCACCAGACCTCATTCACATCTCGCATCAATGAGTTTTGGCTGCCCAGCACCCAGTCATTGGTTCCTGGTTTCTCCCTCCTCAGATCGCTCTCACTTTCACGTCATTCACTTCACGTTGGGATTGCTGTAATGTTTTTTATCCATTGGTGGATGCCGCTCATGTTGGCAGTAGCTATAATCTCAGCACAAGGTGGCAGTGTAAGCCCAATGTCATTTTTTCATGGAGGATGGATCTTTAGCAGTTTCTGGGAGAGCTGCCTCCTCGAATATGCACTCTGTTCAACAACACCCTCTGCGGCTTGCTTTTCTTGTCCCCATCAGGACTACGTTCAGGCCCTCACTGGCCTTTGCTACGACGGAGTGGAGGGTCTCATCTACCTGGTCCTGTTCTCCTTCGTCACTGCACTCATGTTCAGCTCCATTGTCTGCAGCGTGCCTCACACCTGGCAGGGCAAGAGGTAATGACCCCCCCCCCAAATCAGCTCCTCTGTGGGTCCCCCTGCATCTATCATCTTCGTCCTCAGCATCTGTGTAACTCCCCCCCCATCCTCCAGTGTTTACATTCAGAGTTTTTTTTTTCACCTACCTTTATTTTGACCGCTCCCTGATTTGGAAAGACCAGTCCTCAGAAGTTCACCAAAGGACATAATCCGGAGAATGGGGGGTCTCACCATGAGACGTGTCCTGCTCTGATGCCATGGACACTGAGAGGGGAGATGCTTGCTACTTAACGGCATATGTCCAGCTACACTTCTTGCAATCGGGGCCTAAGATTTGGTCGGCAGAACACACTTTCACAGATTGAGGTTACCGACATCCCAGGGTACAGAAGATTTGAATCCTGGGAATGTCTGACCGAATCAGTCTGTGGAAGTGCCGTTTCTAAGGTGGAGGGATTCCTGTAACAGTGATTTGAAGCTGTCCTGAAAGCCCGTGCCTGTGTTTAACCCTGCTTTGGCCACCTTATCCGTCATTAATTGCGAGAAACTGCACGTTTGGGGAAACCTCTTCATGTTCAGCTCTCTGCCTCCCGTGAGAGAAACCTGTCCCCCGTCCTTCCTGTCTGCAACAGTCGTCTTCGTCCTGTGTTTTAACTTGGTGTCTGCTTCGAGCAAATCAGAGAGGACACTGCCCCCTCCTGGAACATTCTGCCGCCTGACGAATTTTCCTTGTTTGTGCTTCTGCAAAAGCTGGCCGTTCACTCAGTTCATGCTGCCCAGGTGGTCGGCCGATAACAGCAGAGATGTCTGAAACAGACGTGTCCATCTCAGCCCTGCACAGTAAAGGGGCTGTCAGACTGAGAGCTACACTCACACAGAATGACAGAAATCACTTCATATCAGAATGAAATGGAGATATGTGGTCTAAGCAGCTCGAGGGCTCTGTAAATAGCCATGCCGGGCCGAGCATATGGAGTTCAACACAGCAGTCTGTGTGTGCTCTCTTGTTGATTGAAAAGCCTGAATCGAAAGACATAGTTGCAGTCACCAGCCCATAACGTCATATGGCCTGTGCACAGGAATCATTGACGTGTGTGCAGTGCCTGTTAAGACTGGCCCTGTTAGTACCGTATTCCCCTGATCATTGTGCATGCTGGTATTCGCATTAGTCCATATTTATAGGAGCATAAACTCATGTTCTTTTAATGCATCTGCCCCTTGGCTCTCTTATCCAACCCATAATAAGCTGATTTTGTGGCACTTGTTCCGAGAGATTAATGTTCCCTGATTGCAAAATTTAATGGCATCATTGTGAAATGCTGAAGATTTTATCAACACTAGAGCTATGTGTTCATTACCGAAAGCCATATTTTTGCTAGTATGTTTTTAATCTGATTTTTTAATCTACAACAGTAGGCAATGTGTTGGCTACTTATTCAAGGGAAGAATGAACTGTTACTGACAGTTTAGTGTTTTCATTGTTATTTAGGTTAAGAAGATAGTCGATGTAGTGTGGGTTTGTATTTCAATGATATATTCCATAGAATCCATTCATGGGGTTATTTTACTCATGTGGCGGCCATTATGCAGTCCGAACGTTTTTGAAAGACATGCAAACAGCATTTGTGGTAGTGAGATGACTAATTCTAAAAGAGCCCACTAGGTGTCTCCAAACTCAACTTGTAACACCTGGCCTCCAAATCTACTCCCATCCTCATTTTCTATTTTTGTTAATATCTGGTCATTTCACCCTTTTAAAAACGACACGAGAATCTTTTCTTATGCTGCAGGTCTTTCGCTCATTTATCCTCGGCTGTCTATCCAGTATTAAATCGGACTCAAAGCAATGAAACGAGGTGAATGGCTGTTGAGATGTTCAGCCTAGGGATCCGTGCTCAGCCCCTTGCTTCTCTGTGTGCTCTCTAATAGCTAAACACTGCATGCTTCTCCCTTTTCTCCTTTCATGGTGATGGAACAAAATTCGGATTGTCCATGAACCGGCAGGGTGACCCTGGCCCGCGTGTGGCCGTCACGCGGCGCCCCCTGCTGGCCGTGTCTCACTCTGCTGTTCTCTTGGTTCCCGAAGGAATGAGGAGGATGGCGAGGAGGAGTCCGTGGCTCCCAGCAGCCGGCAGCAGCAACGCGATAGCCTGTACCGCGTGCACATGCCTAGTCTGTACAGCTGCGGGAGCAGCTTTGGTAGTGAGGCCAGCATCCCCGCGGCCGCGCACACCGTCAGCAATGCCCCCGTCACAGAGTACATGTGAGTCGCACGCGCCCTCAGACCCTGTGCATGAATGTGCCCATCTCCACGGTAACGCCCCATTGCCGTGGCAATCGGTTTGCCCTCCTCCACCGGGACATGCTCCACCAAACACCCCCCCCCCCCCCCCCCCCCCCCCCCCCCACTCTGATGCTCTCGTGCACTGCCCAGTGTACTTAGAAATATGGGCTAAAGCCCCTCTGTGAAAGTACCCACCCCCAGTATGGCGCTAAAAAAGTGCCCAGTCTAAAAAAAAAAAAAAAAAGACCCATTTGCTGCATGTTGTTTGTTCGTTTTGAATTGACACCAGATGACAGCAATGTAGTATGGTGAGGAGTCTGCATGAAAGTTAATCATGACTCGGGGGCACAGGTGGGGCTCCAGGTCTGACTGATGGCCGGGGTTTCCCCACAGCCCCTGTTGAGCACCCCCACGTCGGTGTCAGTCTCGCAATGGGAAGTCCTCTGCGTTCCCACCCGCGGGAGCCCCACGGTGCCGCTGTAATGGTCTCTCGTTTCTGTATTGTGACACAGGAACCAGAATGCAAACTTTCAGAACCCGCGGTGTGAGAACACCCCTCTGATTGGCAGAGAGTCCCCACCGCCCTCTGTAAGTCCCAGCTTTGTTCACTTCTAGTAACACTCCCCAGGGTCATTTTGGCAGCCATGATTTAGAAAAACACATTTTTTATAATCTGGTTACCCCCCCCCCCCCCCACCCCCCTCACAGGTCTCTTGTACATGCACACCTTAGCAAACTGAGCCCTTAAAGCAGTGTTTCCAAATCCAGTCCTCGGGGACCCACAGCCGGTCCACGTTTCTGCTCCGTGCCAGACAGCCCACGTCTTTGTTCCTGCTGTGGACTGTCTGTGGATCCCCAAGCACTGGATTGGGAAACACTGCCTTAAAGGAAGCACAATTCTGCCTTATGAACGCAGTGGGCTGAGTGAGGTCGCTTGTGGGAGCTCTGTTACTGGGCCAGGTGATGCCTTTCGGGGAAAAAGCTGACATGTGGGCCGTTTGGTGTCCAGTCTGCACCCTGGTCACCTCCAGCCTTCAGGCCCATCAGAGACACCTCATCACAGCGTCTTACTGTACCCGCCAGCCATTTAGTCCTTCAGAGATTTGCTGTGATATTTTGCCATACATCTTATACACATGCCATTCTGTCAGTCACTAGTCTATTCCAGGTGGATTCCTGGGCCTTTAATCTTTGTGGCGATTCTCCTGACCTCTATATGAGTATAAAAAAGTCCTTTCAAAATATCTACATTTGCAG
>JAODKL010000095.1:21725837-21762492 GCA_026780765.1 Petrocephalus schoutedeni | reverse complement strand
TTTTTGTTTTTTTAATTGCATTACGGACAATAAAGAACTTTATCACAATATTCTAATTTTCTGTGACAGTCCTGTATGTGCGCCCCCCCCCCCCATCCCCACCCCACCGCACCTCCACTTTTTGGTCTCTGGCATTCTGCTCCTTTTAAAATACATTTTTATAAATATTTTTGCTTTTGCAAAAGCAAAATGTGTGGCGCGAAATCCTCAGGCAGCGAAACGGGCTGCTTTATTTACATTTACGATCGGCTGCCTTTCGTGAGAAAAACGAGGCTCCGGCCCCATGAATATTTAAGCTAGCTGGGCTTTGGCTCAAATAACCAGCCCTTCAGGATCAGCCCAGAACGGGGGCTGAGCTCGACCATGATTCTCCAGCCTGGTTTTCTTCAGGAAAAATGCTAGGAGCTGTGTTGCAGCTGAAGTGGTGCTGGAGGCAGATGTCCGTGAGAATGTGGCACAGATGTGGAGCCAGCCCTCTCCTCCTAGACAATAGCAGGCATAGTGTAATCTGACGTGTGGCCCTGCTTTTGCAGAGATGTGACTGATCCAAGGCTTTGGCAGCCTGTGGGTACAGGCCCTGTCAAGCATATTAGCCAGTGAGTGGTCAGTTCTGGGGCGTTTCTGCTCTGCAGCTGTCTGCGCATTCGCCCGGTGTATTCCTGCTCAGCAGATATGATCTTTCTCTGTACAGCTTGTCCATCTCCTTCCTGGTTGGCATCATCCTTGCCTTCTGTTCCTCCACCCCTTGGGGGGGGGGTGTTACTTTTGGAGTGCTTTGAGTCGCTCTAGCGTAAGGGGGCACGAGGTGTAGGTGATCTTTCTCTGAGCCCTCTTGGGGGTTCCTTATCTCAGTGAGGCCAGAATTGAATTCCAGCCGTATCAAGGTATTTGCAGCTGCTACGTGTTGAAAAACTCAAAAGCCGTTCAGCAAATTAGCTGCTTTGCTCATCAAAATACTCTCTAGTGCAATACAAGGGCTGTCTGTATTATGTGGCTCTTTTGCCCTTGACTGCATTTATAAGCAGGTTTGGCAAAAGAAGTGAAGATGTATATCCTGTTTTACCACTCTTACGGGATAATCCCATTGAATCCTGCTGACTGCTCGTGTTCCCCCTGTGACGTCTGTATGTCTGTCATTTTCTATTGTAGTGCGTGCGTGTTGTATGCACACTTACACTTACACTTAGCATACATTTCTAAGTATATTTCCTCATCTCTTAATTCCGTATAAACACAGGATTATTTTACATGTAACACTCAATTAGTCTTGGCTCGGAGTAGCACTGGCTTGAGTATGTTCTATGCGATAAATTCGTTATTTGTTAGGACTAGCTATAGTAGCTTGGCAGTCGCACGTTTGTGTGTCGCTGTGTAGCCGACTGTGACAAGTGGGAGCAACACCAATAGGTGGCACGTTTCGATCTTCGCCGGGCTTTTCTCATGACTGGGATGCAAGCTGGTCTGTCCTTCTGTTTGCACAAGGCGTCAGTGACGCAAACGTTATTTGTGCTTCTACTCTGGCCAATCGCATTCTCTGTCACTGTTAAGTCGGCCTGTTAAATCACTGTTGGAGGAATCGCTGTCACCAGAGACCCTGTTTGAGGACAACTGCAAAACCGAACGGGCCCGTGGGCTTTGAAATCAGTCGGCTTCTGGTCAACTCTCCATTTGTTTTTACATCAGGCTGTCCAAATGACTCTGAGTGTTTTTATCTGTGTTTTTGTTGCCATCTGTTATTTGTATGTTGTGCATGTTAAGCTTCTACAACAACTGTTAATGTCCTTAAGTTAATGTCCTTACTCACTCATAAACATTCTCCAGTCCTTCAGGATAATGAGGTGACTTTACTTTGTTTTCATTCCCATTCGCAGAACCCTGCAGGGTTTAAGTATGGTAATTGAATTAGCAGTGGGGTAATTGAATTGTCTTGTTTTGTGAAAGCCGTAATTGCAAGCAGGTTTAGCTGACCAAATATTAAAAGACTTTTTGAAATGACCATTTCTAATGAAGCCTCCTGCCTGTTTTGGCTCACTGTGTTCCTGTGGCTATTCGCCCCTTTCTTCCTCCACAGTATACCTCAAGCATGAGGGCAAAATACCTTGCCACGAACCGGCCTGACCCCAACAGTTCAGCAGAACAATAAAACCAATTATTTCACACCTCAGCAGCAAGTCTGGACCCGGACTCGTCTCAGAAATCCCTCCAATGTTCCACCACCTCCCACCCCTGGACTCATTCCCATTCTTGTTCTAAAAACTTGACATCCGCCTCTTACCGTACCTCCACTCTTTGCCACCCCGTTCGGCGATCTTCAGCTGAGCCATTTGAAAGCAGACAGGCACCCCTCCGTCTTGTCTTGTGAACACAGCCCATCTGTGTTTTGAAAGCCTTTGTGATGCAAGGGGTGGGTGTCATGGTTCAGGCAACACTTCTAGGATCAGGTCACACACACCACTAGGGGGTGCCATGGAGTCTGTACCAGCAGAGAGCCATAACATGCTTGGAAATTCTCCTGGCAGTGCCCTAACACCCTCACTCCGTGTGTCACATACTGCCACTCTTCTGCTGTGCGCTGTGGGCCCTGTCTCGCGTTCAGTGGATGGGAATGATAGCCAGTCACGGTCTTTACACGCACTTTTCACACTGGAGCATCACTTTTATAAACCAATGTCAGAAGGGTCTATTGGCATGTTTAAAACTTCTTACAGCTTAAACTATAAAAGTTTACTGATGACAGCTGTTTATTCTTGGTGCAGTATGATTAGGGAGTTTTGCTCAGTGGCTTGCTATAAACTTACGTGTAGACTGAAAATATATAACTGTGTATCGCTTGTCCTCTCTGTTGCCATTTTCTGTTCAAAGTGCACAATGCTTAATCGTGAATATGTAGATATTACTCCACTGCTGATGCTAATTGATCTTTTGAATCTAAGAACCTCAGAGTGGAGTTGACTCCATGAGTGCGGAAATGAAGTAGATGTTTCGGAATGCAGTGGCCTCCGTTAATGTACGTATTCTCATTGCTGTTCCGAGAAGAGTGGCGTCTCGCTTCAGAGCCTAAACTGGCGCCTATAGCCAGAAGTAAGGATTCTTTAAAGGTCATCTTAACTTTAAGCAGATAAATTAACAGGAGCGGTTTTTAAAATAGATGTTTCATTAGTCATATCGGCCTGGACTGGAACTGTATTCTCTTAGTGTTAGTTCTGCTCAGGAAGACCTCAGTCTCCACCATCCATCTTAAACCGTTCTGCGTCTACCTTTATATGATGTCCTAAAAACTTACTTGGGAGGACCATTTAAAAAGGCGTTTATTCGATTGGCACTGAAAGGTGGGGTATTTCACTTCATTATCCTGGTCTTGTGTTTACTTTAATACACACTTGATGATACTTGCTGACCAGTTTTACTATTACTGTGCAAGACAATTGAAATTTGTATTGGTGTCTGCAGGGTAACTTAATAAATATACTAGGGACCATTGGACACTTACTTCAGCTGAGGGTGTCCGTCTGTCTCCGGTCTCCTTCCTGGTGATATGCCGCTGTCCTCAAAGGCACTGATGTACCGTTCAGCTTTACTCGACCTGTACGCACGTGGGCACGTGTCAGACGTGGACCCGGAGGATGAATTCTGTCGCACCCGGCGGCCAAGCTGGTTGTGAGCTGGACTTTTAGCGGGACGGTGGAAGGTGGCATGGAGACCAGTGCCAAAAAAAAAAAAAAAAAGCGGAGACCGAGGCAGGAGGACAACTCGGAGCTGCTCTGTTTTCACCTGCGAGCGAACGGCTGCCGAAACGCGGGACTGAAAGCGGAGAAGTCGTGTATTTTATTTTTCCTATGTAAGCAAACTTCTGGTGCTCTTTTAATGTGATAATGTGACTAACAAAACTAATGATATTGGGGTTTTTTCGGGCTTTTTGTATGTTTTCACTGTTGTACTAAGACACGCTCAGAATCTGGTTTGTATTTTTTTTTTTGTCTGTGTTAATTCCTACGCTGGTGGGTGGGGTGGGTCTGTCTGTTCTGTTTTGCCACACACAGGTATGTTTCATTGTTACTGGAAAGCACAAGTGTTTTATCGTGACGAACAAGGATCCTCGCTGAGCGACAGCCAGCACGCCCGGACTTTATGAGCGCCGCGCGGAAAGCCGCTGTGAAACGGAGAAACTTTCCTTTGGACATGTAAAATACTCCTGCTGTGAAGATGTCAGCTTAACGACGTTCTTGTGCTAGTGTCGGCGTGTCCGTGCGTGACGTGGTAGGTGTCGTTCGCTTGCCAGTGGAAGAGGCGCACAGCCTCCTTTCCCTCAAACACCCCTCACCCGCCCCCCCCCAGCTCAGTCCCGGAGCTGGTATCTGCTGTGTCATGAATGACCAAAACTGCTAAAGACGTTGCACAGAGAGAAGCCATATCATGTGACATGGGGAATGGGGGAGAACCCAAGGCAATTATGATAAAAGTACACAAGGGTGTAAGTCAGGTGCGTCACCTTTACTTTACAGGAACATTCTATGTTATGTGTAATTGTGTATTCTTTTTTTCACCTTAAAACATGTTGTGTGCTGAGGGAAACTTTTATCATTACTGGATGACAAATGCACATCTTGGCAGAAGCACAGGCTTCATCCCATCATAACTGTTTGTTAAAAAGTGTTGGCTGGAATCCTCCTTTGAGGAAGGTGGTGTGAAGGCCGATGTCTTGAAGCAGACTGAGTACAGCACATACAAACCAACTTCCTCTTAAGCATTTTTTTATCTTCATGATATCACTGGCAACCTGAACAACCAAATGACTCCTGTAAAACCTGAGCCCTGCTTAAAAAAAACTAAACTTTTATTTTCTGTGGGAGAGATCTCTGTGAGACAATCTTACTGTTTTTAAATTAGTAACTGCTAGAATTATGTATATTTAGCTTAATGTTTGCACGAAGAAAAAACAAACTGGTTTGTGAAAATTACCTTTGCAGATATTTGAAACCATATCTTTCTGTTTCTGTTTTTAAAATTCTGTTTGCTTTCATTTATTCAAGAAAAATTACAAAGTACATCACCTTATTTCTTTGTGAACAAATACTTTGGTCTTAAATGCTCTGTTTTGATAAACGGTCTTACAGTAATAACTTTCTTTTAGCGATTTATAAAATATTGTACATGTAAAACCTGTGATTCCATTGAGCTTGAATTCAATGTCTTAAAATCTATTAAAATACATTAACAGATACAATTCTCAATATTCACTATTGGTCACATCTCCACTCGACGTTTTCCTTTATTTACACACTGTTGATTCAAGTTGTGTGTTGTGCAAACCCAAGATTAGTCATGCTATGTAATGATTGTATTATTAAGTTGGGATCGCGCAGTAATTGACATGAACTACCGCATGAACAATTTCATTTATTTTGTGTGGCCAAAAGATGGCGCTGTTACTGCATAGGTATTATTTTGTGTGGCCAAAAGATGGCGCTGTTACTGCATAGGTAAAACTATGTCACATAGTGCGCTCGACTCTCAGCGAGTGTCCTATCGAAGTACAAAAAGTGGAATATTTTATGATGAAGGAACTTTAATGTCCTTTGATTTCTAGTTTGTTCTTGCAATGTTAGCATGTCTGAAATGCACAATCGGTGCTGTCGGCATTGAAACAATGACAAATTAAAGTTTCTTTGTTTGAACCATCTCTAAATCACACATATATTAACATAATAGGTGTTGATCCTGCCTCTTATTAGTCTTAAAAGAAGGGGCTCCCCTGTTTAAATGTATATATGCCTCTTAATTATCTACCAAGCTGTTTTATACCTGTAACACGTCTGTAACTGTCGCAGTTTGTAGCCCTACAGCTTAGAGATCAGTGATGTGTTTAGGAGGCTGTCAGTTCAAATGCTGGGGCTCGCAGAGCCAGTATCACCGCTGGGCCCTTGAGCAAGGCCTTTAATCCCAGCTGCTCTAGCGGTGCTGGATGCTGGCAGACCCCAAAGCTGCTTCCTGTCTGTATATACGCGCGTGTGTGCGTGTGCGTGTGCGTGTGCGTGCGTGTGTGTGCGTGTGTGTGCGTGTGTGTGTGTGTGTGTGTGTGTTTGTGTCTTTCAAGGGGAGCAGGATGGAGCATTACAGAAAACAACTTGCAAATAAAGTGATTCTTTTTAACTCTTTTTAAGCCATGATACTCAAACTTGGGTGCCCCCTTCCCCCACCGTCCTCAAACACAAGGTTAGATGCAAGCTAACGTTCTTAATTCGACAGCTGCTGGCGAGGGTGCTCTCTCTTCCCGCCCCGACTAAGCACCCTGGCTGGGATCCAGCACATCCCTAAGCAGTGTGGACAGGGGTGTGTTGTGCTCGTGACCCCACTTGTGAAGCCGTGGGAGGTCAGGCCTCCGCCGCCTCCCTGTGCTGGGGTCACCGCTGGGACAGACAGGCGCTCTCTGGAGTCGGCCCATTGTCCTGGCCCCCCTCCCCGTTAGGCAGCTGTGAACAGAGCAGTCTGAGCTGTGAGAGACTTCGCTCTCCCTGAAATCTGTGCCCCTCTTGTGAACCCCAGCCCGTCCAGAGAAGCTCCACTGTGGATTAGTCAGTGGAGAACCAGTGTGTTCTGGAGCAACAGCTGAACCTTAAGGCTATCTCCCTAAACCACATTGCTCTAGTTAAGCCCCATCAGTGCGGTTGAGCTTAAAGAGCTCAGCTTAGCTTAATGGGTCCCCAGAAGGACTCAGAAACATATTTAATATGACATAAGAAATACCCAACTATTGTGTTGGCTATTTAAATACGCTTCCAGTTCCTTCATGCATCTTCAAACCAAGCAACATGAGATGATGGGTGCAGCAGTTTGTTATTTGATGTGACTCTGGGGCTGGCTTTGGACTGAGGAATTCAACACTAATAATTATTAAAATGGCAACTCGGCTGAGAAATAAAGGAATAACAGGCCGATTGTTTGTTTGTCAACAGGCTGGGCTTGTTTTTTCCCCAGTTTGGAATTGGCCCGCTAATGAAGCAGTGCTTTACTATAAGAGAGCACGGGTCAGTGACAAAGTGGTGCGTCCCTTGTTTTTTAGGACATGGAATCCCTCCCGTTCGATGGATGGAAGGAATGCATCACTAATGAGTTTAAGTGGAACGCGGAGGGCCCGGGTGAGGCGGTGAGCAGGAGCCCTTGACCCCCGACAAAACTGCTCTGTAACGTGGCGGGCGGGTTGCCAAGTAGCAGATGTGAGAGGCAAGGATGTCATTCATGCTCTTTAGACCGTTGCGGGCATGGTGCCGGCTTTAGGCAACCACTAAGAACGAGACGTC
This sequence comes from Petrocephalus schoutedeni, assembly GCA_026780765.1. NCBI lineage: Eukaryota > Metazoa > Chordata > Actinopteri > Osteoglossiformes > Mormyridae > Petrocephalus > Petrocephalus schoutedeni. The sequence continues at coordinate 21,755,194 of JAODKL010000095.1, read as the reverse complement.
CCCCCCGAAATCCCATGGCATTTGTCTCTCTTTAAAATAGTTCATGCATTTTTCCTAAATTTGAAACCCACATATGTATATGGTATTGTATATGGAATCATTTGAAATGGATGGTTTGCAAACCTTCGTGTTGACAACTGTTTGACAGGTTTGTCGCTGTTAATCATGGTACAGAGTGACACTGTGCTGCAATCAAAGAGAATGTTAATGCCCCCACCCCACCCCACCCCCTTCCAGGGCCAGTAGGGTTTGTTCTGCACAGTTTGTTTGTTTGGCTCGTTGCTACCAAAAAGGCAAAAGCCTTCAGAGGCCGCTTTGGTAAAATGGGTCTCTATTATATAAGCAAACAAAAAATATGGTTTCTCAGAAGACGAGAATGTGCATCTCCAGCCTTTGGGAGCCCCTTCCAGAGGGGCTCTGATGGCCACCCAGTGAGACCAACGTCTGAGAAATCCCGGACGTCCCTTGCATACCAACAGTTTTCTTATTGGATGGTGGTTCGCTGTAATGCAAACAAATACATCAGACGAAACGGTCATGCCTGTGAACGTCTGGAAAATGTCATCAAAGTGGAGCACAGTAGGCACTGACTGGTAAATTGCTCCCTGGTGTCCACTTAGCTGTGAATTTTTCTTATAGCAGCATTCTGTAGAGCATGGTATGTGACCTCTGCGTTAGATTGGCGAGATGCTGCCTGGTGTCATTGTGTGTGCACGTGAAAAGCAAGATATGAAGGGATTTGCATGTGTATTTATGTTATTTTTATGTTATTCAATTAATATTTTTTGTCATAGAATTTTTGTGCTTCAGAAACATTAGAACAAACCAACTAACCTTTAACCTTTTCGGCCAACTAACCTTAACCAAAATTGTTTTGAAGCTTTTTGTCCCTAAATGGCATCCTTATGTTGAATTTCCGAAACGCACTCAGTCCACAGGAAACGTTTTTCAAAAAAAATTCTATGGACTTGGTGAGTTTTGGGAATTTTATTGAAAGTTCTTCTTTGGATTACCCGTGGACATTTGGTTCCCAATATGATGAGGAAGACCGACTTTAGGTCACTGGGAGTCTCACCTTCTACAGAAAATTAATCTGAAGTTCTTCTCGTTTTTGTCAGTATTTGCAAATGTACCTTTTATTGAGGTTTTATTTTATTTCTTAAAGGTACTGATTTCCTGTAGGAATAATTCTGAAGTGGCGTGCTTACGTATATGTCAGCAGAGAGAGCGGTGCTCTCTGGTGCAGCTTGCAGGCTGGTGGTGCTGAAAGATCTCTGAGGACCAGCAGGCATGGAGACCAGCCCTGCTGATCTCTCCTCTGAAGCGGCACTGAAGGGGAAGCCGCCGCATTCTTGGTGTCCATGTCCATGTTATTCACGCTCCGGAGACCGCTTTAACTCACCTAACTTGCATCTGTAAAGATGGGTGGGAACGATTTTTTTTTTTTTAGCTGGTCTTTGTCTAGTTTTGTTAATGCTCAGGTTTTTTTTAATTATTATTTAAACTCACCCCTTTAGCCCCTGCCTTTCATACTGAGTAGAAAACCAGTCATTGGAGGCAGCTGAATTCACGCTTTGCCATCTAAGTCTGTTAACTTCCTTACACCACCCATCTATCCTTGATCTAACTTTCCTTGACGTTTTGTTAAATTGCAGTGAAAACCTTAATCTTTTTTTCGGTTTTTAAAAATGTTGGGGTTAGCCAGGATTTCTTGCTGTCCAAGGAAACAAGGTATGAAACCCTATTATTTAAATGAGTAGTCCACATTTCCCAGAAAACAGGAAAAACAATAGTGCTCTGTGCAATGTTAACAGGGCAGAATAACACATGAAGCTGTAAATGGTCAACAGTGGTTTATCGTCAAGTGCCAGTATACTCCTCTGCAGAGATTTGATCGACACCCAATTTCTGAAATACTCAGCAACATGCTATTGATATTGGCCTTGTGATTTACTTTATGGGAATGTTTTCTCTGATAGTCCACAGGTTTTATGCTGGAAAACAAAGAGTAATAAGCTGTCTGGTTTTTGTCATGTCCATCCAGACAATAGTTTTGTTGCCTTCAAGTTGCAGACTTATGCACGACCTTCCAGAGAGGGGAGTCCCACAGAAATGCATGCAAGTTGTGCCACGAGGGCCATCTGTGTCTCCGAATGTACCCATTAGGAGAGGAGAGCATTGTCTGTGGGCCTCCAACCCACTGAGAGGCCTTTTCACACTGCGCCCTGTGTTGAGGTGACTCTGCAAGTGAGTGCAAGCTTAACACAGAGATGCAAAGAGGATCCAGACAGGCCTGCTCAACCCGCACCCACCCCATGCATTTTTACCACATGGATAAAACTGTCGGTTCCTGTGGCTTAGCAGCTTTTAGGAGATGCATCGTTCTTTCCATGATAGCAAGATGCCGGCTTGACAAATTAGAAAATTACAAGTTATTTTAGTTCTGCAGGGATGAGAGGAAATAGCTTCAGATATTGCAAAAGGAAAATAATAACAAGCACCACGTTGCCTTGCTGAACTGCATGGCAGCTGCCTGATTGGCTGTCCTTTCATACGGCAAAAAACATCCACCAGGAAAGCTTTCCAAAAGTGGTCACTCATATTGCCTTAGGGGGAGACATCAGACTAGGTGCTATATAGGACTGTTGATTTTGGTGGACTAGGGTAGTTGGGGGAAGGGGCTGAGGTTGGGGTTTTATAGTGCCTGAGAAGCTTTTTCGAGGGTAACATTTATGTGATGTTTTCCTTTATGTTCGGCTTGTATGGGAAGCATCCAAGAATAGTCAGATATGACCTCTGTCATTGTCTTTCCTTATCTGCATCTGGCTAGTCGTGGAAATGGAGGAAAAGCTGGAAAGATACCGAAAAAGAGCAAGACGAGAATAAACGTGATATAAAAAGTGGCATGAAACGGGATCCTATATCCATCAAGTGGACAGTTTGTTTAAAAAGGAAATAGCTTCTCTTTGCAAGAAAAAATATGTCACATGGCTAAAGATTGATGATGACCGTGATTTTCCCAAAAGAAAGGTATCTCTTTGTTGATTGATTTTTCCATTTAATTAATTCTGACAGGAACAGATTTCTGCACCTGTTTTTTTATTTTGGGTTTGGAGGTAAAAAGCTGAGTGCAGAGTATTTAAATCTCCATCCCATAATATTAATTTTTCCACCTTGCTGCCATTGCAAAAAATCACAGTACGCGTTTCCATCTAGATCTTGCATGTAGATTCCTATCTGCCCACTCACCGATTGAGAACCCATTCAGTCCATTTTTACACAAAAATAAGGGTTCTGATTTCTCAGGGCAGCACTGAAGTTTTTCAGAACAAATAGCAGTTATATTGTGAAAGTTTTTACAAACTACATGTGTACTTCAGACTTATCCGAACATTATTATTATTATTCCTTCTCCAAATATAAACAAAATTTTAAATCCCAAACTGGCAGTAACTGGGCTAATGGGCCTTAAAATAGATTTTCCAGTTTATAATTATTATTATTATTAATTTCCTTTTCAAAGTTTTATAAAACTTTGCTGAAAAAGATATCTGGTTCTCGTTACTTCATAAACATACTTCAGACAATGCTTGTACATTTCCTTGTTCTTGTTTAAGCTCAACAACAGCAGGGTTACATGAAACATGAAAGTGTCCAACTGGCTGTCTTTAGTGCGACAGATAAACAAGACAACGAAATAACGAAAAACCCTCTTTTTTGAAAATAACATTTTTTTGTTTTCAGTTTTCCTGAATCTGTCATTGTTTAAAATGTTAAGAAAGTGTGTCATGTGAATATAATATCTGTGCTTTCAAAGCTGTCTCATGCTATAGTGGGGGACAGTCATTTGCAAAACAATCCCGAAGGGAGAACTTTTATAGCTGAAAGAAGCGTTTAAATGTTTCCTTTATTGGAGTCTGTAACGTTTTAAGTTGGTGTAGTTTATTGCTGATTTAGTGGTTGTCCAGTCATCTAAGTTGATGCCCTTGGTGAGATGAGTTTAATCTGTCACAGTTCTCTTTCCTTCCCAGAAAATCTGCCAAAGTCATCTTGAATATTCGGTTTCTTTCCATTTACATGATACCAGATACACAGATCACAGTAGATCCATTCTGTAGGCCAGTGGAGATGTCTGGTGTCTCATGCTTGCAGGGTACAAGTGATCCCATGCCCTCGCCAACTGTCGAAAAACCTTGTCACAGACATTGTCATGGACTAGTGGTGAAGGACTCGTTTGAGTGACAGCGCCAGCCAGTACTTAATCCCATAATCCAAAACAGACAGTTTTGCTGATAATTGAGGACTAATCAGTGCGGTGTGGAATGGTTAGATAATACAGCACATGTCACATCCCGGAAATCTCAAATGCTTTTTGACATGTGATGAGTGGGTTGGCGACTTTGACCTTTTCTTAGTATTAGGACGATATAACAGAGACCCATTTTCATGCTAACTGAGAGGAAAATCAGTTATAAGCTGTGCACTGTTGAATAGCTTTGAAATGATGAACATTAATCCATCGCAAAACTAAGCAGTAGTCAAAGCCCTATTGTATGTTTGCATTTTAGCATTCTGATACAGTATTGTACATATGTATTGAAATTGCATTTTGTGAACCCTAGGGTAATGTATTACTTTGTTCTTCTCTGCTTGTCTGGAAGATGAACTGGCTGATCCTAGTCAAGTACAGAAGAGTGAATGAAACTAAAACTAGTTTACATAAGGTAACACAACTTTAGGTGGCTTTCAGGAACTGTGGGCCTCTTGGCACATTGCTATTTGCTGATAGATGGAGACACGCTTGGCTCTTTGAGGTGAGTAATGATGTACAGACGCTTTCACCAAGAGCTCCTGGCTGTTTGCGTCTCCAACACTCTTAGAAAAGAGCATGAAAAATGTGTTTGAACCCTGCACTAGGATCAATACCCGGCACACTTTTATCAGCAAACTGCTACTTTTTCAGATCCAAGTCTATTGCTGTGCCAAGTGCATGTCTCAGGGTGCCCCTCGGCCATGCTTGGACATGTAAATGGGCTTATTGTTCACGGGGGGAGAGCACATTTTACTGAATATAACCTCAAACTCTTTATTTTCTAGCATTGAACTTCCTAATGGTAAATTGCTCAACAGTGGGCAGTTTTATTCTTAGCGAGCTGTTTTCAGTGTCGATATCCATCCTGTGGCCTAGTATTGCTTCTGGGTTTTTCCATACCTCTTTCATTTATCCAAAGTCTTCCAAGCCCTCTATTTATATAAGACATGCCAAACTGAAATATAGATGATCTCAATCCCTCACACTCAAACCACTGGAAGTTGCTAAAAACCTGAAAATTTCCCCCGTTTTGTTTTCGTAAGTAAGTACGTTTGGAACGACGGCGCGTGGTGTGCAGCCCGCCGAGGGCTGCGTCTGTCTCAGCGGCAGGAGGAGAAATCTCACCGTGGCTGGTGTTCCTCTGTTGCACTTTCTCATCAAGCTGGAGCGCCACCCACCCAACAAACAAAATGTGGCTCTTTTACTCCATTCCTACTAAAAGTCGCAATAACACTTCATGGATCCCTATCTTGATCTCAGTGACTCACGTGTAGGTAAGAGCAAGCTTGACAGTGAAGGGCAGCCACCTGTAATGTCACCCATAGAGCTGGGGGCTAAGGGCCTTGTTGGATGGCCCACAGATGTGACTATTCTGCCACTATCCTGATCACAGGCACTGAGGCTCACTGAGCCACATGCTGCCACTAATTGTTTATCCATTTGTTCATTTTCAATACTCTAAACTATCATGGATGCTGGAAACCTGGGCCCTTCCCTGGTATCGGCCATGGCACACCCTAAGATGTCCATTGAGTAATTTTCCGAAAACCACTTTCCATGTATGATTAATCCATTTTAAAGTTTTACATGTAGAATATTTTATTTTTTAAATTTTTTGTTATTTCATCTACACATGTTCTCATCAAGTCAGATATCCTACTCAGGATAAGCTTACGATTATTGTTATTAAATACTTTGGCAGTGTCAAGAGGTTGTGTTTTATTTTGGCCTCTAGTTTTTGCTTCTTTGAATACAACATGCAGTAACTCCAAAGAACTGGAAAAAAACCTGTTTTTGAAGGAACTGAAATTTACGTAATGGCTGTTAATTGCAGATGAGTTCATAGTTTCCATGTATCGGTTTTGATAATTGCGTCTAATTGGACTGACCTGTTACCTTTTAATTATTATGCTACCCGCTAGCCTCTAACAAGTGTAATCCCTCGTATCACATGCCAGGCTTGTATCGTTTTATACACTGGAATAATCCAATACGCACATATATAGATCAGAGATGAGAACATTTAATTTTGCAAATTCCTCTGCACTTTATGAGGTAGCACAGCTCTGGCTAAGTGCGTCTGCCAAATGCTGTAAATGTAAATTTAAATGTAAATCTCAGTCCAGTAAAGCCACAATGTGCAAAATTAGTGAAGCTGGCCGTTAAAAGGTGTCCAATAAAATCCTTTGCTGCTTTATTGTTATTCAAAAACTCTTCGTAACGTGGCAAACCGAATCAAAACCTTTTTATCATTTTATCTGATGCAGCTGAGTGTTCCTAGATTAATATCCCATTTAGAAGCTGGTGTCAGTTTTGGTTTCACTTGGCCTCAATCAGAAGGTTTTGATTATGATTCTGACTGACTTTTACTTAGCAGACACTTTTGTGAAGCAGTATGCAAATGAAGAATGCTTTGGGTGAGAGCGGAGTGTCTGACATGGTCCCGTGAGAAGTTGGGGTTAAGGGCCTCATGCAGGGGCCGGGTGGTGATGCTATTACTCCAGCAGTCTAGGGAGTCAAATCCAAGACCTTACAGGCATGGGCGCAGATCTCAAATCCCCTGGGCTATACACTGTACAGTATACTTTGAAAAGTACACTTGCTGGAAAAACTTGTTGAAGACATTTAGATGCCTTCAGCCTAGAGGCCTGTCGAACATCAAGCCTTGGAGACTGAAATGAAATGGATAATGATGCAATGCAGTTGCACTATGGAATGTTGGGGGGGGGGATGGATAATCAGTATAAATAATCATGCAATCATGCAATGTGGCCGTTTTCTGCCTCCGCATTTTGTTTGATATTACCATCCCATATGAACATTATGGTTTAAAAGAGAACTACACCACAAAATAGCAACAGAAAAATAATTTCAGATGATTTCTTTGATGGTTGGACAGCCCTTGTCATCTAAATATAACTTATAAATTCAATAACAAGGGTTTGCTTTTATGATTGCCCTTTGGTCTGTCTGTCTATTGATGATTTCCAAGGCCATTGGGACAACAAACATTCTTTCAGAATCCGATACGTAACAGGGATGGGGGACTGTTTGCTCTTCTTTAGTAACAATTGACCAGCCAGAATGGACATGGAAACACCCATTTTTATCGCTATTCATGGAAGCAGACACTGTGGCCGCATCCTGTTTCTGAAAGGCCAGACCTTTTAACAATAGGAGAGGGGAGAGAAGCCGGCTTCCAGCTCTCTCTCCGCTCGCGGCCACTCGGCACCTGCTGCTGCTTCTGAAACGAGGAACGCGCTCCTCCGGGAGGCCGCTCCACCGAGTGCCGGCCGAACACAGCCTACATTTGGGCCTTTGTTTCTAAGAGAGCCGTGGGCTGGCTTAATTAATCCTCAGACTCCATTGTGTGGGAGGCCGCTGAATGCTCTCCAGCCTTCACATGAGTGAGGAAAGGATCCTGCATGAGACAGTGAGAACTGCTTTGACTAGGCTTCCTAAATTAATTCCCTTTCTACATTTAGATGTATTCTCTCTATTTGAGTGCCCCAGTGGGATTTTAATCCTGTAGTTTTACAGGCAAGCTATTTAAAGTTCTTGCACTCCCTGAGTCCTCACATTATATGTGCATCAGTTTGTTTTTAATATTTTTTTTTCCATTTTAGCATTGACCATTTTTCATTACGAAATAAGATAGATTATTCTTTCTAGGGATAATGCCAGAATGGAGTTGGCTGTTTTTCAATTTGAACCAAACAAAATAAATCGCAATTTGTTTTTGTTTCGCTTCAGTCTTTTTTGTGTAGCACTGAACTTTCCGTGCTTTTTCTGGGTGTACAGTACAAGACATCCCAATTAACTTCCAGCGAGGCCAATACAAGCATCCGGTCTGTTTGAATTAGTCAAGAAATTCATGTCAGATAGAGAGGGTACTGACCATACACACCGACTGGACGCCTGAACTCCGCTGCTGAAAGGCGTCCGTTGTGAGGATGTGGAGGTGTCTGTGGTATTCTCCTGGCGTGGTGTGTCTGCTCCTTGCGTGACAACCAAGACTTGCTTTTAGATCGCATGCTTGTGAAAGGAGGGGGCTGATAGCAAGAATGATGCAGGATACTGGGAATCGGTGTCCTAAATCGCTACACTGTGTTTTGGAAATACATGTGGCTGAATAATGAAGCTGGATTCTCGTCTAGAAGAACATGACTTTAAACCCAATGCTTTTACACAGTGAATTTCAAAATACCCGTAGAATGTAGCAGACAATAGTTATAGTTAATAATTCCAGATAACTGGACTTTTAATGGTATTTAAATACGTATAAATACATAACAAAATACGATGACACTTAAGGGTGCTTTATGACAGCTACATGACACCAACATAAGCCCTTTATGAGCAGTTCCCTATGTCAGCATTTATGACAGCCACAAAAGCTGGAACAAACCTTTATAGATGCTTATGACAACTTATGTCGGCTGTCATGGATGGCTTATGTTGGTATCATGTAGACACGCACAGCATGGCACACTCCTGGAAGACCTGCAGAGTTAAATGCCAAAGGTCTTATATTTGGGTTGGTTACTTATGGGTAAGGATAGGGCTGGGTAGGGGGTAAGGGTGTCGTGATTGGGATCAGGGACTTCCCATAGAAATGAATGGGCCTCCATTTAGATAGAGTCTGTGTGTGTGTGTATGGGTGGCACGGTTTAAGGCCAGAGAGCTGGCTCTTTTTGGTTTCGTGTTTCCATTCCAAATCAGGAATATCATGGCTATCGATGTGGCTCCTTATGGCACCACATAATAGCCACGTTCACTCATGTCCTCATCGTACCCTGGTGACCATCTCGCTATATAGCGAGTTAGACTTTATGGTGCCTGGTGGGGAGATCAATCAAATGGTCAAGCTGATGTTTAGTCTGAAACTAGAGTATGGCTTATGAGGCCAAGCATTAGCATATTTATGAAAGTGAGCCTGTGAAACCAAGTGTCTTTATGTGAAAAATAAAAACAGATACAGGAATCATGTCAGGCAATATACTGCTTTATTAAAAGCAAAGAATGGTTACCAGTGTAATTTGTATTGGTAACAATATCAGGTTTGTGACCCCTGAGAAACATTCTGTTTATCCATCCATCTACATATAATAATATAATATATAGATAGAGGGATTATTTCTTTAATTAAGTATTAAATAATCCAGATGCTGGACTATAAATTACAGAAATATATAGCAGAATTATGAATTATGCAGTCAAACAATTTCATTATAAGGATTTCCGATCCACAGAAAAAAAAACATCAAACATTTATAGTCATTTAAAAAAAAAAAAGTTGCAGTAGAGAAATACTGCATGAATTACATAATTTACAAACGTACCCACTGTGGGTCATTCATTGTCACAGAAATAAGGTCATGCAGAAGACTGCATGCAGCGGCTAAAGATGGCACTCTACACCTCTACACGATGTCAGGAAGGAGCATGGAAATACTGCCTGAAGTCCTGCTCATGGTGAGACACACATCTGCCCTTAAAGTGACTCACTTTGGGGGGAGCCGCCGACTGGTGTTCATGTTCGGAAAATAATTTACAGCGAGTATACATGGGAAAGGGATTCACATCTAGACGAATTTGAAGAAGCTTTTATAGAAACAGGTACTCATTAGGACGTGAAAGGAAATTTTAAAGCATTTATGTGACAAGATGATTTACATTTTAGTTTTACTAATATATTATTTTAAACTTTTGGGTTCTTTAAAACTTCATGATTTTTTTTATTAAATATGCTAAAAGGGAAATATGATATAGGGAAAGTATTCATTTTTGGGACATATTCCTTATGTTTAAATGGATTTGAAGCATGCTAAGCCCCAATCCTGTAATTTTACTGACAAATAAAGTGCTTTACCTCAACATAACTCAGAAGAAAATGTCTGAGCACACATCCAAATCTGCCCAGAGCCGGCTACAATTAAAGTAATACTGAGATGTCACAAGTAAAGGAAAACGAATTTCTTCATATTGCTAACTTTCTCCGGAGTCTTTTGAACAATTGAAATATACAAAATTAAATCCTGTTAAATTCTCTGTCTAGTCTCTGTGATGTGAAGAATACCACAGGAATAGTAGGTTCAATAAAAACTGGTGAGAGTTTAGAAAAGCGAGTAGCGTCTAGCAGGAAGGCACTGTGATACGAACATGCATTCTATGAGAATAGCAGATACAGGACGAGACACATTTACAGCGTAAGATGGCGGCTGGATCACCCGCGCGGCGGGATTCACGACGGAACGCACCGCTGGGAGCTGAGCCTCTTCATCCCGCCGCCGGGCTCCTCAACACGAGAAATCACCCAACGCCAAACTACGGAGCCGCACAGCAGCCCGCTAGAAATTAACCAGGCCCATCGGCTGCCGCAGCAAAAACGCGGCGGCTCGCTGGCCAAATACGACACGGGTCCCACGAAACCTTTCAGATACCGAGGCAATGTGGGACGAGGGTAGCAAGAGGAGAGGGCGATTGCTGTTAGTAGGCAACCAGGGTAGGGCACCAGGGGGTATCTGGGTACAGCAAGCAGTGCACAGATTTGAACCTGGATGAGACAGAGAGAAAGAGGTGTTAGCTTGGCAATTAATGGGACCGGTTTACTGTTTACAAAGAAGGAATACAAGTGAAAAACAGCACTCTCCTTTAAGGCATTTATAACAAAGGGTACTATCAAGAGGACTAAAAATGGACCCTTTGCCTCACAGATATGATGATGGAACCGAGAACAAAGCAGGATGAAGGTAAAGAAACGTCTAGTAGATGCGAGAGGTCATCAGGATGAGATCTTGGTTTCCCCTTTTGGCCAAAGATTTCTTTCATTGGAAACTGTAGCAGTAAAGTTAAGGTTACTAATAGCTATAGCAATTTAGTTTTCTTACCTGGAAGGGTCCTCCTCCACTGAAAAAGCCCCCTTTACGTTAATGATATTCCTCTTGTTCTCAAACATTCCATAACTCAGTGTAACCTGGGGAGTAAAACACCATAGAATACATCACTGAAATGCCGAGCGGGGGAGTAAAACACCATAGAATACATCACTGAAATGCCGAGCAGATCTGATATAGCTATGGAGATGAAGGCCTCGAGGATGTAGGCTGTGCTCATCCTTAAGATTGAAGCCCAGCCTCTGGGCACACGTCTCGCATGGGTATCTACCTGCTTCTGAAGCTCACTCGTAGACACCTGCTGCAGGTTCTCCAGGTGGGAGTGGAACAAGTTGCTGCGGATCAGTTTGACCCCGAGGACGGATTCAATGATGTATCCGATGGTACAGTCATCTGGTAGACGGATCTTCTCGGCCGTGTTCATGAAGTGGCCTCCACTATAGAGGAATGGAGGTGGAAGGCTTGTTTGTGCTTACAGCCTATGGCAGGAATTTCAGCTTGTGAAAGCGACTTTTGCCGACATATCCATACCTTGCCCAAGGACTCATCTTCAAGGCCAGACCTCGGCTCACGCAGAAGCCCGCGCCACCAGTTGCAAACCAAAAATTGACAGGTCTCTGGAAAACAAACAATACACATCTTAAACGTGTTTTTTGCAAGTAATTCATAGTGCATTAAACTGGGAAGGTTCAGGGCCATGCCTGAGGAATTAGCTGACCTACCATCTTATTGTCCCCGAGCCTCTCTGTAGCCTCGATGGGACGGTCCAAGCTGGGCTTGCCAATGTAGACGTCCTGCGTGTGGAGGAACTGGGACAGCAGCCGGAGCAGGCCCCGCATGTGGACGTAGTTATCATCGTCAACATGGCAGAACCACCTGGGAACCGATCACAGCATCAAATGAGCTTTCCTCAAATAACAAAACGATGAACACATTCATTATATCTCAGCTGAAAGGAAAAATCAACATGGTGGAAGGATATAATAAACACAAGTCCGGAAAGAAAATAGAGGTCCTTTTTAGTCAACTTGGAGTCAATACGTAGTTTATCTTATACGCCAAAGGGGAGGTCCTTACTTTTTTCCAGACTCGATGAACTTGTCATACTCCACCGCCATCTTGCAGGAAAGTGCCTGCCGACTGTGAGCAGCTGAGCAGTTGGTGTTAATAGCATGACTCCCTGCGTTGGAGAGAAGGAGAGTTTGGAGTTATTCACGATGGAGACCTGCATCTGGCGTTCCAGTGAAGGTGCTCTCTCTCCTGCCCCCAGCCGCAATCTGCAACTGCCCGCCTGCCCCTTATTAGGATGCAGAGTGCCCAGCGCTGACTGGGGTGATCTGGAACAGGATGGGCTGGGTCTGTCTGTACAGAAGCCTCAGCACTCCCAAGGAAAAGGGCCTAAAGGATTAAGTCTAATTTTCAGAAGCTGAAGCATCAATAAAAGACATAAGTAAGTCTGAAGCTTTTCAGTCACGCCTCATCTAAAAGGCTTTCCTGTTCTGTATGAAACATTTAGTCAGAAACTCAATACAGGGACAAGCTGCCCCAATAACACAACCAGCTTCCTCTAAGCCAGCAGTAATTTCCTGTTCACGAATACCAAAAGCGACGTGCCCGTGACTAACAGCATCATCCTACAGCATTAAATAAAAGGTCTTCATAGTAGCTCCCTTGGACTTTCTGGTCACATGCAGCTTTATTAATAAATAGGATAGTCCGTTATCAGTAGAGTCAATTACTGAATTTACTCACCGATTTTCTTCTTTAACTCCTCATCCTCTCCATCTGTAAAGATGTAGGTCTGAAAGACAAGAAAAGAATGTGTTTAGCAATTTCTGCTTAAACGTCTGAGAAAAATATAAATTACAGGGAGCTACTGATCACGCTGAGATGCAATGCAATTTTTTGATAACAGTCATCTATTGAATGTTGAATGTAGTGCTGTTCAGTTGGAGATATGGTAATTTTGTTACTAAATGCTAAGTTAGATAAGCACGCAAAAATGCCTCTGAATAGTTTCTCTCAAGATAAAAGGTCCTTGTTCTGGGATGTGCTCTCACCATGACAACAGTGCTGGTGCCCATCAGCATCCGAAATGCTACTTTCACAAGGCAGCAAAGAGGACAGAAGGCTCACTACCACCACCCCAGTCCTCTTCCCGCTTTTGATGAAAGAGGACATTTTGGCCTTGAGTAGCATGTTGGGAAAAAAAGATCCTTGCTGCTTCATGTCTCTGTTCACTCAGTTATGGAGTACTGAACAGGATGAAGCCTAATTTGGATATTTTTGGTCTGCCATCAGAAGACAAGACATTCATCTCAATATGATTAAAGATTCGAATAGATACGTATGAGGTCTGCTTCAGGTGGAGCACTTAGGAATAAGGTAATATATACTCACAGCGGGACTGATTACGTAACACTTTGTTTGCTTTCTTCTGTTCTCAGGTGAAACAGCACCTGCAGCCCAGGCTCTTATCTTTAGCACGTGGCCTACCTTGGCCCCCACGGCCACTATGGAAAGTTTACCATGTGACCTAGGTCACAGACAATGGGATCCCATCTTTCTCTACCTCCCTGACATTCTCTGACAATCAGCTGAGTCAAAGCCAAAGTTAGCCCCTTCTCCCACTTCCACGCTTTTTTTTTTCTTTCAAAACCACGCTGCAGCCGCCGAGCTCTGGTGCGTTTGTTTGGTGAGCAAACTCCGTGCAGATGTCGTGCGGTGCGGCAGGCATGCCCCGTGTTTGTTTAAGGGAGGGCGGCAGATTTATTGTGGAAAGGCTGTTTGCTCTAAGCTGGGCTGAAAGGAAAGGCCTAATCAGGAAGGTAGCTGCCAGTTTCAGCCAGAGCAGTGAGAGGGTGGCAGACGTCAGCACATCTCACTAAGTTCCCCATGAGGTAATTGACCCTCTTACACCCCCCGGTGAGATCTCCCCAACCCCCACAAATGCACACACATTGTGAAGGGCAGCACAGCCCCCCTCTGATGTAACAATAGCTGGGTTAAACCTCCAGTGGGTAAAGTTTAAATATGTTAGCCGGCATTAGCATACAGCTGCCGTGTTTAACCAAAAGAGACGTCCAACAGGAAGGGCTTTGTTCTTAGTCTCTGTTTCTTTCTTTTCTCCCGAAACATCCTGTTAGTTGCAGCTTCCAAGCAATGTAACAAAAACCGCCATATTCCGGTCGCTCATACATCCAGATCAGTTAAATGTTTGTTAACGTATTTGATTTCACCTCATCACAAACTAGAACAAACACTACACTTGGTGGGCGCAGCGTTTAAACTCGCGTGAAAATCCCCTTTGTTCTCGGAACGAATGTTCCTGTCTTTTTCCACGATCATCGTGTACGTTGCTCTAAAAGGACACAGGTAACGGGCACCAAAAAGCCCACTTGAGCCGCATTATCCGATCGGCTCTGGCTGGTTTTTAGATGAGGGCTGCCCTCGGCCAGGGGAAGACCCAGCACTACCCCCTGGATAGCTGGGGTCTGATCAGGAAGCCTGAAGCCTGGCTGGCTGTCTCCCCCTCCCCAGGAAGGAAAGGCACAGCCCGCGGAGGGCCTCCATCTCGCACTCTGGCACACGCCTGGGTGCCTTCCTGTCTCCTGTCCCCGCCAGGAAACCCAATCAGAACAATTCTCCAGGAAACGCTGATTTCAAGAGCTGCTCCCTCATTCTCTGTTGAAAGTTGCTGTTGGTTCCATTTGGATACTGTGCTCAGTATGCTATACTATACGTCTATGCTACAGCCCGGGCGAAACAGGATGTTTTAGTGTAATACACAAGGTGGAGATTTCAGGTCCACAGAGTAAAGATCCAGGCCAATCAGCTGAGTTCTCTCTAACTGTGATTCTTCATGCTCTGGCTGCTTGAAACTAATTCTTGGTCTGGATTTTTACTTACTGGACCCGAAATGTCCACCATATGTACCTGTATGCCACTCGACATTAATCATTTTACATTTTTTCCTAGTTGTGTGTTCATGCTATGTGTGATTGGCAATTTTAAATATTTCCCTGAGTCTGAATGTTCTTGAATCATGACTTGTTTCTTTGGGACGTTAGCTGAGTGGCTGGTGTGAGGGCTCTCTGCGAGTATCCACCGCAGAGGGAGAGGGGCAGTTTAGTGTTATGACCCTACTGGTGAAGGTTCATTGTTAGGGAGGATCAGGGTGGCTTGGAAACACAGGAAGTTATAATTTGAAATGAAACAATGCCCAAAGTAAAGAATCAGGGGGAAGCAGGCGACAAAAACAGAAACCAAGCTGTTTTTTTTTTGATAATTATAGTATGGCAATAGTTGAACATTATTTAAAAAAAAAATTGCTTTGTGTGATCAGAAAATAAATGCTAATTTGGCATACTAGCATTTGAGTTCATCAAGCCTATGCTTATAAGCAGTTTTTCTGATTAATTGCTCCGAGCAAAGATATCTTGATGGTTGTGTGTTAATAAACTATTAGTTTCAGTTTACCGCTTTAAAAAGCTGTGCCCCTATTCATTAACCAGCTTGCAGATGGTCAAGCCTTGCGGTGTACCGTGAGAAAGTCTCGTGGTTTGAAAAGATGATGGTACACGCTGGCTTTCACTGACTCATCGATTCCCAACTCAGTGGGAAAGCACGAGTCAGCATATCTCAAGCACCTTCACGCTCGTCATGTGAGAAATGTCTCGGGAGAGGAGGATTTCAGCCATTATTTTGCCTCAGTGAGCTGATGACTGTACCTGAAAAACACACTGAGCTGCTCATTTTCCCACAATAGCCAACAGCCTGCTTCAGTTCCCGCTGTTTACACATAAACATAAACCACTAAAGCGCTAAACATTAGCCTTTTCACAAAGACTACAGACCAAGATCAATCTCCACAGGTAACTTCCTGGGGTTATAAAGTGATAAGAGTCTATTCCCAGAGGCCTGAAGCTGGTTCTTAAGCAAAGCCAATCACTCTGATTACTGCGTAGTGTCTGATAGTCCATTGTGACCTCTGCTAGAACTGCAAGATGAAAAGGTCACCAGTGAAATCAAGATAAAAATACTTCATTCAAATATTTCCAACTTGTTAGCCACACTTGATAACTGACTGCAGCAATAAAATACTCAGTTGAAACCAAACTTTGTATAGAGTAGCAAACCCCTGGTTATACAGCTACGTGAATATAACACAAAGGCCAGTACCTGCCTTTGCCCCTGTCCAGCTGCCTGGGTAACCCCTTACCACTCTCAGCACCTGTCTCATCTACTGATTTAAATATAATGCAAAACTGAAAATGTAACGAAGGGTAATGTTCACTGAAGCTCCACAAGTCGTTTACAGAGTCTGTCTTAAGAGAGAAGCACTGGTCATTGTCTAGAAAGAGTAAATGTACCTTTAATACTTTTGGCAACAATAAATGTCACATTGGTGACATTTACAGCATCTCAATGTGAAGAAACTGAAATAGAGTGCGCAGATGAGGAGTGGCTCTACTGCTTCGAGGAAATGGGTCAGAATGATGGCCAGGCATCTGCTACTCAACACGTACATCTCTCTGCTAATCCTGTAACGTCAGACCCTTGCATTGGCCTCAGGTTTGCTTTAGAAGAAGCGTGATACTGCTCCCAAGACTTATCTTTTCATTGTTTCACTTTGCATTGTTAAGACTGTAGGGCAAATAAACTTCTCATGAATATAATATGAGACAAGACCATGTGCTGGAAATAAAAAACCCTGGATGATTCCCACAGAGCTGCAGCTTTGTCTGGTGGAGTCTGTCCCTGGAAGGTGGCATTCTTGCGTTGTCAGGCGCAGCGTGCAACTCGAGGCAGAAACGGCCAGCGATGTCAGCCCTAATGAAGGCTGAAGCCTCAGCTTTCCCATCGCACGGGAGCTTGACCCAGGCGCCGCCGACCCCCTCATCCCCAGAAAAAAAAAATCCCCGGCTTCAGCTCCTGCGTTCCCATGGAGAGGGTGGAATGAGGCGCTGGGAAAGCCTTTCTTTCCCCATCAGAAAGACGCTTTGTTAGTCCTGGAGAGGGGGACCGTGTTGGAGCCACCGCTATAGATGCCGGGCACCAAGGTATAATAAATGCCCCCAACAAAAAGGAGGGTAGGGGGGAAGGGGTGCGCCGGTGCCGGAGTGCCCTTAACGGATGCCACTGGGAGTAGAAGCGGGTTTGACAGGGAGAGGGCGGCTGTGGGTGTCGGAGCGCGTCTGGCGACCGCATCCGATGCGGCGCCGCGGCCACAGAGCGGCCCCTCAGCCGGCAGAGAGCGCAAGGCGCCGCGCGTCCTCACCAGGACATGCCATAATGGCACTGACATACCATTAATGCTGCCGGGATCTCTTTCACGCAGCGGCATTTCTGCATTTGGAATATCGGTAACAAATTGCGCATAAAGCAGATTCTGCAGAAAAGGCACCTGACTTAATTGCACGCCTATAATATATGCAATTTTATTCACGTTCCAGTTTCTCTTCTCACCAGCTTCTAGCGTCTTTTTTATTTTGTTTTATTTTTTTTAGATAGCCCTTCCTTCTATATAACCTGCTCCGAGTTTCCCCTTTATGCCTCAGAGCGATGCAGATAGGAGCTCTCGGGTCTGACAAGCTTGGGATCGGCACCGCTAATCGCGTTTCACGGACCGCAGCCCCAACCTCTCAGGGGGCTGGGGGAGCGAGAATCGCAGATCACAGGGTGACAGGGAATCCTGATGGGACAGCTCTGGGAAAAATAACCCCTTTTAGACCTACCATAATCAGAAGTGCGGTCATTCCCGCCACAGCCTTGGTCTAATATTCTAATTCTAATACAGTATCCATCCAGACTAATCACCAAATCTACACAAATGGTATCAAAAAGGTAAAAGTAATTAACACAGATACGTTAACTCGAACATGGATAAATTAGTTAAGTTCTGCAATAATTTGTATAGTTTTAAAAGTGTTTAAAAAAAGTGTTTTTTAATCGTTTAACTTTTTTTTCCCCCTTCGGTGCATCTCAATGTATTTTGTATTTCTCAAGCATCCGATTATAAGGCATGCCGATTACAATTAGAAGTCGAGCCAAAAATTACCCAAAATAATCAGCTTCACCAGACTATTAACAGAAAAATGTTAAGTGAGAAATACATGAAGTATATTTCGTACCTCTTGCATGTTCCTTGAGACCCATGTATCAAGAAGCAGATCTAATCTGGACTGATGAAACTTCTTCGTGGTCTTCACCGCGATGAAGATGTCATTCGCGCTGATGTCTTCCGCGGGGGGCGCCTCAGTTGCTCTGACTTGCGAGTCGGGACTCTTCACCTCTCTCCTGCCCCTGGTTAACTTAGTGAAATAGGCGGAGAATCCTTTCGCCTGGCCCGACTTTAAGCTGTCCTGAAGCTGGTTCCAGGAGACACTTGGGTCTGCCGCAGTGTCATGACGCTCGCCCGAAGTGTCTAGGCTCTGCAGCGAGCGCATCCCCGCATCTCCACCGCTCGGTATCTCCTCCACGTGTACCTCTCGGTACTTCGCGGACACCAGCAGCATCAAAAAACAGGTGAATATTGCCCCCACTATGGACGCTGCGAATTTTCTCCCGCAGCTTTTTAACATTTTTAAAAATTAACCGATTGGAAGAAAAATATGCTTTGTTTTTAATGGCATAGATTTGTGGACAGTTTAGCAGCGCTAAACATTCATTGAAACTGTAATGAGACTCCAATGCCAGCGTAGCAGCACTATGTATCATGGACTGCGCTCCCGGTGATATTTTTTATAAACTGCCCCTCATTCGGAGGCCACGCCCAGTGGGCCGGGCCAATAGTTGCGCGCTATGCCGGTCTGGGTGCAATCCGAGCTGAAGGCGGAGTTAAAGTTGAAGACATGCTCACAAGGGAAGGGAAATGTGCGCTTATGAAACGCAGCAAGCAAAACGCAGCAAGAAAGTGAAAGAAACACGGTTGTGCTTATGGTCGCTGGCCATAATCTCATAAGCAGTTTTTATGGGTACATTTTTACAGTATCTAAAGCTATAGGATGCCCCCAATTTTGGTGTCCTCATAAAACGTAAATCAAGTTTTCCGATCAAAGATCCTGGTCAGGGTTGCAAGTGAACCGGGAGCCTGTCCCAGGAAGCAAGGCTGGGGAATACCCTGGGTGGGATGTCACTCCACTGCTGGACACTGACACACGCGCAACAACACATTTCAGGCAATGCAGGGGCACAGGTTAGCCTAGCTGCATGTCACACAGTGAGAAAAGGCAATGTACACACCCAGGGAGGACTCCAACCCTCAACCCTGCAGGTGTTAAGCAACTATGCAGCCCTAAAGACCTGCATGAGTAATTAGTCTCAGTTTCAAAAATAGTATTTTCCATGGGCATATATATGTTTTTTTTACCATCTGAGTCATTTCTATAATACAGGTTGCCAGAAATAAAACAGTTGCCTTTTGGAGATTAATTCATGCCAGTTCAAGAATTTTGGCTTACACCACTCATGCAGACAGATGTTCGAAGAGGTCCAGACAGCTTGTGTGTTGTACTGCCAAAATTCAGGGTGCCGAATCAAGCTGCTTGGGGAATGTTGCTTTGACAACAATAACCGTCTTGTTTTAAGGTTTTCAGGGATGGATCCCTCTGGACACCACATCACAGAGACAACAGGATTTTCAGAGGCGCCAAAAATTCTTATCCTTTGAATTGCTCATGATATCCTGTGTCTTTGGTTCATTCAAAGACGGCAGTGTTTCTTATTCATAAAGAAAAAAAACCCTGGAGATTAACAAAAGAGGTTTATCTGCACTAATCGCTAAGAAAATATTTGTGATATTGTTTTCATTTAAACTTTTCTTTTCAGCTAAACTCTTCATTTAAATAATTTGCTGTGATTAATATTGGTTGAACGGCCTTAGTAGATAAAAAAAAAATTATCTTCATTGTATAGGCATTTTGCTGTAAATTATGGTTTGCTTAAAGCAAGGAAATGCTTAGTTAAAAGTTTGTAGAAAATTCTGGTTGCTCTGAAATGACCCCATGCTGTTACCCGGTTAACTGGTGCATAATTCTCTCTTTATTCTGGAGCTCGGTCATTGTTGAAATTCCTGCTCTTTGGCTCCTTTGGTAAGGAGCACCTAACTGGCCCAGTGGCCAGTGCCAGGGCTCCCCTGAGCCTACAGACAGCTGCACAGCAGGCTGTGGAGAGTCTGGGGGTACCTCACTGCCTTCCCTAGCGTCCCTGCCAGTGAATTACACTAAGCTCCTCACCCAGGCATCAACTGTTTGCTACTTATTAAATCTACTAAAATCATTTTTTGGCCATTTTTTTTTTCAAGAGGCATTTGCTGTTTCATTAATTTGCCAGCTCCTCGACCCACGTGTGGGCATTGTTTCTGAGATAAAGAAATATGATCCTAAGTTTTTTGCGAAATCGACAAAAAGGAACTCATAAGAAGAACTGAAAGAATTTATGGGTTTGTGTAAATCAGTCAGAGGATTACAATACTAATTTTCCTAAGCTTGAACTTCAAGGTTTCTCAGAGTGACTGGAATATGGCTGCTGAATTCAGTACAAGTTCTGGCAACAATAAAAAGGCTTTGAGTAACATGAAATGGAAGCTATTTGATGGAGTCAGTTTGATCCAAGAATAGAAATCAAAGGGGCCAAATAAACCTTCAAAATGATAATTAGAAATAGAGACACAGCAGTGTTCTATGATCCCACTTGTTGACAGATAAGTCGGGTTCACTTTTAAAGCAGCAGTGACAAAAGACGCATGAGAATCTGGGCCAAATGGGTTTGTCCCTACGGTTTGCATTCTTCTGGGATCAACAGGCTCTCTTTTGGGGTCTTTCCCCGCCATTTTTCCCTGGACTCACCCCACTTTGCAAAGTCTTGGCTGACAGTTTCTGAGGCCTCCGGGACAATGGATGTTGTTAAAGAGTGGGGCATAAACAGATCATGTATTGAAGGTTTCATTTGTGTTTCAAACACAAGCCCGCCACCTCTTCCCCTCCTCCTTCTGTCACGAACAACAAAAAGGAGGAATGTATGCTTTGCCTTCTTCTAAGCCCTTCTTGGATTGCTAGCCCCTAAGAAGTCACCGCTGAATTCCATTGAAATCACCCCCCCCCCCCACCATGACCACAGAATGCAGCTTACGGTATCCACAAGAATGTCTGAAAACCTCCCCTGTAAATAAATACAACGCTTGATTTCATTCACATGCTGTCAGCGTCCCTGCAGATCCGACTGGCACTCTCAGGTCTCAATGGATGTGGCCTAAGAAATGAGTCTCACCAAGCCGTGCCACCCTCAGTAACAAAGGTACCATGCTTTTTAGGAACTGCATGCACAGGCACTATTTTAGCATTTTGAAATAAAGCATTTCTTTCGGTCAGGCTAAATCTCTTCGGACAGCCTGCTTACTGGTGAATATTCACAGTTTGATTGCTTTAGGCTGGTGTCCGAAGAGATAACGTTTCATGGAATAACCAGAAATGAAGTTCAAGATCCCCCACACTCTTATATGTTATTTGAGCTCATACCAGTTATACTGGAGTGAGTCCCCCATTCCCATAAGATGAGAGAAAATATTGAACAAGAAAAGTTTTTCACTCTTGCATAAAGTTTTCCTCAGTCGTTTTATTGAAATCTGTGCGTTCCTCCTTACATGTTCAGTAACTTGGTTTACAACAGAACAATGTGTTAGATGATTATCATTAATCTAAACATTGAGCTGAATATATCTATTACCAAATGTTCCTATGCTTTAGAGTTTATATTTAGAGTATAAATCATTTATCAATCCATCTTTTGTTTTTTGTCAAAATTATACATGCATATACACTGCCAGAAAAAAAGTAACAATTTGTACTTTTGAGGGTACAATTACTTGTCACTGGGGCTGTACCCTCATGGGTCTGCCAATTGTACCCCAGCTAAACTGTAGGTAAAGAGTCATCTCAAGGTATAGAAATGGATTGTACCATTGGCATTAATGTTATTTATACCTTGGGGTACAGAACTGTACCCTTTTTTCTGATCGTGTACACATATACACACACATGTATTTGGCTGTGTGTAAACATACACTGTTCTGGGGTGCCATACAAGCAACGGGCCCTATCGAAATAGCACTGCAAATAATTATAATGCGTCAATAGTAACAGAGGAGTTTCCCTTAGGAAGTCACCACAGCCTGGCTTGCAATGAGCTGACTATGCGCTGAGTGTTTATGTAGCCTTATCCGCGAGAGCGCAGTCCATGGGGATTCTTGGTGAGGTCTGCAGATAAATGCTGTCTGTGCTTTGGCCTCGGGCAGCGGCACGGCCATTGTTTCTAAATGCGTTCACAATAATTGGAGAGGACACTGGGTGCAGGGGATGCAGTGGGGACCTGAACAGGCCGGTTTGCTGCCTCTCAGCTTTGGACTTGGAGCACTGAAACCCCTCAGTCCCAAAGTCCCTGTTAGGTCAGATTTTTCCAGCTTCAGATCGGTCGAGTGCTTCAAGTCTTTAATTCTCCCACAGTGAGTTATTTATTTATTTGTTATGCTGATGTTTCTCAGTGATCGTATAAACTCTGCTGGCCTCAGATGACTGTCCGCAAACACACACACATATGCCTTTAGATATTTTTGTTGCGTATTTATTTGATGCTATTGTCACATGATATTGTTGACTTTATTACGTTACATTATTACATTGCTACATTTAAAAAAGAACATTTTTGGATATTCAGTCAATAATATATAGATTTTTTTTCTTCTCTTCAGAGTTCAGCTGACGTCTGAAAATTTTATTCAAAGTCCCAAGTCCAACCTGCATTTATAGACCATTTGTGGGCTTGAATGATTTTTTTCAGCTGCGTTTTCACGGCTGGACGTGTAGCCACACCTTTTCACTTCAGAATTTGGCGATTATTTTCGATGTCAGCATATCGTTATTGAAAAAGGTTGTTTACTCGCATGACAGGCGGAGATATCGCCACGGACTCTGCCGCTTGAGCCACCGTACGTTGGGTATCGCTTGTGACTAATAAGCTGTCCCCCATGGCTCTGCTGAATCCCCCCAGATCCGCCTTGTTGTATAATCCATAATCCTATCTGCATTAACGCGCCCATGCTGGGAGGATAAACACAGCCTTGGGCTCTTGGCTGTGCCCCTTCTGCGCCCACTGTCACTCATGTTACACGCGGCGCATCACAGCCTGACTGCAGCATGATGGCGGCCAGGAGACTTGGCCTCTCTGCTGCTCCGGCGCCCATCAGCAGTTACCCTCTGCACTTGTCTTGGCCTGACAGGCTTCAAGCCCGCCTCTCCCATGTCCTTCACTTACATCTGATATTCAGACATCAGGTTATATTTATTTAACACATATGTTTGTCCAAATCAGCATGCCAGTGAGACAGCAGGGTAAGTCAGTCCCTGGAGCAAGTGGGGTTAAGGGCCCAACAGCGACATCACCCTTCCAGCCAAGGAACCTTCCGATCACAAATCCTTACCCACATCAGCCATGGCTCCAAGTTTGTCACACTGGAGGAGGTGGCAAGGGACAGAATACTGGTGAAACTGCTGGCTATTATGGATAATGCCTCTCACCCCCTCCATAAAACACTGGACAAGCTCAAGAATAGCTTCAACAACAGACTCACCCAACCCCCTGCTTAAAGGAATGATACAGGCAATCTGTCCTGCCTAGTGCCATCAGACTCTATAATTCAATTGATAGTCATTAAACTAGACTAAGTTACGTCAACAAGTTTTTACTTTGTGACTCATATCTGTATATTTTATACCTGCATTATATACAGTCTACATACAGTATTCTGTCGCAGTGTTTTAATGTTTTTATGATTTATTGTATTTTATTCTTACTTTTTATTGTTTAATGTACCTGACTGCTAAGACAACTGAATTTCTGGATGCAGCTTGGTGCCTTTCCAGGATGCACGGGCTGCACGGCTTAGACCTGCAATCCATGGCAGGGTACACACCCTCATGGACATCCCACACAATGGGCTATTCAGAGACTTAAACCCAACAGAACTGTGTAACTTTGGACTGTTGGAGGAAATTCACATAACAAACATCTCCTTAGCATCAATGACAAAGGACAAGCAATCTTTCTGCAACCTAACACAGTCATTGTATTGGACACACAGTGCTATAGAGATTCAAGTATATGGACCATAAACCACACAGTAAGGTTTTGATTTAAACAGCTGTAACAGCTATGCCTTATTCTCCCAATGTGGAAAAAATGGCACCCCAAGCCACAAGAAAGCCAGTCGGAGGGGAAAAAAGCAGCCGTCTGAGGCTCGCATTGATCTTTCATGATCTGGAAGCCAGCTCCACGGCAACCATCGCATCCCTCTCCATCTACAGTCCCAAGAACGATGTGGTGTTCACAGGTTTCCTCAGGAAACAATCCCGACAACTTCCTCCTGGTGAGCCTCGTGAATCAAAGCGAGCTTGGAATTCCACGGTCCTGTGTGGCGTGGGGTGAAGGAGGGAAACCAAGAGAAAAAAATGGGTTCCAGGGAAAGACAAGCTCTACCCATCATGTTAAACTGTGGTGAGAAGATCAGAGTTAAACAAAAAACTAAAACTGTGCACCAAACATGACTGTACTTATTGGAAAATGTCCACTGGACTGCCATGTTCCTGCAGAGGCACAGTGGAGGACATGTTCAGGCTGATGTGATAGATTTGAAGTGATGGGGAAATAGCGAGAGAATGAAGACAGCAGATCCATGGCAGATGGATCACAGGTGTTACCAAGCTGGATCAGACAGCTGGATTCAGTGCGCCAAGCCTTGACAGGATCAAGACCGACAACAGCGGTTTCCGGGGCATTTCCCTTGACATGTTAACCAGAAGCAACAAGATTCCCAAACAAGAAAATAAATTGATGCACAAGCTTTCACTTCAATACCATTGACTACTCCAAAAGCTTCTACTCAGCAGTGGACAGCATTACTGATACCAATAATCTTTAAATGCAATATTTGTCTGTATCTTCCTCATATATATAAAGATGAGGTACATGTTTGTGATCCTGTCTGTTGACAGTGGTGCCAAAAAGCTCTAGTGTTGGAGGTCCTTTCCCTTATGAAGCGAGAAGTCTCTGTTGGCCAGCTGTTGGTGATGGTTGAGCTCATTCTGTACACAGTCCAAGTCTCATCAGGAAACCACGGAGTTGGCTTGGCTGGCTGGGTTTCTCAAAAAGAGATGTGACTGGTTGACCCAAAGTGGTGAAAAATATCCCTTTTATAATGTCTTCAAAAGAATGCGCTTTTAATTCCGCATGAGGTCCTTTGTTCATATTATAATGCATCGGTACAGAAAATGAGTTGTGTATCAATCCCCTACACTCAGATGTCATCACTGTCAGAGAGAATATATATATCCATCCATTTTCCATAAGCAGTTTTCCAGGAGAAGGTCATGGGGAGCTTGAAGGCTGTCCCACAAAGCAGGGGAGCACCCTGGATGGGATGCCGATCCTTCACATGGAAAACGTTCACACACTGTGGGCTATTTAGAGACACCAAGTGTGGGAGATAACCAGAGATCCAAGAAAACAGAAGCACACATGTCTTTGGAACATGGAAACCCCGCACGGCGAGCAGGAGGCAGGGCTGAAACATTCACACGCAGAGGAATGAAGCTAAAGAGTAATCCACTGAACCAACCGCAGAAGCGTATAGGATCATTAAGCATAATTCATATTGATCACTGGGAAGTATATGTCAAATATACATGATGCTATTTATAGGTTGCAGTTTATTCACAGTCAGTAAGAAGTTTATAATTTTTTCAGTTGTCAATAATTTTGAATAAAAGGCTGAAGACGTATATCCAGGTCTATGCGTAGTGCCAGTTCCAATATTCTAATGTGTTCATAATTAGCTGGTGTGGTTGGGCATGTGTCTCAGTGGTAGAGGGCATGCAATGCATGTCAGAAGTCCTGACTTGAGTACCCAGCATCTACGTTGTTATGTTTTAATTTTTATGCTTATTTCAATGATAAGAGATCAATAACGTATTAATTATGTTATATGAAGTGATATTTTATTTGACACTCGGTCGATATTTAAACACTGTTTTGGTATGCTGATTTGGAAGTCACCATAGATAGGTCGACCTGAGCTCTAGACCTGCTGAAGTGTTGGTGCAGCTGGAATCGACGTGAAGTGAGGTGCCCTGGTTGTCATTAAGGTCTCCCTCGCACTGTAATTCATATATCATATATCATAATGACTGTCCTCCGTGGATCTCAGGCTTGAATGTCAGCTCCTGGGGCATTGTTTCTTATTGTTTCTTCTGTGTCCCTTTGTCATGGTATTTGTGCCTTGTGTCCCGGGCCACACTTCCAGCATGTCATCTCACCTCATCATGTCACGTTTTAAGGTTTCTGTAAAACACAACTGATTTCTAATTAGTCGAATGAAACAGCAAGTCTCACTTTGAAATATCACAAAATAAAAATGTATATGTGCTGTGTATGGAGGCATTATTTTCGGAACAACACGTTATTCATTTTTGCAACGCATTTGAATGTGTTATGCTTGGTGCTGTTGCAATGAAGCCATTATCTCCATCTGCTTTAAATGAGTAGCTTTAATGACATGGCATGACATGTGATCAAACAACAGTCTATCACATTGTGTGGGCTTTATAGTTACCCAGAGGGGCATAGGCACCACAAGACCAAGCTGCAGCGGCCTCTGTTCAGTCTGCAGACTTATGCTCACTCACCATGACATGAACAGATATAAATTCAGTCAAATGATGGCATGCGATCATAAGGAGTCTGCATTGCTAAAGGCAAGACACACACAGCAGTCTGAAGGTGTGGTGTCACGCACGGTAACTGCTCTTGGGGAGAGGTATCACTTTTCACTTTCCAAATTCATATTTGCCGTAGTCTCTGAAGGAAGTGTAAATACAAAATGAATCACATTCACGATGATTTCTAGGCCTCTTGGATCTCCTCAAGACGTTTTACTGCCACTGACTTGAAAATTCCTCTAGCCTATAATGTATCTTAACGTTGCTTGTACGTCCATGTCACATGTTGCCAAATAACTGGCAAGTATTAAGCTCTGTGAAGTTATAAAGCTGTACATAATGCTAATGAACTTTTTTCTGGCTGTCGAGGAACACTTCATGAAATGACGTGCAAATATCCTCTGTTAGCCTGTGTAGATGCAAATACATCATTATTATTATTTCACCTTTGTGGGAAGCAGAAAATCCCTGCAAGACAAAGCATGGAACCTCATCTGAAGTTTGAAGAGCTAAAAGACTGGTGCGCATCATTAGAGATTCACTACTGCTGGAAAAGACAAGCTTTCTTTGAAGCTTATAATTAGCACTAAAGCTCCCTGTAATTAATTATTCCTTATTATGACTGTGTCCTTGTCCAGAACATTTACATGTTCAGTGCCTCTGACATGTTTCCATCTCATCACATTTCTTCCCATAACTTCCCTTCCTTCATGTGCGTCATGCTGGGCAGCCCATAAGTTGCTGATTGATTAAAGCCCAATTGGATGTTACCAATTAAAACGGCTGGGGATGGTCAGGTTTTTAGTTTGGCTTTGTTTTTCTTCTGACTCTCTGTTGAGTTACAGAATTGCAAGCTGCATCATCAAGGGGAGATGATGTACCCTTGTACCGTGGAGGCTAGGGGAATGAACAAAACACTAGGAACTGATAGTGACTGAAGTGAGCAGTTAATTCTGTGCTGGATTACAGGGAACAAAAGAAATGCAAGACTGAGGAATGTAGTCTGAAGGAAAAACAAGTCTAGAATGACTTTCACGTTATAAAATCAAGATTTTTATTGAAAATATGTGTTTTTTGTAAAAACCTCGCTTGCACTCATTGTTATGATCTAAGTGTTTCTTGGTTTATTAAGGGAGAACATTGCTCTCCTTAATAATCAGGCAGAACACTGTCTGTTTAGTGACATAACATCTTTGGGAAAACTTCAAACACCACACTCTACCAACTTGGATGATAAACACCATCTTAGACACTGCAAAATAATCAGATTGATGTAAATTTGGTCCAAACTCTGATGGTTTATATTTAATGAGCACCAAATGTTTCAGAGTTAAGCCTTCACCAGTGTGTGTGACATAACCTGGCCTAAAGAATATAGAAGAAAGCCATTTAATCATTTTCCAAAGACAATAATGCATGAGTAATTTAGAACTTCAGAAGGATGAAACCCCACCAGGTAAAACATGGATATTTTTCCATAAATTGGCATTATTTTCACTCTGAGAAAATGCATCCCCCGGTGAGCCCCTGAGTGTAGCGTGCTCCTCTGTTGGTGCACAATGGTCACTGCTTTTCCTTACAACTTCATCAGCGCCAGCAGGACCCTCAGTGTGAATCCTCCACACCTCCCCCATTTCTTTCCCCTTGGCCCCCCACCTCACTCTGCCCTCAGGCAAACTGCCCCGGCACTCCAGGGGGTGGGGGACCTCTACTAACAGGAAAAAGGGCACCTCTTTTGGCCAGTCTCAGCAATCAATCAGGCCTGACGGCAGACTCATGCTTGGGCTGTTTTAATTACCAGACAGCCTGTGAGCTGCTGAATACCCACCTTTTGGAAACAAGATGAAAGTTAAATAGAAGAGCACATGTGCATTTTTATGGTGGCATGACAAATAACATCTGTATCCTATCATCATAAGCCTCGTTATTTGCTGATTTTGTTTAGGAAGTATTGTCATATTTTTTTGAGTAGTGTGGTGTAGATAAATACAGTATTTAGAGTGTAGAGTGTAACTCCCATAATTTTCAAAAACAAGGTTGCATTGTGATCGATGGAATGAGGTGATGGTCACAAGATTGCATGGGCGCCTGATGCACAAACAAAACAAATTCCCACAAAGAGGGGTGAAAATAGCTTTTATGTTTGGGGTGCCTATCGTGCTCAGGGCATGGAGACGGTAGAGGGCACAGGGGTGTGTGGGGTGCCCCCTGTCTGGCTGGAATGTGGCCTGTTTGGGCCTGGCCCTGTAGCAGTCGGGCTGCATGTTAATGCAGAGGCGACTCTCTGGCCCGCCAGATGGGTCAGCTCACAGAATCTTCTGCTCTATTTAGTGCTTAGTCCCCCCTTGGCAATCACCCCCACCCACCCCCCCCCCCCCACCC
>JAODKL010000095.1:21679990-21718304 GCA_026780765.1 Petrocephalus schoutedeni | reverse complement strand
CCCCACTTTCGGTGGCCGGGTCACGCTGGCATTGGCAGGAGGCGTGGCATGTGACAGGCGTGCCAGCCCTTCTCAGTGTCCTGCGGGGTCCCCCCCCCCCCCCCCCCCCCCCCCCTTGAAGAGCGAGGAGAGGGGAAGGCTTGTAAAACTCCTGCACAGGACAGATGCTGGGTGTGAATACCCCGGGGGAAAGTGTGCCATATCCAAAGAAAGGCCGGCGCACAATCAAGCAGATCGCTGACATAGTCAGGGAACGGCAACAAATCTGGCCACCACGGAGCCTGGCGGCTTTCAAAGTGCGGCTATAAAAAGCCTCGCCGACAAAGTGCCCCTTTATGCTGACCAACGCTGAACAATGCTCTCGAGTTTTAAAGAACACATTTCCCCTTTTTTTGTGTTTAACAGCTGCCCAACTGCTTTAAGGAGAAGTGAAAGAAATTTTCTTGATGCCATCTCAGGGACTGGAAAATCCCACTTACAGGGCCCTGTCCCTCCCTCCTGCTACCTACAGGCCCGCAGCTTACACATACGTTTACAAACGCATGTGCTTTAAACATACATGCCAGTCACCTGGATGGGAGACTGAAACTAGATGGGAGATAGGAGAGAACTCTGCAAAAAACAATTTGTGTGATACTGTGTGCAAACTAAGCTCTAATCACAGAAATTATGCTTTCAAAACTGCCCTATTATTTTTTTGAAAGCATGTCAGATGCCAGAGTTTGTTTTATTATTATTGAATATGAAGGATCTTAAACTCAATAAAGATATGGAGCACAGACTTGGGAAACCTTTTTAAATGCATTTTACTGCCCTGTTATTTAATAATCCACATTTTCGTCCCGGAAAGCATCAATGAGACACATCACACCAGTGATCAAAAACATTTTTAGCCTTGTAATGGCTTCAGTTCTCCAACTTAGCCTTTTAAAGCTTTTTCATTAGGGCTCATGGTTCATTCTGCATCTGAGTTCAGGAGCATTTTGACTGCTCACAGAGACACTGAGCATACAGGCAGACTGCTCCACCCTCCTATGGACATAGAGCAGTGAGCGAGCACACATGCCACATTCTGCCACACTCTGCCACACAGCACGGCACTTAGTCCATCCGCCCCAATACAATTATATGTTTATGCAGTCAGCCTGCATATTCTCAATATCATGCCATTAAGTACAGTACAAATCAGTGCTTTGACAGATTTGGAAATGCCTGGAATGAAAATACAGAGCAGCACTGTGACTGGACAGTAAGAAGGCAGACAGCTGCGTTGGTCAAGTTGACCCCAGAGTGGCCAGACTGAGGACGGGACTCTTTTCCCCCCTGGGGGGTGGGGTGGATGTTTCATGATGCAGCCACATTGTCTCTAGTTGATGGAGATCGATGTCCCCTATTGCAGAATGCACGATTTGGGGGTCATTTCCAGCTGGGAAAAGCCCCCTTTCAATGGGCTGGAGCTGCAGACACCAGACAAAGACATGGTCTGCATCCAAAGCTAGCAGACCTTAGCAAACGTTATATTTGACTATAGCGCCCATTTTAACATGATGTTCTGGTGTGAACATATTACAAATCGACCTTTATACTCACTTCAGTATATAACATTAATACAACAATATTCTAAAAATGTAAATGTGATTATAAAAAAGGAAATGCCTAGTAATAATGCATTTGGTTTCTACTTTTTTTTTCTTCTTTTTTGCACTTTGGGGTATTTAACCCGAAGGGAAAAAAAATGAAATAGGAATATGTTAAGATGGCGTTATGCTGAATTAGTTTGGCATTTTTTAGTGTTGTTAATGGTCTATGCCCCATACTGAAGAACCTAGACAAACAATACCCTTTCCAAAGATCATATGTTACACAGAGAGAGATCTACAGAGACAGACCTACCATAGAAATGTGTGAAATCAAATTAACCCCGTTAATTAAGGGTTTTTCCAGTGTAGAGCTGCGTCTATGCTAATCGAAAGCCTCCCCTGCAGAGTCACTCAATCTTGCATTATTCTCCGTTTGGGTAGGCAGAATTTACATTCATGGGCAGGACTTCAGCTGAAGAAGAAAATCACACTTATTTCTAGGGAGCAATGATTGTTCTCTAGGTGTCAAGTCCAGTTATGGATTGTTATTGAGTCCGCAGAGGGAAATCCCGTTAGGGCTAGTGCTGAAAATCTGCATGTCAGCATTCAACTAAATATGAGATTAGCATATTAGATGCGGCACTTGATTTTAATGGGGATTCAGATATTTTTTGAATTTGCTTATTCCAAATTTAAGGACTTACCGTCAAGTAACTAACAATGCCCAAAGCAATTAAAACGTGACAGCCCACTTCTCAAACAAAATCAGGTGCCCAAAGGCTACACCTTCAAACGATTATCAAACAAAATGAAATCGAACGCATCGGCACAAAAAAATCATTGCATACTTAAAATAAGATGACCATCTTCTATTTCTTCTATGTCATGCCACAACCCCCAGAGTGATTTTGATGCAACAGACTCCAATACTTATTGTGGTGAGTGTCTGTGCCATTTTGATGAAGCTTTTGTAAAATGGAAAGTGCTCTCTTCATTTACAGCCACTATTGGGTAAATACTAGAAGCGGAACAGACAGGGAAGCCCACCATTTACCCAAAACTCAATTAAGAGAAATATGCAAATACACATATTAATTTATAACATTTAAAATGACTTGTGGTATAAAGCATGCTGTAGCTAACCCTAACCCTAATCCTAGTCCTACTGACCAGCTCCACAGCGTCACATTTACGCCAGCCGATCCTGGACATGGGTGGGATCAGAACAAGCTAACAGAGCTGCCTCTGGGACCATGCACAGGCATTGCACCGAAATGGCGATCACAGTGGTCACTGCAACTCAAACAACGACATATTGCTAAAACATGTGGTCACCTTTAAAAAAACCACAGTACATAGAAACAGCAAGGCAGCCAGCATTGGAGGGCATAGAGGTGGTGATATTTCATTTTATAATAGCAGATATATGTCAGTTCTAGAAAGCTAATTAAGTTAGGTACAAATAATATGGCAACATACTATGAAACACTTTGTCTGCATGTTAACCCTAACCTGAACCCTAACCCTAACCTGAATCCTAACCCGATCCCTAGCTCTAACCCTAAAAGCAAACCTGGCTCTATCCCCAACCCTAACTCTAACCCTAAAAGCAAACCTAACCCTGACTCAAACTCATGTTTCAACTCAAACCTCTATAGCATAATAAAAACACAATACAGAAGTGTTGACATCATACATAGACAACATACAAAAGTACTGAAATACAGCACATAAAATTGTAACAACAGTGTAAATATGTAAACAACAACAATATGTATAAAATGGAGAGTAGGGTGATGGTGACTAGGGTGCAAATGGTATCTAATGATGCAGAGAGCTTTCCTCAGACACATTCCCATGAAAGTCCTTTCTGATTGGCAGTCACAGCAGCTCACTCTCCTGTTTTTCCACCATGTTGCAGATCTTGTTGCCAGACACACTGGGGTTGCCATATACTCTTCACTGTGCATATGTCGAAGTTAGCGATTATCAAGGGATGCACATTGATTTTCTTCAGCTTCCTGCAGATGTGTAGGCATTGGCAGGACTTCTTGATGAGGGAAGGAGGTTTGACAGGCCCATGAGAAGATTTAGCGTTAGGAGGATCCCCAGGAACTTGACTGTAACTCTCAAGATGGATCTGTGATTTGCTCCATGTTTTATGAAGTTGACGATTAACTCTTCTGGTTTTCTGGTGTTGAGGCAGAACTTGTTCTTGGTGCACTGGTCTGCTGGCAGCTCGACCTCCTTCCGGTATGCCTTCTCAGTGCTGTTATGAATCAAAACCACCACTGTGCTGTTGCTGGCAAATTTGATTGCGTCAGAGTTATTTCTGGCAACACAGGCATGAGTGAATAAGGGAGTATAACAAAGGCCTGAGCGCACAGCCTTGCGGGGCACCAGTGTACAGAATGGCAAACCTACCCTTATGAAAAAAGAATATAGTATAAACATACTTAAGCACACAAGAGTATACTTTAATCAGGCTTTTTTTGACCCAGCTTAAAGTATGTTTAATGTGCTAAAGTTATGATAATGATATAGATTTATTGTACTAAACGTATATTCCGTATACTAACTTTGTATTCTTTTGCCCCAGCTTAATTCATATTTAAAATCACTTTCAATAGATTTAATGTAATGTATTTTGTACACACTTTTAAGATGCTAAAAACATATTGGTCACATACTATTTAGATTAAATGTTTTAATAACATACCAAAAATATAGAGTATATAATTCATACTTTTTCCCCATGGGGAAATTCTCTTCTCCCTTCCCACAACCTTGCTCTCCATGACAGCAGGCCTTGGCTATGAGGGGTAACCACCTTGTATGGTGTCCAGGGAGTTGGGGGTTAAGGGCTTTGCTCAAGGGCCCACAGATGTGCCCATGGCTGGGCTTGAACCAGCAAACTTCTGACCACAGGCACAAAGGCTTAACCCACGCAAATCTGATTTATCCATTTTTACTGTTATTGCTTCTACTTGAGCTTTGCATTTACACTTCACAGCAGATGGCCACACAAATGTATTTTGTGCTTGGGTAAACCTTACCTCCCTACATGCTGGTTGGTTTGTAGGTAGGTAAGCAGACATAAGATTTTTTTCATAAGATTTTTGCTTTCAACCTTAAAGTGCTTCCAGATCACAGTAATTTAGTTTGTGTCACTTTTATTTTGTTAATATTTATGCATTCACACAGGCTACACCAATATGCACATGATGGTATCGGTCATAGGTATTTGGGTATTTCACAAGTAGAAGTACAGTACAGTACAGTACATCAGCATAGGATAGCAGTATCAACCAATCCATACTTAAATGGAGAACACAACTGCTGATATATTTTAAATGTACTATGTAAATTAATAAATGTCCTCTGTTAAGTATGTTTTCATAAGTTTTGGTTAGCAACTTTAAAAAATGAAATAAATATAACTGAAGTATCCATGACTTTTTGACTTCATTTTAAGTTTAGTTTTAGTAATAAGGTCATCCCTTTAGTAAAGAGTAATAGATTTAATGTGTGTTACATAAATCAACTACACTATAATTGCAGTACACTGTTCAAAGCCATGTCTTGCATCTCTAAAATACATTTTAAATATACCTGAAAGATCCTTCTTGAAATATGAAAAAATGGTAATATGTTTGAAGTATGCACCATGTGCTTTGACTATACTTGTGTTTTTTATAAGGGTAGCCCTAACACTAACCTTAATCTGCTAAGGAGAGTAGTTCAAGTCACTTTATTGTCATTTTCCACACAAGAAATGAAATTAGACAGCTAGAACTATGTAGACAACCAACCCAATGAATCTGGATCAACACTAGTGGCCAAAATTGTGGAAACGCTTCCAATTTTTAGAGATTGCAGCATTTTATTCAACTATGCCGCCAGTTACTTAATCGTCCAGTGTATGATTGTAAAATAATAATGAATGAATCAATGTAATAATGAGTGTGTCTCAGAATAACAATGTCCTGCATAATAAATGCTTGTATGCTTGTAATGGCTGGCTAGTATGTCACTTTGGACAAAGGCTAAATTAATACAAAGATGGAGCTACAGCCACTCTAATGAGAGCAGAGGATACACAGACAAAAGCACAAATTACTGCAAACTAAGCACCTTTTCCAAAATGAGCTCATTCCAGTATATTCCCGTTTGGGTGGTTTGCCTGTCTTCTGCAGCTGTGTTTGCTCACCATGCTTGAAAACACATCATCATGGACATGTCCTCACTGGCACACTTTACGTATACATCGTGGACAAGTCTTAAGACACTCTCACAAATAGCAATGAGCTGGCAGCCTTTTTCGCAGCGACTTGCCAGCCCACATAAATAACTGCATAGTTAGTCATCCCAGAGTAGCTATGTGTTGGGATTTCTGCAAAGATGCATTTGGATGCAGGCCTGCCTCTACAGGGCCATTAAAATGTGAGTGCTTAGGGATATGCTGTAAAACCCATGCATAGGGCTGCCATTAACTGAAAGATATGTCAGATGAAATAGATCAGGTCAAGTTCCGAAAATCCTAAGGACAATGAAAATGAGCAAACAATAGCGATATATTTGAATCTACAGAATTGTACTTTGCAGTTCAGTAATACAGAGCAATGAAAGTACAAGATAGAGAGGATCCCATTTCCTTCCTAAAGAGCATTTTGAATTGTCATCAGAGAAACTCGTAAAAACCAAAAAAGAAGAGAGTGGGCACGCACACTGGAACAGTAGTCCCTTTGAGGATAGCATCTAGGCTAGGTTTTTGGAAGTCAGTAGAGAAGAGGTGGAGTTCTGGCTTGTGGAGCCCAGGGAAGCCATAAATCGTGTGCTGAACAGGACGAAACACTAGTTGGCTGTCTTGTGCTTGTCGCCTGACCCTGACACTACAGCAGATGCCTTCTCCATCTAGGCTAAGCTGTCTAGGAGTCTCTTAACTGCCTGTGGAGCCTGTTGACCTTCTCAGGGATTTGTCAGTTGTGTGATGTATGGAGATCAGAATCCATAAACACTTGCATGAAGTTTAATGGACAAGACTGACCCAGGATAAGAACGAAATACCACAATGCAATGAGCCATTCGTGTACGCAAGACATTAAGGAGCTACTTGATTTCTTGCTTAAAAGATCTGCTTTTTAATAAGTTCAAGATTCAAGGGATTATTGTCATATGCAGAGTAAACTGTCTGTTATACTAGAAAACGAAAACCTTATGTTGCATGTCCTTCCGGTAGCCAGAAAACACAAAATACACACAAAAGACAACAAAAACACATAGTGCAATGTAAACATAATGTAAATATCATAGTTAGTAATATCAAAGTACAAATATCAAAGTACAGATAAGTATGAGCCAGATAACTGGCCAGTGCTATGTGGCAGGCAGCAGACAGAAAAGTGTGAGCCTGTGACAGGGCTGTTGCATTTTCTAAATGTTATCTAAATGATATTTGACGTTTGATAATCTCTGAACATTTTATATTTTAAGACCATGGCAATATATTATGTATCCAGTTGAAACTGTACTGCAACGTGCGGCTTTACACAGAGAACTGGAATAAGGGTTTAAAATAGTAGCACCAGTGTGCTCCAGTGCTATTTTTGAATTTGATTTAGAAACTGATCGAATCATTGGAATAATTTTCTCTCCACAAACTAATACCCAGTGAGGATATTGCCAGTTGATTTCCATCAACAAATGTGTTCAGTTTCTGAAACACGATATTTACGTGAATTTGGGTGCCCGTTCTCTATTCCACTTTCTTCATTCATTCATTTACCAGGACTCTGTAGCATACAGTATGACAGACTATGGAGCGATTCAGACGTCTCTGAATTGTCATACTCACGTCTGCAAAGAAAACAGAAAAAGCTTCCAGAGATTCAGTAAGCAGCATTCTGTGCCAATTCACACCCGAGTAAACAAGACGGACCACATGTTAGCTGTTTCTGATTGTTGTGGATTTTCCTATTTGCATTTTGTTCAGCGTTTTGTCACAGCTAGCTTTGCTGCCCTAAAATAACTTTGGGCAGGTGCAAGATTTAAATCATGTGATATATTCACAAGATCCAAGGTCACCAATATGACGAAAACCAGACCATCTGCACTGCTAAATATATTTTTAATGTTTTTGTTGAATTCAGAGTAATCCTATAATGTGTCCCCAGCTAGTCTTATGGCTATTTACCCCTGAGGGCTAATTCATCCCCGGTCTAAATTTCTATTTAAGTTAAGAGTTATTCCTTGTGACCCAGTACCGCTGTTACAGTTTCAGCAGATTATTTCATGGTTTTTAATCTTTAGACCTGAATTTCCCAACTGATCTGAAGCCAAATTCAAATCAAATGGTCTCACATGAATATGGCTTAACATCTTAGTTAAAAATATATTAGGCCCGTAATAAAATATACAGCTTTGGAAACCATTTATACTACAATAATATCATATAAATGACTACACTGATCCTATGTTATTGCAAAGGTGTTACTAATTGAAAAGCACCCATTGAGACCGCTTGTCAAAGAACATTCTAACTCAGAACAGCTGTTTTATAACTATAATTTGGGTTACAATTTATTACTACTTGAATTTTTTACTTAAAACAACTGCTTCTAATGTGATATAACAAATGATTTTGTTATAAAACCAATTACAATATTATTACTGAATTAAGCAAACATCCCAAGACTTTTTGTGAGCAGCCTAAAAGTGCATATATATTATATTGACATTTATAAATATATTTTCACATACAGATTTTAGCCTACAGTGAATAACTTGCCAGTTTACTGTGCACAATTTTTCTAGTAAATTTCTCTGTGCATGTCTGCGACACTTAAAGGATACTGTTTGTTGAAACCATCAGTAGTTTGTTAGTAATTCTTTTGCTGATAATTAGGCATATTTGTTCTTGTCACTAAACAATCTTCGAGAGTAAATCTGGATGATGCCTGCATTCTTCCTGAGTGAGAAACAGGACCTCATCTCTGGCCATAATGAACAGCGCACATGTGTGACTAGCTTTGCTCAATACCAACAATAAAACGGTCATTGTCCACTTGTTTTCCAGCCAAGTCCAAAGTAAACACTGGCTTGACGCTTGCCGCTCCGGTTCAGGAGCCTCCCTTCCTGCACTGCTCTTCTCGTTAACAGACAGCACTGTCCAGAAGATCAGAGGAGCTCCCGGTGAGGATGTCCACCGGACATCCAGGTCCAGGGAGTGTCTTGTATCAGCACAACGCCACGTCACTGTTCTGACGGCAGCGCTGAGCCCGTTGACATCTGGAGGAAGAGACTGTTGATTGAGATAGCTCTCCTACATGTACACAGGCTTCTTCTCGCATATTTCCATGGAAGGATCATTTGATTTCAAAACAGTATTTCATGTCTTAAGCCCCCTCTCGATATTCCCTCCCTCGCCTTGTTATTCAGGACATGTTCTCTATCTGCTATGATGGATGGCTGCACTGAATGCTGTGATGTTGACAGTCGCAGTTCTTTCATTAAACCCGCTGTGTTTCTGATGTGGTGGCTCGCAAGACCCGCGCTAACTGCTGCTAGCTACACCGTTTTATTGACGTTTCCCACCATTGTCCATTCACTGACGCCTATCTTCTGGGAAGCATCGCAGACTTTCTCTATTACGATGTTTTAATGTCTTGGCTCAAGATTGCCTCTAAAGTTATCTGCACGCGAGATAAAAATTGTCTCGTTTTCTGATGTCTTCCCCAGCTGTTGAGAGGAAACCATTTTGGCTTCTCAGCTGGGGTTACACACAAGCTGGAAAATTTAAAATACCGTACCTTCCTATTTTCCAACATTAGGTATTATTAGCTAGGATGGATATATCAGGTAATCTTCAGTAGGCTGTCAACACCTCCTCCAAAGTTTTGCTGTATTGGTTTTTGAATATAACTGCACCATGCAATGTTTATTGGTATTTTAACATTCCATAGAACAAACACGAATAGTCACATCTAAGCAGTCAATTCTGTTTCTTCTGTTAATATAGGATTTGCTAGAAAATCACAGATTGCTTCCAAAGCTGACATTACACAACATCCATGTTCCCAGAAAAATGTAGTATTTTGATATGCTTCATAAACATCTTTCTTCAACATAAAAAACAATCTGTTTGATTCATATACCTAATCATCCATTCCAAAATATAACAGTATAAATCTCTGCCAAACGTTAGAACCTCATAACTTCAAATTTATATTGTGGTTTTTGTGTTTAAATTGTGCTGGATGTCATACAGGGACAGGCCACATAATAAAGCCTATATCTGTCAGTCCAATTTATAGTCTGAACCAAACTTTTAGCGGGACTGCTCACAAGAAAGAAACAAGTACAGAATAAACTAACTAAACAATTGCAGTTAGTATTT
Source organism: Petrocephalus schoutedeni (assembly GCA_026780765.1). NCBI lineage: Eukaryota > Metazoa > Chordata > Actinopteri > Osteoglossiformes > Mormyridae > Petrocephalus > Petrocephalus schoutedeni. The sequence continues at coordinate 21,708,329 of JAODKL010000095.1, read as the reverse complement.
CTAAAGTTAAAGTCTCTTGCAGATGAATGATGACATATTAGTACACAGTACACTGATGGAAGAGTATCTGTTGTTGAAGGGATTCTTATGGTACATTTTATTCTAATAGTGTTGTAAAATTTTCAGCATTTGGCTTGGGGGTTACTGGGGAGACGTGGGAGTGGGGAGGGTGCGCAGAGTGAGTTCCGTTAACGAGCTGATACAAGGAGAGCTGGGAACTGTTTAAGTGATCGGTGTAAATCAGCTATGAGGATAAAGGGGTAAGGAGCAGGAAGGGAAGGAAAAAGGGTACAGGGTGGAGTGTGGGGGGGCTTGGGAGCTGGGGGCGGCTTCTCCCATGGGGGCTTCTTCCATTTACATCATGATGGGTCTTATGTTCCTCTAGCTAAACTCCCTATAATGGCAAAGGCAGCCTTCAGGTTATGGGCCCATAGCTTTACCCCCAAGACATGCAGGTTTTACGGGAGTCCCACTAAAAACATGGCAAAACATGGTCTCTTCCTGCTTGGTGTTAAACTCAGAGCACCCTCCTAGCCTGGGCTGCAATTTGAAACCAACACACTCCTCTATCCAGCCACCTCAAGTGGGACTGGTCCTCATGCTATTGAAGGGTCACTACTGGAGTTATGGACAGGAAATAACAATTACTTCACCATTATGCAAACATTCTGAAGAGCTTCCACGTTGTGAGTGGGTTTTCCCAAGAAACTGGAGCTGAAGGCTATGATAATATCTACTGTCAGGCCCAGCGTGGAGACAAGGGTCGAGGATGAATTGTTCAGAGTTCACACTGAGTCATCAGCAGGGGAGGTCTGATCTGCCTGCATTTACAGGAAATGAAGAAAATTAGCTAAAGTTAGACGAATTAAGAGTGTCGTAATTGTGGAAACTTATACAAACTCTTCCAGTAACAAAGGAGCTTGGCTGAAAACCTTATCTTTTCCCACAATTCACACAGTAACAGTGATAGACCCTCAGAGAGTTTTGTGGAATGTTTAAAATGCAGTAACACTACAACACCAATAAATACTTATTCTTATTTAAGACAAAAAAAAAACACTTTTGCTTTTTTGAAATACACTTAATGCCACTTTTGAGTGGCTACATCATTAAAGTATACTGTGCTTTCTAACTGAATTAACAGATTCTGGCTGATATTGTTACACCCTGGACTGTCTAATGGACAAAGTCAGTTGGTAACTTTTGAGGGGTGAAAACCTGTTTTAAGGAAGAACTTTCTGTTCTAGTAATGGGAAAAGATGGTACATCTTCTGAATCCATTTGGAATAATAGGTTATTGTAGTCCCATACAAAACTATCCTGCTCTGTTGTTTAATCACAGGCTGAGCAAACCCCATCTCCGATGCAGAAGATTCACATCACAGAGCGATGAGATCATGGAGAAACTGGTTTGATCCACTGGAAAGACAACACATGATGTTTCATCGAATACTTAAATCCTTCCAGTCCCTCCTGTACAAAGGTGTCGGATATTCTTGCTCCTGAAGGACTAAAACCATTTCAGGAAGCTGTGTGAACAAGCCCCTTCAACAGACACCCCGAGTCCGAGATGTAACATACAGGCCCCCTTTGTGTGGATGAGAACAAGCAAGGAGATGCACTTTCCCTGCTCCCTCGTGTGAGTTCTGTGGGAGCAAGTAGTCATTTTATATTGGTTGAGAAGTGTACTTCCACATTTTTTTGAAAGTCAATAGTTTAATAGTTGAGTTTAATATATTACTATTATATTCTCATGTTTCTTATTCAATTATTGAAAACCACAAACAAACTTCCCTAGTATTTATAGACCCATGCTAGTCAAAAAGAAAAGCAAGAATACTTCTGTAGAAAAGACATTGAGTAGCATCAGAGGATGACAAGCTTTAACTCTTCGATTCCAATGATCACACCGGTGGGCTTACGCACGCCCCCTGTAGTGATGCAGAGGTACTGGCTTACTGGCTGCCTCACCTCATGCTTTTTCGGTATTGTTTCAGGTCAGCAAGACTAAATTTGTTATACACATAGGCAAAATACATTACATATTCTATGGAAAGTAAACACATATAATATAGGTGTGTACAAATATGACACTGGTGACATTCAGTGAGAAAGCAGAGCACGGTCAGTGAGGGAGCGCGCGCTGGGAGATGAGGCTCCTCTCTATCTGAGCGGGAAATACACAAATTCAGCCTCACCTGAATTTGCCTCAGCCTCTTTCTCCAGATGTCAATGGGCCCAGCGCTGCCGTCAGAACAGTGACGTGGCGTCGTGCTGATACAAGACACTCCCTGGACCTGGATGTCCGGTGGACATCCTCACTGGGAGCCCCTCAGATCTTCTGGGCAGTGCTGTCCGTTAACGAGAAGAGCAGTGCAGGAAGGCTCTGCCTCCCCTGCCTTCCCTGACCACACATCCCTGGTGGGGTGTCTGTTTGAGCCTTGGTTGAACAGTGCCGTGTCTGTGGGCCCTTGAGCATGGCCCTTAATCCCACAGCTCCAGGGGTGCCACATGTTGGCTGACCCCGTGCAGTAACCCCCAAGCTACACAGAGTTAGATGGGGTAGGCATAGAGAAGTGCAATGGCAAATGAAGGGTTTATCATATTTATCATTGTTTTGATCAGCTACTGAGTGAGACCTGCAGCATGGCTGATTGTAATAACATGCCCAAACATGTTCTGTTACTGCCATAATAAGGCTATAGTCTGTCCTTTCCATCCATCCTTCCAATTCTGTGCCCTGGTCAAGCCCGCAGAATGGCCCATCATGTGATTGACGGTATGTTAATGAGCTGCTCTTCCTTTGCTGATTTTTGGCTTCCACAGGTTTTGAGCTCAAACGATCGCAGAGAAGAAAGAGGTCCGTCCCGCTGTCCTGGCAGATTTGATCACCAATGACTCTCCTCCCCAGCGTATTGCTGTTTGGGAGGGTATGGAATGATTTTGGATCACACAGGGAGGGTGTGCCAGCTCCCTCAGCTAGTCAGCACCAGGCTGCATCCTCCTGTAAAACCAGTGATAACGGTGTTGTGAAAAGGGGCTTCCGGTCCAGAAAGATCCCATTCTAAAAGGGGTTTCGTCACTTGTTTTTCCTGTTAGAAGCAATGTCTCTCAGATTACAAGTTTAATGAAATCTGTTTAACAACTGGCGAAAATCTTTCTCTGGGCTGCTTCAAATATTTGCACTGAAATATCGAAAACAATTTAGGTTGTCTTTGCTTAGTAGTTCCTAATTATTGTGAATGTGCAGAGATAAAAATGAAGTACTCATATTTTGGATGTTGACTTAATTTTTTTCTTTCCAGAATTCTTTCAACCCACGTGTTTGCTTCACTTGGCAATAGCGCTCTGCGGAAATTGCAGGAGGCCTTGTATTGATCAGCATACCATCACGTCCAAAGATTGGTCTTCTGGACTTCCCAGTCCGGTGGCTTTTTAAATCTTTCCTGGGAGATTTATCACACTGTTATCGTGCTTCCTCACTGGGACTCAGAAATATTCACAAGCAATATAAAATGATCATTTGCTTTAGCAAACTAGCTTTTCCTGCTATGCCTTATAGCTTCCATTTTGATATTTTAGGCATTTTATTGTCCCCACTGTCATGCATAGAATATAAATTCAAATGTTACAATGAATTTTATGATAATAGCATGTGTGAAGCTTGGTGTGTGTATGTCTTATGTACTGGCAAAACAGACCACTGCTCTTCTGGGAATCGAAAGAATCAGGTCCAGACTCTTTACCCACTAAACACACATCAGCATGTCTGTAACCTTTCACAAACAACACATTGTGGGAAAACATATAGATTTCCAGGGGTTCATCACACACTGTCTGTAATAATAAATCTGCGTTTTATCGCTGCAAAAGCAAACGGTTTGTGTCTTTGGAGTATTGTGACTGTGTAAATATTTGGACTGTGGTCCAATAGGAAGATCAGTGTGAACGTTGTAAAGTGCAGGATCATTTTCCATTGGAGACCTTGGGGAACCAGTATGAACTGCTTTTAAAGGCCAGCCGGTATCTGACTGACACAACATTCGCTTTCTGAGACAAAAACACACCGCTTCCTTCCTACACTTATATAGCATGTGTCCGAAAGTGATCATATCTTTAATATTTATCCAGTTCTGCTTTAATTGTGCCTTTGGATGCATGACGTTTTGTGACTCCTATGCAGTGAACTGAACTGTATTTTTTTTTATAGTAAATAATGGAAAAATCAGTTCGTATAAAATCTCACGATTCTACATGCATCAGGTATAAAGAAATCACATATTATTATCCCTTGGTGCAGATAAATTAAGGGGCCATTTTTACATAAATGTAATAAGGTAGCTTATTTTGACATATGCATCCAGGTTTCATTAGTATTTGAATCTAGTTTTAAATTAACAATTTATGGCGGTTATTCTCCTGTCACAGAAATACTGCTTACACCTGTTTGGACATTTGTTTGAAAGTGTCTTTGTACTCTGACATACTTCCCCCAAAACACACAGGACATTTATTGTGCAGAATGTGGATGACAGTGGTAAAGTCACAACTTTCTACTGGAGTGATCTTGTTTTTTTCTGGGAAAGGTACAAACAGAAAAATTGTATTCCTCTCCCTTGGAAATGTTTCCTTGTAGCTGGCGGTCTTGTTTTGCAGTTGCTTGGAGTGTAACTGGCAAACAGACAGGAAAACGCGGGGTAAGACCACAGTAGCCCTGATGTTTTGTGCCTCATGGTGTGTTGTTGGCCGATCCACAAAGGGCGTCTTTATGCAAAAATACAATGCATGTCCCCATGCGATGACGCTCATACATCAGACTCCCCTCCTCCGAAATGTGTTTAATGCAATTAAGAAAGCCACTTGGCTATTTTATGCACACATAATATCGGCATTCTCTAAATCCACAATGTCTATTTTTCATGCAACAAACCTTGACGGTGACCCGACTGCAAATGAGGCTGGGGCTCCAGAACTCCCAGGAAAGGTCAGCTGGGACACACTGGGGTTTGCAAGGGGAAGGGGAACAGGGAGAGGGCTGGCTTCGGGGAACGTGGCTCGAGAGCGGTGGAGGACCAGGATTCTTTTATCCGCAGAGAAAGGCCCCCTTTCCTGTGGCTGAGATGCCAGCTTGGGTTCTTGTGCTGAGTGTTGATGGGAGCACTGTAAAATATGGCCCGACGTACAGGATGGCAGCTCGCTGCGGCACTCCGGGGGAGGAGAATGGAGCCTGAGAAGGGCTCCTTGTCCGGGCTCAGGGAAGAGGCCCTGGACAGCAGCCCAGTCTTTTCATTCTCATGTTAAACAGAAAATCCGTTCAAGTAAGGTGGCCATTCAGCAGCGCGGCAGAATCGTTCCTGTTGTTTGTTCTAGACGCGACTGAACTTCTGAACTGAAAAATCCCGTCCTGTGCAACATATTCGACTGAGCACGAAGTGTTACTCACACATAAGAGCGTGTCAAGGGTTAAATGTGTGAAATATACACACACGTGCGAGCCCACGGTGCATTGTAAGAAACGCGCGGGGGAGGAGAGCACAGAGTACAAGTTGGCCCAGCTGCCCAGAAGGAGGCACAGAGCTGCTCTGCAGCCTGCTACACCCTACAGCAGATACAGGCCTGGGTAACACGCCTTCACCGAACCAGCTCTCACTGTGCTGCTCCTCATCATCTGGAGCATTCCCCACATTCTCTCCAGTCCTTATCACCCTGCATCCCGTGATCAGCAGCACCCTTCAGAGGGAGCTACTGGAGGCGGGACGCTCCCACCAAGACGCAATCTGCAGGACACTTGGCTTTAACTGGTACTGTAACTTAATTACACTCTGCTCATCTCTGCTCGCCTTGATCTCTGTAGGTCCAAGGCATTGTGGGAAATATGTCCTATGGGCCACCTGGTAGTACAAATCACAGTACAAATTGTATAAATCAAACCTCTCATTAATAATAATAAACTGTTACAAGGATTACATACATTTGGTTTGAAAATCTCATCCATTAAAATAGCCTCTATGAATGTTAAGGTTTAATGATTGGTTCTACAGTTTCAGAGATTTTCCACATTTTCTAGCCAGGCAATTTCAGAGTGTCAGTGCTCATCAATACCACATTTATATCCTGTATAATCTTATTTAAGAGCATTTGAGCACATTTGAGCACAAAGAGATATAGATAGTGCTCATCGGTGTTCCCAATCCAACGTTAATGATTTGCGTAACAGGCTGAATACTGATGTTGTTAATCAGTGTTGCTGATCTGGGAGTGTTGTGCTGGGGTGGTGACCTAAAGGTTAGGGAAGGGCATTTGTGGTTGAAAGGTTGTTGGTTCAAATCCCCGACCAGCAAGGTACCACTGAGGTACCCTCCACAAGGTACTGCCTCTAAGCACTTCTCTCTGGGATTTGAACTAGCTGGCTGCTGCTGCATCACCTATGGGTTAAATGCAAAGGGACACATTTTGTTGTGGTGTGTCAACAATGACAATTAATCACTTCACTGAGTATCTTCTCAAGTGCTCCTTATCACTTGGCGATCTCTTTCTGGTAGTTTTTCTGTGGTGTCTTCTTGAATCACTCCAGGTTATCTGAGGAGGCAGAGGGGGAGATATTTTGGGCCTTATCTTGAAAGAAGCCGGAGAACACGAGCTGAAATTCCACTGGCATGTCCTGTCAGCTAGCGACATTAAGTTGACAAAGCATAATCAAAAGAAAATCATGCATTTTATACTTATTTGTACTGTTAACATTCTTTTCCCTAAGATCTAAGCAGGGTAGAGTGGTTATTTTTCATCTGACAGGAATTTATGTTCTTCCTGTCAAGCCTTGTGTCTTGAAAGGAAGTTGAAAGGTCTCAGTGACACAAAAGGGTAAGAAACAATAGTGCACGGAAATATCCTCCTTCCCGCCTCTGGGCCCCCCCAATGGAGCTGCTGGACCTCGGTGTAAATTCAGTCTTAAGAGGTGGCTTTGTTTGAAGCCACGCACGTCTGAAAAGGCCCTCCCTAACCCCGTCCCATTCACAGCCCCTTTCCTTGGAATAAGAGGGTATGGCAGCTAAGGGCCACAGCTAAGGAAGGCCGTCCGTCCCTGACAGTAGCCGAGAGGCTCCAATCTCCGGGGCCTCAGTGGGACATCGTCATGGCAACCACAGAACGGAGGATGCCGGCCGGCTGAAGTCATGTAGGTCGAGAGTCATTGACAAGTTCTTCCAGGCATCATGCGACTGCGGCCCTAATGCCTATGCTGCCAGGCTCGGCTTAAATATTTATTATGCCCAGGGATAAGCAAGACTAAAAGAGGCATTCAAAGTCCCACTTCAAGTTACAGAAGTTCAGAAGCAGATTAATAATGCATATAATGTACAAGTATTTTGTTATATAAAATCCTTGTCTAAGATATTTTTAGTGTATGTTAAATATACATTTCCTGCCTTACAATTTTTTATGTTGAGAAGTTGGTAAGACCACAATGTATCACAATGTATCATTTGAGCAGTACCCCGCTTAAAAGTCAGGGACGCACAATTGTGATTGAAAGGTTGCAGGTTCGAATCCCTGGCCAACAAGGTCCCACTGAGGTGGTGAGGGGCGGCATGGTGGTGCAGTGGGTAGCAGTGTTACCTCTAGGACCAGGGATCAAGTCTCCGGCCAGGTTCCATGTGTGTGGAGTTTGCATGTTCTCTCTGTGGGGTTTCCTCTGTGTACTCTGGTTTACCCCCCACAGTCCAATTAGCTGAGGCTAATTTGAGCTACTAAATTGCCAGTGAAAGGTGTGTGAGTGTGCATGTGATGGGCTGCCCCTTGCTGGGTTGCTCCCTGCCTCATGCCCATAGCTTCTGGGATAGGCTCTGGACCCTCTGTGACCCAGAAGGATAAATGGTTTCAGAGTATGGATAAACAACCGAGTGTATCCCTTAGCTTGAAGATTGTAACAATGCATTTAATAACTTGAGAAAATGAAACAAATTTTCACTTCATTTTGTAGTAATGTGCCTCATTTTGTAATATACAGCTTGAATGCAATATGTTATACATTTCCCAACATTTTGTAATGAAACTATTACAAATCATGGTGGTTATTACAAAATGCGTGAGCACTTTTTATGATGAAAATGCAATAATATGGGCCATTATTTAATTACCAAAAACTGCCAAGTTTTCACATAATGTGTTGTTACAAAGATGTTGGGACTCTTGAGTGGAAAATATTCTGAAAACCCTAAAAATTCTTTTTCATCTTAAAATAAAGGAGATTTGATGACAGCAGTCAGATTGCTGTTATTCTGTGCTTTACCTTTTGCATGGCACTGCGTCAAAAACAAACAACAACAACAAAAAAACGGTTTAGAAAAGAAGACAGTTTCCCCTATTCCAAGGTTAAATATCCATGGAAGAAACCACTTAGCACACAGTAGTTCTAACAGACTTTGATGTGGATGTAAATCAGGGTCAGAGTCTGGCAGATAGTGTGTACTTCCCTTTCCACTCTGAAAAAAAACACTTATCCCGTCTGTTAAGCCGGGGCAAGATAATGAAACACAGATGAAAGTGTGGATGCACAGCCTAAGAAAGCAGCCCAATAGATACAAATACAGGCAAATTCTCTCCAATTCTCTCCAATAAAGTGCACACCCTGCACTGCACCATGATCTCTCTGATCCTCCAGCACTGTTCGACTGGTCCTACCACCTCTCAAGGCACAAGGAAAACACACATCTAGGCCTTTCTCTGTTCTGGCACCTACTTGGTGGAACAAACTCCCCCTAGATGTCCGATAATGTCTTCAGACGACGACTTAAAACCTACCTCTTTCGGAAATGTCTGGATTAGCACTTCAGGTATTTTACTCTGAGATTTTGTCCTGAATTAAAAAAAAATGCATGATTCCAATTTTAAATCAATTTATTCAATAAAATTGCTGGATTTGGGTATTTCCTGTTAAGATAGAGAGGAGCCTCATCTCCCAGCGCGCACTCCCTCACTGACAGTGCAGAACGCGTGCCTTCTGCTTTCACACACCTGCACACACCTATATTATATGTCTGCACTTTCCATAGAATAGCTCATATATGTGTATAACGAAGTTATTACTGTCTTACAGTCTTACTGATCCGATTTTAAACTGCAGTGAAAAAGCAGGAGATGAGGCAGCCAGTACCTCTGCCTCACTAAAGGGGGCTCGCCTGAGCCCACGGGATTATCATTGCCGGTAAACTGGCTAAAAATCAAAAAATTAAGTTCACTTTAGCACTCTGTAATCTTCTTCTTCTTCTTCTTCTTATTATTATTATTATATATTTTTGTTCAGAAAGAGCCAGTGCTTCACCTGCTACAAACCTCACCACATGTCACTGCTACTTATTAGGGCATCAAATGCCAGGGGGAGATCTAAGGAACCCTTTTAATGCTCCCCTGTAATGGTGTATTATTAATGATGGTACAGAACAACCCTGAAGACTATGAAATACATGCAAGGAGGGTGCAGCTAGCTTTGCTGAGTGTTTGCTCAAGGTGGGAGCAGGCAATGTCACATAGCCCCGGAGAAGGGGTTGTGCTCAAAAGGCCCTGGCAGAAGGCTGCTGCAAGGTTTCTGTTCTATGGGGAGTACAAGGCCCGTAAGGGCCCCGTGTAGGCTGATCAGCACCCAGGCTAGGATGGTAGACTATTCTTACTGCCCTGTCATTGCGCTGAATACCTGCATTCTTACCAACCATGTGGATCTTGGGCCTCTATATACTTCCTCTATGAAAAATTCAATGACTAATGATTCAGTGGTATGATTCATTTTCCGCTGCTTATCTGGGCTCGGGTCGGGGGGGCAGCAGTCTAAGCAGGGATGCTCAGACCTCTCTCGCCACCTCCTTCAGCTCCAGCAGGGGCATGCCAAGACATTCCCAGGCCAGCCTAGAGATATAGTCTTTCCAGCGTGTCCTGGGTCTGCCCCAGGGCCTCTTCCTGGTTGGACATATAAGAACCAAAAAATACACTGTATTGGCATGATTTCTATAATTAATGTTCAAATGATACAATATACTGTTCTCTGACAGTAAGTATCATGATTTCTGAAATTTACTTTGTAGGACCAAAATTAAGTTTAGTCTGCCTTTTTTGTCCTTTAATGTTTTAAACGTGGTTTATTAAATGAGTACATTACATAGCTTATATTTTTTCTATATTTAGTTTTTATTGTATTGTATCTGAATTTACAATGTATTTTTGACACTGACAAAGTCATATTCAAATATCTCGTGTGATAAATTGCATTGCATCTGTATCCTAGAGAGGTACATTTATTTATAGGGTTCCTGTGTATGTACTTTCTATACATTATTTCTATACATTCTTTCTATACATTATTTATATACTTTAGGACTAGCAGTTACAGCTGTGAAAACAAAGCCAAGCTTTCAATTGAGCCAAACACTTTAAACTCTCACCGTATGTTACATAAATTAGACAAGAAGCTTAAGATACTAGCTGCTACTGGATGATTTGAGATGCATCATCCGTCGCCATTGTTCGGAGACGAGGTGGCAGCTAAACACCTTCTTGCGGCTAAAGCAAGAGCTCCTGCCCTCTAGCACATGACTATATTCTATATTGCTCTAATAACCATCATCTGCGCATCCATTTGCCATGCCTGCTTATTCAGCAGAGTCCAAAGTGGGCTTGGGACTGGACACCAGTTAATATGCCTGTATAGGGACAACTTGCATTCACACAGAAAGAACATGCAAGCTCCCTCTGCACACATGCACATACAAATGCACACGTGTGCAGAGACACACAGCCAGGGTGGGATTGGAGCCCACAACCTGGATAAGGCCACTAGGCTTTTTAACAGAATATACTGTTTTTTGTCCAGATTCTCTGAACTCAGACTAGTGATTTAAGTCAATAGCTATTTTTTTACTGCTTAAGGGCCATAGTATACATTGACTCACCATATGTTTGCCATTTTCATGATGTAACAATGTCTAGTTATTACTGTACAACACTGAAATATGGTGTCAGATGGATTCATATTCCACGCACATCTCCAAGTTTGACCAGTTGTCATAGTTAATGGTCCAAACTGCACTCACCCTGAGAATGTCAGTGATTTGAAAATGCATATTTACTGTCCATTGCACCATTGTCGCAAGATTTATGAGGAGGCAAGGATGTGATTACATTACCTAATTCTTCAATAAATCCCATTAACGCAATGTTTAATATTTCTGCTAAGACCCAGTAGACAACTATCCTGATAAGAAGGCCAGAAGGAACACAGAGCCTTAGCATAAGCCTCCAGGGGTCACAGGTCTCTCCTCTGTATTCACATCTGTCTAAAGCGAGCAGTGGTAACAGAAAGGGGAAAGCAGCTGGGCTGTCTTCTGGCTGAGAGACAAAGTCACATGATGAGTCACATGATGGTGGTGGATGCCACGCACGCCCCTAAGCTCCCTGCTGACTGGCCTTCCTTCACAAAGCTTTCCCCACCACCACTGCACTGATGGCATTCTCTGTGAAACTGGTTGGAAAAGAGATTGTGTTTCAGATCTCTGGAGGCAGTTAAGGTTATCCCCCCCTCCCCCATCAACCGCACAATCCCTTTGTTCTTTGGCTAGGATTACATTTCCCAAAAGCACTAGGGTGTCCCCAGTCCATACCACTGCCTCCTAGTCCAGTCTGCAAAGGGAACAAGGCATTCTTTTGTTTTACAAATTACCCACATGGTAAGAGAGATTGAAGCAGGTCAGGATAAGCGAGGCTCCTTTGATATAAAAATTTCTAGGACTCCACTTTGGTGGGCATGCATGAGCAGCCCGTCATATCTCAGCCCACTGCGACCATCTGCAGTCAGGGTCAGGCTTACAAGACTTTATTTCTGGAGCTTTTTGCGGTTTTGTTTCCAAGATCTTCCCAAAACCAAGAACAATACAGCTGGCTACTTGCTTAGATGTCACACTAATAAGTGTTGCCTCGAGAACTGATACGTCATTCTTGTTTTGAAGCACTCTTTAAAAGATGGATGGATGGACGGACGAACTGGGACCCGTATGGCATTTGGCATTGTAATTGGTTAATGTACACGTTTGGGTGCTTGTTCCTAGATGAATTTATTAACGGAGCACCCAGACTCGCATCCTTTGCTCTTCCTTCATCCCAATCGGAAAATGTCGGCGTGAGGGTGTCATATCATGTGTCCCGTGAAGGTGGCGTAGCAGATTAGCGGCCTGGGCTACCTGGCTGGCAGAGTGACGGGGCAGCTTTTGGAGCCGGGAGGGGGTCATGATAACCTGAGCTTCCTTGTGTTACAGAATCAGCCCACACAAAGCCCAGGTCCCGAAACTCGAGCGGGCCTCTGAATCACTCTGAAGCCTTAACGAGGTGTCCCCAACAATAGAGATGAACTCTAATGATCGCTGCAATCTCAGCATGCAGGCAGAATCCCTCCCTCTCCTCCTGCTGCCTCTCACTTCTGGCTTAACACTGAGAAGTGGGTCCTGACGGACCATCTCGCCTCGCTGCAACGTCATTTCGCCACTCTCCTCCTAAACAAACACGGTCCTAAAGATAAAAGGTTGTGCCAAGTCCTGAAAACTGCTTTGAGGTTTTTCGCCGAACTGTGACTTCAGTCAGTTAGTGCTTTGGCATGTGACGAAGCGCTAGAGGTGCGCGTGAAAGCGTAGGAGAAGCGACAGGTGGAGGTGGCAAAAGCGGAGGTGGCCTTAAGTACCAGGAGGGACACTCAGTGGTGCCTTAGTGGGGGGGCAGGGCTTAGGAAGAGGGTGCTGTAAACTAGACACGTAAGGTGTTACTCTTATGGAATTTCAAGGGCTCTGCTGTGTACCTATCACAACCCATGCTGAGCTGCATTCGGAGGGTAATTGCGTTGTCCGCAGGCTAACATAGAGTATTAAGACCGTTCTGTTTGGCGACCAGGGTAACGAAAAGGGGAGGTGATAAGTGGGTCGTTATCACTGCTGATCTGGCTGTCAGAAAGGCTTACAGCGGCTCAGGGTTTAATGTAATCCATTTACGGCTGAACGGCTTTGAGGGACAGAGAATATCAATAGCCGCGCCAAGGTTCCTAAAAAGGTTATTAAACGAGACTTTGTGCTTCATTGTATAAAACGATCACATGCAAAACAGTCGTCATGAGTTTTAGATTCAGTTTGGCATGCCTTAGAAAGGGTGGTATATAATGAAACCTATTGGTTAGTGTGATTTATGACTGTTTATTTAGCACAGGGGTAGGTAGTCTTATTCAGAAAGGGCCGCTCTGTGTGCGGACTTTTGCTGAAACTTACCGAGATTACTAATTCGAGGACTGCTTGGCTGGAGAGTTCTCACACCTGGGTCTGAACAGCTGACCTGAAGGTTATCTTGAAAACCTGTATACACAGCAGCCCTTTGAGAATAAGGCTGCTTACCCCTGTTTTAGCAGAGGCTTTTACCTAGAGCAGCATACAATTAAGTAGGCCCAGGCAGCCAGTTCCTGGAGCAGCCTGGGTTAAGGGCCCAACAGAGAAATTATTCTGGCAGCACTGGGATACGAACCAGCAACCTTCCGACCACAGCCGTTGTATTCTGCCTCACTGAGCCCCACACCCTAATTTATGGTCATTACCCAGGTTTCAAATGGCATTTTCTCTCTGGGAGGCCGCAGTCCCAAAGCCTATACTGTAGCACCTGAATGGGCTTATTCAAAGATAGCGTTACAATGTGGAGCCCTCAGAAATGGCGCCCATTGTGATATCTGCTCCACTGCATCTCCTTATTGTGACCGGTTACAGCCATTTGTTCAAGCTGGGAGCTGAAGGCTCTTATTCTTACCGTTTCACAAACCTTCATATACATTTGCTAGGCTGGAACCATTATGCCAGCCACAGAGACTTGACTGTTTCCCTGCTATGTTGTCATAGAGACTGTCAAGCTCCATTTTTTTTCTGTACAGACCTTTCATTCAGCAATCATACAGCCGATTATATATTTACTGACTGAATATTAGTTATTTGTGTCTGTGCTGTTCACAGCATTGCCCCAGTGCATAGCAAACCCGAGGGTAGCACACCCTGAAGTGGCCACTGGTCCACACAGCTTGCTGCAATTAACCAGTAGTAATTGTGAGATAACTGCTTTAACTCAGCGATTGCTAAACTTATGGTCTGATATAGAAGCTCCATAGGTCCACTCATTAAGGCAGTTAAAGTGTATGCAAGTAAAAAAAGTCCAAGTAGAAGAGAGCTCCATAAAGCATGCATAATACGTAATAAACGTGGCTATAATGTGTTATGCCTTTTTATAAATAAGTACAGCTGTGCTTATAATGCTTTATAAATGCATTATATTATGTTTTGAATGTGTTAATAGATTTATGTCATTCACAGAAAGAGTTAACAAGGTAGATAGCTCTGCTCACAAGCCAGATGTATAAGCCATTACACTTAATACGTCTTTTTTGTAGACAAAGTCATTCTACTTCCAACCAGCGATTAGCGTGTATTCAATACTTTGGGAAATAATGTATTCCCAGGAAAAGATGATTTAAAGGTGTATTCAATTAATCTGTACCATGCCTAAGCACATTTGATCCCCAAAGTCTAGTTCTTTTGACTAGTGTGATCACTCCATAAGGTATGGTAAACCGTGCACTGGCCCGCTAGAAAAGGTTGGCCCAGGCATGGTTCAGTTGGACTAAGGCATGGTATGCATCTAGTGTGATTGCTAACCATGCCCGAGTATGGAACACAGTCAATTTACACTTGTGCCATGTGCCATTATGATCTACGCACAGGGTGAGTGGTGCCAAAGGGGTGTCCGCATGGACTGTACGTGTGCAGCCCAGATTATAGGTCCAGCTGCCTTTCTGCGCATTGGTGCAAGTCGACTGCATAGAAATAAAAGCAGTTCACTGCTTGTACTTGTTTTAGCTGCAATATGGTGGAACATCGGTGTGATGGAAAGCATTATCACTTGCATTTATTATGTGTACAGAAAAGTGAAGTATGCGGCAGACCTCCTCTGCTAGCTTCACCACGCCACATTTTCCACGCTCAGTTCGGCCACCTCCCTTCGGGTCCTCCGCCCCCCCCAGCCCTACAGCCCTTTGATCTGGGCCTGGCGTGTGAAATGGGATGCACACATGTATGTGACATTCCTCATGAGAGCTGGCTGACAGGCAGGGAGCACAGGTCCTGAGAATATTGAATTAGGACCTGTCGCTCTGTCTGATCCCAGAGCACGGCGGTCTGGGGGGGGGTGGGGGCAGTGTGCCATCATCTATCTCAGGAGCCATTTTTAAAAGGCGTGACAGCTAATGCCTTTTCAGGGAGACCTGGGAGCGATAAATCATTTCACGAGTATAGATTAGTCACGCTGACATCAATATTTAATAATTTTTATTCCAGAGGCCTCTGAAGAATCATTACTATTTTGAAAACATTGCAAAGGGGTTGCAGGGAGCTAAAATGCAGTCAAAAGCAGGCTTTACTAGTAAAGAAACGTAATAAATCATCTCTATAAAAGAAACTTGAGAAGTTTTCTCTCGGTCACTTAAAATAAATGGAGCGTTCTTTTTTTCAAGGTTCATGAAACAATGTAAACATCTGGTGGGCGGAAGCTACCATTCGATAAAGTAGGAATGTAGCATTATACGTGAACGTGAAATGCTGGAAGTCTTCAAGCAGCGAAAACAAAATACATCTTGATATGTTTGTGTGGAAACTATTTTGTTTGGCAGAGAATGCGTGACAAAAAAAAAAAACACGGGAAGGGATCCCAAAAGAACCTCATGGGCTTTATGAGCATGGATGCCCTTTCGTTTCGTACTGGGTTGATTTGATGGCCGCCCCATACGGATCTGTTTTTACTGTTTTCATCACTGTGTCATTCCCGAAAAATCCAAGTAGATGCAAGTCTGAAATCTAAGATCTCTTGCTCCCATTAATCAGTGGAGAAGTGACTTTGATCTTATTTAGTCTACTATGTGTTTTGCAAAGCATATAATGTGCACCCCCCTCACCCCCCGATAGAATTCCCTGCCTCTGCTTTAATTACGCTTGGCTTCAAAAACTGGTAATAATGAGTGCATTTCATTAATTTTATTTATACCAATATTTATATAAATAACTTCAGAATTCTTGCTTTGTTTGTGGTCAGCTTGCATTCATGTTAGATTTGGACGTTGCAGTTGTGTCTTTGAAGGGCCGGATCCAGTGAGCTGTTCTTATTTTGTAAATAAGAAGAATCAGGAAAGGCTCTTTGACTGATGATGACCCAGTCAGGAACGCAGACTTTTGGTTCTCTTCTGATGGTCGAGCAATCGGCAACAGGGGAGCTCGCTGAGACCAGGAACAAACCGCCACTCTCATGCTCCTTCAATCTGTGTCATGCAGAACATCATTCACCTTCATCTTGCTCATCGGTTGTATCATGGAAACAATAACATGCTCTTTCGGCCTCTTTAAATACCAGTTTTAATCTGTTAAACATGCGCTTTGCCCTCGAGTTGCTCCAAAGAATTAGGCCAAGCATGATCTTAACCACTGCTTTATCAGGCCATGAGCTGTCGAGCTTTAGGTTGAGTCCTTCGTGATTTTTCTCCTTCATGGAAGTCAGGCTTTTGTGTTTACAACTGCAGACAGGATGTGTCCAGCACTGCATGTTGCATGACAGGGGTAACTCGTAACGATCTGCTCCCAGAGGACAGGGACTTTGCTGGCTTTTGAGTTAATCTCCAGGCCTGATGGTTTCAGCAGATGTGTAGTGTCACCCAGCACTCACCCACATGTGACTGGGCCTCTGATGCCCTTTAGGGTCCCAGGGGACCCTAAAATAATTGCCGTTTTCTGTTGTTGAAGACTGTAACTGTGCTGGTATTCTGTAATGCTCAATAAGTCTGTTTTGTAAGTGAACATCTGAATGGGTGGTAAAAATCAAATATAAAAATGAAAAATAAATAATATAATAATATAAATATAGTGAGGGCATTGAAAAGTATTGGCTATAAATTAATTCAACTATACTTTTTATTTTACAAAATTTTACCTTTTCGGCAATCTAATGCCAAAAGGTATCGGCCAAAATCTGTTTAGTCTATTTGAAGTGTCAGGCTGCTATGACAGCTTGTTCCTATAGGTGTGTGACTAATATATAACCAATTTTGCCAGTGGATTTATGGCTGTATTTAGCAGTTATTCTGCATAAATGGTGCCGGCATCAAAACAACCAGATGAAACTAAACTTCACAAAATAAAAATTTGAACGATTTACAATGTTTTACATATTGTAACTGTAGCGATGTCGTAGACTGATCAGACATGACATCATAACCAGTGACAGATAAAGTGAATAACACATTACAATGGCACCTGTCAAGGGTGCAATTATATATTAGGTAAGTGAACAGTCAGTTCATGAAGTTGATGAGTTGGAAACAGGAATAATGGACAAGTTTAAGGATTTAAGTGACTTTGACAAGGGACAAATTGTGATGGTTAGACAACTGGATCAGAGCAGCTCCAAAACGGCAGGTCCTAAGGGTTCCCAGTATCCAGTAGTCAGTACCTACCAAAAGTGGTCCAAGGAAGGGGATCTAAGTGAATCAGCCATGGAGTTATTGGCACCCATTGCTTGTTGATGCACGTGGAGAGAGAAGGCTAGCCCCTTTGGTCCAATCCCAAAGGACAGCTACTGTAGCACAAATTGCTGAAAAAGTGAATGCTGGCTATTATAAAAAAGTGTTAGAACACACAGTTGGGGTTGCGTAGCTGCAGATTGGTCGGAGAGGCCATGCTGACCCCTGTCCAGTGCCTACAATGGGCACAACAGGACAATGGACTGGAGCATTGGGAAAAGGTGACCTGGTCTGATGAGTCCTGTTTTCTGCATCATGTGCGTCGTGTACCTGGGGAAGAGATGGCACCAGGACGCACCATGGGAAGAAGGTAAGCTGGCAGATGCAGCGTGATGCTCTGGGCAATGTTCTGCTGGGAAACCTTGGGTCCTGGCATTCACGTTGGTGTTACTTTGACATGTACCACCTACCTAAATATTGTTACAGACCAAGTGCACCCTTTAATGACATGAGTACTCCCTGTTGGCAGTGACCTCTTTCAGTAGAATAATGCATCTTGCATCACCTCAGAAATTGTTCTGAAATGGTTTGAGGACATTTGCTGAACAAACAAGTCTGATCCATGGAGGCCCCACCTTGCAAATTACAGGACTTAAAAGATCTTTTAAAAGAGTCCATGCCTCAATGGGATAGAGCTGATTCGGCAGTACAAGGGGCACCTACACTATATTAGGGAGGTAGTGTTTAATGTTACGGCTAATCAGTGTAAATACTTTTGGGGGGAAATCAGAATCTCGAAATACAGAATCATTCTATCTGCTGTTTGTCACTGACGATGATTTGACAGGTATTCCATGTTTCCCCGATAGCTGAAGTGTTGGGAGATGTGGCTGTTACCTGTAGGACAGGATTATCCAGAGCATCAGCACTGGGGGCGGTGCGTGACTCAGCGGGTCCGGGTGCTGCGTCTGGGTCACTGCTTCAGATCCCATGGTTTCGCTGCTGGGCCCCTGGGCAAGGTCTTTAATCCCCAATCGCTCCAGGGACCGTCTGACCCGGCTTTCTTGATTGTACATGGCTTTGGATGAAAGTGTCTGGTAAATAAATATAACGCATTGCATAATCTAGGATGGGCTTGCTGGGGTGAACTCTCACACGGCCTGTGTGAGAGAAGGCATTCCTGTACTGGGGAGCGTCTCCAAAGAGTTTCATATGCATCAGCTTTGGTATATACTTTCATCTAATCATGGCGAAAAAGGTTGAAAAGCCAATAGTTTACACATTTTCCGTGCATTGGAAAAGCTCATCCAACATGTGTTTTAAGAAGCCCGTCAGGACCTTTTGCACACAGCATATGTATCACATTTGTGCCACATGGTATGTTTGGCTTGAACGTGATCTCAGGCATCCCGTAATACTGGCAGTGTATTATAATGTGAGTCTGGGACAGAGGTCTCGGGGGCTTCGCTTTGCTGTGTGATACGTGTGAAAGTTCGGCACCCCGCAGCTCATCAAAGACGGGCTACCGGCCCTCCGACAGCAGGGGGCAACGGGGGCCATTCGTTACTCAAACACGGCCCCCCACCGCATTCTGGAAAGTGCCGCTCCCATCTGGATGACCCATCAAGGCCCACTTCACCACAGGAAAACAGGCCGTGCCTCAAAACACACGCAAACAAGGGCGCGGGGAGGGATGGCATGTGCGCGCTCATGAAAGCGTGCTTTCCCTGACAGGATCCCTGCCGTGGAAACACAAGGCTCCTGTTTTTCTCTAGCCGAGAATGAGCTTTTAAGCACCGCAGATGGAACTTCTCCACATTTGTACATTTCCTTCACTAATCGGCATTCAGACACATGCAGCTGAAAACAAAGCTGAGGACAACCTTCCAACTACTGATACAGAGGCCTGAGCTACTCAACGAAGAACAGTACACGCTAACAGTATCATGGTTCTGTCTATCTATCTCTCCCAATTTATACGTGTATGTATATATATTGCTCCATATATTCTGCCTAACATACACACCAGCACATGTCACTCAGTTTACTGGCAATGCATTCACAAACAACAGATCACTGATGATAATTGATTTCATACAGGAAACGAAACAAACAAAACAGAACCTTGCGGAGGGGGAACTTGTTTTTTGAGGATAGTAAGCAGCCCTTACCCCCCTACTGTGAAGCGTGTGTCAGTGGAGCATCATCCCATTGGGGGTGGGTGGGAGGGGTGATTTCCAGCCAATCAGTGTCAAGTCTGTCTTTGACAGCCCCATGGCCAGGTCACATGGTGCTAAGTAACAGTCAGTTTGCATGTTTTTTTGTTCATTTATCTTTCATGGATGCATGATCTAATGATGAGCAATCTCAAGTTTAAGTATCTGTTAAGTTTCCGAAGCACACTGTATAAAAATTAAAAACAAATCTGACACAATTTTCAAAAACATTCAGTACTTTGCTCATCAAAACTAAACATCTAAAGGATTTAAAACATTAAAACAGGATTTAAAGCTAGATAATTAAAATCACAAAAAAACAGTGCACCTTGCTAAAGCCGTGGTATGTTAGACCTTAATTCTTGATTAATGAGAACAGTTCTGTTAAGATGTATGGTTTTTCTCTCCTTCCTGGAAACTCCCAGCTTCACCAAGCAACTGGACCCTGAAAGCATGTGTGATGAACATCCAGACACTGTCTACTCATGCTGCTTTCATCACAGGTGTGAGTTGGCAAGCTGTGAGATGGGTACCTCCGTAAGTGGATTTTCATGATTTTCACCTTCTGGCTCTATCGTTCTCCTCCCTGTGTCGGCGACACACAAGCAGCCTCCTGCAAGCTTTGCCGGGTGCCGTCGAGGCAAACTGAACATCAGAGAAAGCTGGTGATTGCTGTCAGCTTGCTTTTGGGACGATAAGGTACACGCAAAGGTGAGAGGTTTGCTGTTTCTGGGCCCACTGGGCTTTTTTGTAAATTAAAAAGTCATTTTGGGGTCCTGCCCCACTAGAGTAGTGACTGTTTGTGTGCAACAGGGGGCCCCCAAAAACTCACGGGTCCCACACAAATGCATGGTTTGCATGGTGGGACACAGTGCTGCTAGCTACACGTCTTTTACTTCACGCCCTTGGCGTTCACCATGCGTTCACCTCCGCTTGGCTCTCGTCACAGGGGGCTTTCTCTGTTTTCTCCCCTGAGGTCACGTGTTTGACTGGGTCATGTGACGGGGTCATGTGACAGGATCTGTCGGACACTCCCTGCACTCTCACAGTGCCACCTCAGGCCAGCAAACACATGATGCTGAGGAAACCAGTTTGTGCAGGCAAGCACAAAAGCGTAACCAGTGAAATTATGAAACTGTGTCCGCTGGCACCTTAACTAAGAACTGAAAAGGAAACCTTCCCTCTGTGTTATAAGTAGTCGTTTTATATTACAGCCAGTTAATATTACAAAAAGGTAAACAGCTGCCAATAGTTCATTTTGAGCTGGTATAATTACCATACATGTTAATGATACGTAGAGGGTACATATATTCAAGAAATACTTCATATTTCAGTGTTAACAGATTCTTACAGCAATATTACTGCTTTGTGTTGTCGAAAGGGTACCTTTTTCATTTGTATTGAATTGTTTAACATTTTAGAAACATGAATAAGAAAGTATCAACTGACGTTTGTCTACAGTGGACCATAATATACTACAATATCAATACTACTAAATTAGTTGATTATGATTTTCTCAAAAGGTCTTTATCTGGTGATTGGTTATTTTTTTGCGAAGCAATTATTATGTTAAAATTCTAATGCTTAAATTGACACATATTAATCACATATTAATCCATTAACCCCCAATTATTCCATGAAACATACAAAGCATATCTTGTAAGTGAAGAACATATTCTCTTAAAGCTATGTGATTTCATTAAGAAATGTATATATACTTGTAATGAATTTTTCTGGGCTGATGATTTTGCAAGAGTTGAATTTTATAAGCCCGGCCTGGTCCTTAGTGCTTACGAAAATAGCTCAGTTGCTGTGAGAATTGTAAGCTAATGCTGTGGGTCAAATTAGTTGCTCTAGCATGGAGGTCCATAGCTTTATGGGAAGAGAGAAAATATCGGGCCCTCATTGGTGGGAATGCAGAGGCTTTGTTGGTTAAAAGGGAGAAAAAAAATGCAGCTTACTGTATAAACGCAGGGTAGGGCAGTGGTTGAAAGACCTGGACTCTTGTTTGTTGTGCTATTAAACGAGGTACTTACATTTTTTTTTCTAAATGGGTAAGTAATTGCTGGCTAAATATGTACATAAACCCAAAAACCAATACAAAATAAATCATACTTAAAGCAATGTGGTTTATGCCGTGATAATCGCATTACAAGACTGGACTAAGTTGTCATTTAACGTGTGTTTTCATCGCATAAACATAAATTTTAATTAATGTTGCACACAGATGTTATTAATTGCATTCTGAACTGTCACCGCTGGACTTTGCTCGCATTTTTATGTCATGGACATATTTGTGCCTGTTTCCACCATTTGCGTACGTGCAGATGCCCCTTCAAACAAAGTACCCAATCAGCCAAACAAACAGTGAAGTGTTTTTATTAGGCTCTTTAAGCTTGCTGCCATCGCTTTATCATCCGCAGTGACCCTTGCAGTGTTTCCTGATCACCATACATTAATGCCCGGCTGGATCCCCAGAACAGGATACCGCAAAGGGGCAGCTGAGCGCAGTTCCTGTAATTATGAAAAGCCCTGCTAAATCAACAATGCTGCTGTAGAAAACATCCCAGGCACTTTGATAAATGGTCAAGCAAAACACATTTGAAAATCGAGCCTGTTTTGGGCTTTGTTTTGTACATGCATGTACCAGCATGACTCATGAGAAGCTCATTGTTAGATTACTGCACTGCATGCAGATAATCAGGCAAGTGTGTATTCTCTTCTGGCCAATAGTTTCCGTCCAGATTAATCCCTAGTTAAAATTTGACTCTTTAAAATGCATGCTCAGAAATTTGTCTGTTTTTTTTTTTTAAGAAAAACATCGGGCTGGCACAGTGGTTAACAGTGGTTGCCACTCACCTCTAGGACCAGTGGTCAAGGACTCCAGTTTCCCCCCACAGTCCAAAAACACGCTGAGGTTAATTGGGATTGCCCATAGGTGTGCCTGTGTAAATGAGAGGTGTGTGAGTGTGATGGGGTTGGCTCCCCATCCTGGGTTGTTCCCTGCCTTGTGCCCATAGCCTTCAGAAAAGGCTCCAGACCCCCCCCTCCTCCAACCCAGAATAGAACAAGTGGATACAGAAAATGGATGGAGCAAAACAGAAAACCATAAATAATGCATAATGCAAATTATTATTACAATTAAAATGGGACAAAAAGAATAGTAAAGTGCCAGTGAAAGGGGTGCAAAGCAATGGGAATTGGTAAACCTTTAAAATGTGGTTACTGTACAGTTGAGTTTTTCATGGCCAATATAGTGGATAAAAGAAGCATGTAGAAAGAAGAAGTCACAAATTAACAGCCAAAGATTTTGGTTAATTTAAGGGGGAGACTTCCAGAAACCCTTCAGCATTACATGCCACTGTCTGAACAGAAGGTGGTGGAGGAGTGACAGTGTGGCCTGAAATGATCAGTGACAACCTTGTAAGATCTTTCTGAGCTGTAGGCAATTTCTAGAAGATAGCTTCTGCAAGAACTGTGATGCAAGAAGAAACCAGCAGCTTTCCAAAAGATTATGGAATTCAAGCAGAACAATGGCCCTTCCCATGTATAAAAGCAGACTGGCTGGCCAAGAAAGGCTAGAAAGCTGAATGAATTATCACCTTAATAATATGTGAGATTTTCAAGGTGCCCTTGTCAGAGCAGCATCTGGGAGGTGGACCTAGCTGCCTCAGCTAATATAGGACAGGATCAAATCAAAAACTTCACTGGTTCAGTGAACAACAGGCTCATGATGGTCACTGAATAGAAAGGTGGCTATACAGGGCCATAAACTGGGTAAAGTAGACTGTATAGAAGGACTAAGTGTTTGTTATTCCTTATGTAGACTGAGTAATTTTAAATGATCTACTTCGCTATTGCCTAATAATTGTGGCCACCAGTGGTGTAACAGCACAATGTAATATTTTCTTAAATTTACCTGGAGCATAAGAACATTTTTGAATTTACTTTTATAAGTCTGCCCAACTTTTGCTAAAAATTGTCTCCAGGTACCTGTTCTGCATGCAGTGTTATATTATAATTTTACTGAGTATATATTTTGGCTATGAAGGGTTAGTGAGAGTGAGGATTCAATAGTGACATAGTGACTTGCAGTGTTAAATTAAACAAGCCTCATATTCAAAAAACAAAATGGGTTATCATATATGTATACATAAAATGTACATTACCATCCAAGGCAAAACGGATTTTTCATCACATCATTAAAAACCCCAGGTGTATTACGGGTATTAAGCATTGCCTCAGCAAAACCAACTGGTTCCTTAATAGTTAAAATAAATGTGTAAAAAAAGAAGCAGTGTGCTAGCACAATCTGAAAAGCTGTGATAAGAAAAAACATGGCTGTGTACAAGGCGTTTAAGGCGGCCCTAACAAATGGGTATTGTCCCCAAGTGAGTCAGTGAACTGACGCTGAAGCAGATGTGCTCCACAGCGGCTTAGACCGACGCATGGCTCAGCGGACCATTTATATAGCCTTCTGCAGATGTTTCTGCATGACATCACCAATTCTCTCTTCCCTAACCTTTGACCCTCGACCCCATGCTCTCAATTCCCAACTAAACCAACCCCCCCTCCCCCTTCAACCAGACACACCCCTCACACGCAAAAATTTACAAGGGGGTTGTTGTGTAAGTTACAACAGTTTCTGAATCCAGTCACTCCTGTGACATTGGGGTGCCCTGTACTGCCTTTAGTTGTACTCTGTGAAGAAAAGAAGGTCTTTGTGAAAGCAAAAGCTAGTTTATAAATATTATCTCCATCTGGATCCCCGCTCCCCTGCATAGAAAGGAGTCAGTTGAGGTGGTTCGGGTATCTTTAAAGGGTGCCTCTTGGACGCATGTATTGGGCATAACCAACTGGGAGGAGACCCTGGGGCAGACCCAGTACATGCTGGAAAGATTATGTCTCTCAGCGGGCCTGAGACCACCTTGGTATTCCGATGGTTGAGCTGGAAGAGGTGACTGGTGAGAGGGCGGTCTGGGCATCCCTGCATAAACTGCTGCCCCCACAACCCAAGTCTGGATAAGCGGTGGGAAATGGATGGATGGATGGATGGATGGATGGATGGGTGGATGGATGGATGGATGGGTGGATGGATGGATGGATGGATGCGTGGATGGATAGTACTGAGGTACTGAAGACAGAGAGTAAGATAGGTAATTTAGTTCTGTCTGGTTACCTTCTCTTAAACAGATTTTGTGTATGTTCTGTCTGTTTGGATTAATCTTTAGTAAAATACGGGAAATAAAAAACAAAAATTCACCTTCTGTTCTACAGTTTATAGTCTTGGGCCAATTTAAGGTGTGAGCTGTAAAAGACAGTGTCACAAGATAACATCACCATTGTCTGTATTGGAAATTGTGACTCTTCAATCCAGAATTAATCCCAGCTGTGATATAGTTAATATATAGACTTCTTACAAATCAAATGGATGTTGTAACAGTTAGTTTATTTATTAAGTGTTTGCTGAAACTGCAGTGTAATAAAATTTTGATGGAATTTCCATATTGAATACACCCATTGGATGGTCCATCAGCAATTCTGACCAATGACCTTGCAGGTCAATCTGTATTCTCTGACATAATGGAATGCTGGGAGGGTGCTGTCCTTGGCCCAGAGGTGTGCTGTCAGACGCTCTGTCACCCCACTTCCACGCCCCTCCCGCACCCTTTGTGCTGTCACTTCAAGCACCACGTTGGATGTGGGGGGCTGTGACAAGGCCGTCATCCACGCAATACATCCCCATTGAATCTCCATGGAACCCCCTCTACCCCAACCCTTGACCCTCACCTCGCCCCCTGGACCAGATGGGACACGGGTCCCGGTCTCACACCGTCCCACTGCTCCATCCCAACTCCGCATCGACTGAGACATTTCTACTATCCAATCAGTTTGCATTTCGCAAAAAGAAACGTTATATTTCCTATACTTTCCCTGAAAGCGTAATTCAGCACTCCCATGAATTTCCATCTGGCACATTTTGTTTTACTCGTTCTGACTTTTTAATTGTCATTAATAAACTGTTTGTTTAGTATTCTTATCCAGCAGAGCAAAATATTAGGTTGCTAAAGGGAACGTTGTAAAACGAAAAAAAAAGAAGCGTTTGCCTGGATGCAGCAAGAGTTTTTGGAGATTAATAGGTTCTGGCGGTGAACTTATGAGCTATGGTTAACAGTGAAGTGGAGTAACCTGATTTTTATGGAGTGATTTACAGGACGTTTCTTTGGGTTTAGTGTAGCTCTGTGACCACAGCCTGTGTTTATATAACAAAGACCTTCTTCTTTAACCAAGGCACATGCATGTCCAATCCTCCACGCTGCTGTCCCATCGCCACACGGGGTAAGCGTGGAATCGCAACTGAGGGCTTATCCCGGGACGACCTCCTTGCCCCAGTCATCCGAGACCCCCGGATCGTTCCATTTCTCCATATCCATGGGGACGCTGTTTTCCTCCCACGGAGGAAAAAAAAGAAAACATCTGTCCCGTCTTCCGAAAGTGGCTTTCCCTTCAAAAGCCCTACGTCTGTTTATCCCCCTTCGCTCCCCCAAAAAAAGATAAACGATCGTAAAAACCGAAACGGCACAACGAGGGAACTCTGGGAAAATCCAGAGCGCATCTCCCGCCGCTGATCTGTCGCGGCATTATGAGGGGAGCAAATAGGCAGCTGCCCAGTGACGAGAGCAGCGAAAGTGGCGGCCGTCAGGGCCTCTCAGTAATGGCATTCATCATGCAGATGCGCACATGTGCAGCGCTGGGCCCCGCGCGAGCTCTCCAGCAGAAGGAGCGGCACATTCCCATGCTCTTCCTGAACCAAGTGGGGGGAGTGGGGTTGGGGGGGTCTTTGACTGGGGATTATGGGTCACTGGAGGACGACAGCAGGTGACACATATGGTTGCTGAGCTGCCTGTCACTCTGGCCAGTTGTGTCTCCGAATACTGATGCATGTTTCAGGCAGCTGCCTGAGAACACTGGAGCTCTGGAATTCACTGCTACTGGGTGCACTGTGCAGCAAATGCATGTTTACCTTAATGTATATAATATACAATGTACCGTAATATATATAATATACAGTATAATAAACTATATAGGTGTATAGGATACAATTATATATAATATGTTTACTATAATATACTTGCATCTGAAGGGCTCTAGGACAGCTATGTTGGGAGGGAAATAGATTGATTAAATGAATTTTTTTTGTATGTTACTGTGCAGTAGTCTTTGCTAAGAAAGAATCAAACAATTTAATATTACAATATAAGCTTTTGAAACAAGCTAACACACTTTGACATTATAATTTGCTCCAACATAACATTCATTTAAACATTGCTTTCTTTGACTGGCCAATACTTTTTCACAGTACTGTACATGAGTTTGATAATGAGTGGCTATTTTCATATATCATAATTTCTTATTTGTTTTTTGTAATGTAACCTAACAACACAACTCCGTCATGATACTGTTTTTTCTTTTTACATGCTACTGTGATGACAAAGTGAACTGGGAGGGTCTTGTCAGGGTCTGATGCTCCTTCAGAGTTGCTGACGGACTGCTGAGGAAGTCAGCAGGGTAATGCAGAGAGGAACCTTTTCTTGTTGCAGCGTGATGCTCTGGGGTGGACAGTATGATCATGCTACCATCCATTTGGGGGAAAAAAAACTCCATGTCCAGGTCTGAGACAAGTGCCTTCCACCTGGAGCAGCATATGGTACACATTTACGTCTAACTGGAGCCCGTGGGACACTGATGTTAATGACCACACCACAGTTTTTAAAGCAGGGCATTTGTAGCATGCTGTTATATTGCATGAGAGTGGTTCATTCATTCTCGTTCAGGCCAACCATGATGCACTCTGGGTTAAAACAACAATGCCTCTTTGGAAGTCAACAGACTGTGACAGACTTTTAAAAATGGAAATCACATTACATTTAGAGTTGCTTGTTTTGGTATGTTTTTGTCTGGACCTCCACTGACCTACAAATCTATCACAGGGCCTGCAGGATGTAGAGTTGTTTGTTCCGTTGTCTTAGATCGCAGTCTGAAAATATATGGTTTATTATCGTTCGCGTGTTATCGGCCGGAGCTGTAAACAAAATGTGGAGTTCTGTGTCGGCATCTTGACTGCTTTTACAGATGTCAACCTCGCTGAAATTTCTGACATTGCACATATTAACAAAGCCAACGTTTATTTTACCTCCGCGGTGACATTTTTGATTTCTTTTTCCTGGGCCCGCCCCTGACCCAAACTAGGATAAGCTATCTGAGGACTACATGGAAGAATGGATGGATGGATGGATGGATGGACTGAATTTTGAAAAATCACATCGCAGCTGAAAATATATGGTTCCCAGTATTCAGTTAAATCAGCAGAAAATGTGGTCCAGCTTCCTGTGAGGTCATCATAGCCCGTGCCTAAATTATGCTTAAAATCCATCATCCATCTTGCATGGCTGCTCAGGGGGCCCAGCGCTTTACAGGAGCCCTAAAATGCATCCCCCCCAGGCTTAGCTAAATCTACTGTCCGGGTCCTAGGTGAGATTTTGCTGGGGGGGGGGGGGGGGGGGGG
>JAODKL010000095.1:21615148-21673487 GCA_026780765.1 Petrocephalus schoutedeni | reverse complement strand
CGGTTCGTCTTGACCATGTCAACATGCCTAAATGCATTGAGTTGCCACCATGTGATTGGCTGATCAGTAATTTGCGTTAACGAGCAGTTGGACAGGTGTGCCTAATAAAGTGGTCGGTGAGTGTACATGTCCTGATATAATATGTGGGGTGGTAAGGCTCTTTTTAGGGTGGCCCTAACATGGGGCAAGTTGAGCCAAAGGAGCAATTTTTTTGAGAGGTCATTTTTCTTTGGGCGGATTTGTCATAGATACATTCTGATCATTTAATTTGATAGGAGAAATCCTGAAATGTTTTACACACGTTTTTGCTTTACTTCTGTCTCATTTTATTTCCCTGTGAGGACTTTATAAGTAAAAATTGCCTCAACTTACCCCACTCTCCCATATATATATATATATATATATATATATATATATATATATACGCACACACACACAAGGTACAAATATATATTTATATTTCTGTTTATATCTATATAGCACCATTTTCAACTGCCAAAAGCATTTGTCAGAAATTTAAAAACAACACCGTTATGTTATACCGTTATACAAGTATACACAGCTTTCATAAACATTTAGGACATACTGACATTAAGTAACAATGAGAAAGCATAACATTAATTATCACTCCTAAGCCGTCAACACCCAAATATACATTTTGGTTACATGACACGGCATCTATTGTCACTTTAGGTAATTGCTTTGATGATGTAAAGACCTGGATGACTGGAAACTTTATATCACTAAATGCTCAGAAAACTGAGGTTTTGTTCTTTGGAAGCAATTCTGCGGATAGAAATACTATAATTAGTAGGGCAGAAAGGGCGTGCGTGTGTGCGGGTTTTCGCTGAAACTCCCTAATTAGGTTACTAGTTAGAGGACTGACTGGCTGAAGAGTCTTCACACCTGGGTTAGAACAGCTGACCTAAATGTTATCCCAAAAACCTGCACACACACCGGCCCTTTGTGGATAAGATCGCCATCTCCTGCAATTATCTCCAGACTCCACTCCAAAGGGCTGAACTCTTCCCTCAGCAGCTCAGCCCGTAACTTAGGTGTAACATTAGATACAAGCCTCTCATTTAAATTGAATATGGATGCAGCATCGAAGGCATGCTTCCTACAGCTACCCAACATCGCCAAACTGTGACAATTCATTACGATTCCTGACCCTCAGAAATTGATAAATGCTTTTGTATACAGTAGGTTAGACTACTGTAATGCTTCGTTATCTGGTAGCCTTCATAAACACTGAGAAGCAAATTACCAAAGCAAAACAAATGAACCCAGAATTTCTTAAAACTTAGATATCGCAATATAAGTTAAAACTAAATGCTGCAAAATGAAAGAAAAGAAAACCGAGGAAACGGACTGATTAAGTGTTTGCACTACTTGAGATATGCTTGAGATACGCTTTAAGTGTTTTCAGTTAGTGGCCCTCCAGCATGGCACACCTAGATTTGGCAGTATTGGTTGCCTATTCAATCCCACTCTAATTGCCGGGAGACTATGTCGTCATATCAGACTCACTACAACCTGAATTTTAATTCATGTACACCAATCAAACTGAACCTGAATTTCATTACCTGAATGCAAGAACCTGAACTTGAATTTATGATGCTTGCGTGGTAATACAAATTCAAGTTCGGGTTTTAAAATTCAGGTCGAGAAAATTCGGGTCGAGAAATTCAGGATCAGAGATCTCAAAACAGAGGAAACATCCGGGATACTCAGAAAGAGCAAATGAGCGTAGATCTAACTGAGCGCATTCCTGACCAATCATAGGATGAGTCACCGGTCATGTGGAATGGGGTTTATACATTTATATGATGGTTAATATCAAGATATGGTTTTCAGTCCGTGGGTGTGTTTCCCAAAAGCTCCTGCTAGCAACTTACATAGTTGGACTCATTCAGTTGCATGGCTCTAAATATGTAAGTTGCTAACATAGTTAGCAACTATGCTTTTGAGAGACGCACCCCACTTGTGGGCTTCAGTATCGGCTTTGATCAGACCATTATGGGAAGTGTAAGTGTTCATTCTTCAGCAACTCCTCTTTTGTTATGGCAATGTGGTCTGGGTATCAAGTCATGCTGAACACTAGGGGGCAGCAGCTTCCCTGTGCCAGTACCTGTTGAAGAAACACTTCCATATGATGCGGTCATGTCTTATACTACACTGATGTGTCATATCTGGCTTTCAAGCAAATTGGCCTTCATGCCTTCAAAGTAACCGTTGAATTCTTGGTGGTCCCTGTGATCTGTCTCCTGCTTTCCTTATCCAGTTTGGTTGGATGAAGTTGGTTGGAATGCGATATTCCTTCCAAGTCTTAATAATGGTCTTTAAAAGATTTAAAGCCTAATAATATACTACACCAATGCAATTTTGCTGCAATCTTCTGAAAGTGTGCTTATTGAGTGTATTCTGAGATGGTCCTCCTTGTGAAGGAGGCTTACAGGAGCAGCTGCCTTTATCCTGCATTAATCACAGGCATCACAACTGAAAACAGGTGCAGGCTAATTTGGTTTTTGGCATTGTTTGTAGGACAATTAGTCATACCAGCTTTTTTGAAAGGGCCATTGTGAATGGGATATACCAGGACTCTTCTGAATATATTGGCTTTTGGCTATCATAAAGATTAGGTGGGTTGAAAAGGTAACACCTTAATTAAAGCTGTTATCTGTAATGAGATACCTTCACAGTGCAGTATATCCCATCCATTTTCCAATCCACTTATCCTTTCTGAGTCACGGGTGGTCCAGAGCCTGTCCCAGAAGCTACAGGTACAAGGTGGGAAACAACTCAGGAAAGGGGGGGCAGCCCATTGCTGAGCACACACACCATTCACAGTCTAATAACTCCAATTAGGCTAAGCATGTTTTTGGACTTGGGGGGGAAACTGGAATACCCAGAGAAAACCCCACAACAACATGGAGTGAACATGCAAACTCCACACTCATGCAATTCAAACCTCAGTCCCAGAGGTGTGAGGCAACAGTGCTAACCACTGCACCACCAATACAGTTTAAAGGTTGATAAAAGAATTAATAAAGCATTGCAGCATATTTTATTGACAGTCGCAAGGCATTTTTGCGTTGATTATAATACTTCATAGGCAGCAATGAAGCTTTCATTTGTAATGCACTATAGATACCTTCATAATGCATTATAAATGTTTGGTATAACAGTAATTAAGGATGCATTATGTACTGCATTATGAAGGTATCTGTAGTGTATTATAGATGAGAGCCATAATGCATCATAAATATGGCTGTAAAGTGTACTGGCTTTTTATAAATATTTTAACCATCTTTAAAATGCTTTACTTTACATTGCACGGCAGATGTCAGAGGATGACCTCAAGTGACTTTCATAAGGAATGGAAAGCATTAAGTGGTGTGAAATGCACTGCTAGGATGGCTTGTATCAGACTTCTTGAAGCAGGACTGAAGACCCATAAAGAAAGGAAGAAACCCTTGAAGAAACCTAGCTGGAGTTTGCTAAAAAAAAAAAAAAAAAGGTACATTTTAGACAGGCGCATACCCATACATTAAGAGATGAGTGAAACAAAAATTTTGCTGCAATCTCTTATTTTTATCCAGCACTGTATATTTTATGTTATAATGTCAGATTATAAACAAGAAAAACATTTAATTAAGTATAAGGTATTAAAGTAAATAAATAAAATAAGAGAGGAAAGTTAGAGAAAAAAGCTAAGCATAGCTGAGTACCTATCTGCTACTGGTCAGGCTAACTGTATATAACCTGGGGGGTGTTTGTGTTGTTAGAACTGATGTTTGCTATTCAGCTAGTGATGGCTGATGGGTCAACAGGTCAATGGGAGATTGTAGCCATTAAGAGCAATTTTTATCTATTTATTGTATGTCTAAATGTGCATGGATTTCCTATGTTCAATAGGCTTGTTCATCTCCATAGTGAATCTCTTCATTCCATTCCATCAATATGTCTTTATATCTTCGGTACCATGGCAACCTTGCTGACCATTGTATAGTTACCAGTAAATCACGAAGGACCCTGTATCTTAGAAGTGGTGAAGGGTACTTTATTGATTCTTCTTTTATTCGTGAGCAGTCTTGCCATTCCGTGCCGTGAAAATGGACGGTTAACTTTATCTAGTCATGGTCCTGTTTTTTCTGCATTGTAAATTGAGTTCATGTGAACTCTGAATGTTTGAAAACAGCTAACGACACATTGGATAAACAATGTATCCGGTGTTAAAAGTAGCTAAATAAAAATAAAAAACAAGGCATACACACAAACACAGTCTATGTATTCATCTTTAAGGGAAGTCTTCATTCTGTGGGCGTAACCCTAATCCCAACCATGACAGCCTTAGCCCCTACCCAGCCCTAACCTTAACCACCAGTAACCAAACAAAATACAAGACTTTTGGCATTCTTAGTTTTTTTATTACATTCACAGATTTTTATAAGTTTAGGTTATTCTTGTGGAAAAATGGTCAAACAAGGTAAAAAGATCACATTATGGAAACATCAGACGACTTTCTTACATTGTTCCTAGGTCCACTTCCGAAGCTTGCCTGCCCATTATTGGTGCTTTCGACAGTGGACAGGAGTCAGCATAGGCACTCTCAATGAATGGCCATTGGCTATATAACCCCATATATAACAAGGCTCAGTGCCCTACGACCATACTTGATCACCTGTGTTCTCGTGTAGCCGTTTTACACCATCTTCAAATGCCGAAGACCAATGCAAATATTAAGAAGGTCATTCTCACCCCGCCCCAAGTATCAAGGATACATCAGTTGCATCCTCACTGAACGAGACCAATCCCATGATTCATTGTGCCCCAAGTTCAATCTTGGAAGGCAAGTTAGCAAGATCGGTCTTGCCAAGTGCACAAGTACAAGTTCCTGGGATTGAGAAACCCCCAGAGTGTGAATGAGAGGGGGAATGAGCCTTTCAATTGGCGTGGGACTATCCTGTGAGGTTAGATTCTGCCTGGTTTAACCAGAGTCCATTGGCTACTTGATACAACAATATGAATATGCATTTAGTTTAAATTTAATATGCAAGTAGTAAAGAGTATAAATGCAGGTACACTACAATTACTCATCTCTAAGCCATTTTTCAGAACTGCTTAAATGCACCTGAATATGATGATTTTGTTTTTTATGAGTCTTATATTATGTGTCTAAGGGCACAGTAAAATGGGATTAGATGAATGTCTTTATCTAATAATGGCTTTATTTAAGGAGTATCTGCATCACTTCGCTACTTTCTTGAAATAGCCCAGAGTAGCCTGTGGTCTTATTTCACTTTTGACTAAACACATAAACTTCTTGTCACGTCATGGCATGTCATGTTAATCCAGTTTACACATATGCGTATCTTGTCTTACTTTCACTTATTTAGCAGATGCTTTTATTTTTAAAAATCGGTAAAATTCAGGAAGCAGGATCAGCCAGTCCCAATAGAAATTGGGGTTAAGGGCTTCACTCAAGGGCTCAGCAGTAAAATCATTTTGGCAACCATGGGATTCTAACCTGCCGAGTCACACACTGAAGGGTATAGAAGGTGAAAAGTTAAAACTTGAATTTCTTTGTATTTTTGATTATTCCCTTGTCTTTCATTCTGGGTTTCACAGTGAAGCAGCAGCAATGTATGAACGGTATACTACTATTAATGAACGTCTGATTGCAGATGTGCTCACCGTCTAGTTATTTGCTAATAATACTGCTTTGATTGGGTTACAATGACGCACACCCTTTACTCCAGTAGCATGAGGGTGGGGTCCTGAAAGGACAGCTCCATATTAACTAACTTCAAAGACAGGGATTGCAGTGAAAACGTTTTTTTACTTTCGTATCACATTTGTGTAACAGCTGATGAAAATAACACTGCTTGTATTTTACATGTCATCAGAGTTCTTTCCACGTTATTATTCATTGAAATTTGAAGGATTGTTGAGCAAGATATTTTAGAGGTTCTTTCCTGGTGGATCACATTTTCATACACAAATTTGGATTAGGTAAGACGGCAGGTCTTCTACTTGCTGAGACCAGTAGTCCAAACACTGCTGGAAACAGAGACTTGGACCACTGAGAGGATGAGTAACTTCAAGGAGGAGGTGAACCAGAAGGCAGACTCAAATGCACAGGATTCAGGAACCCGGACTAGGTACCAGGGAACACAAAATCTAGGACGACATGTAGTAAACCCAGTATACATCAGTGGTATAGCATCCCAGTTGTGGAATGCCAGCTATGTGGGATTGTGAATCCCCAAACCAGAAACTGGCTAACCAGAAGCCCAAGGCAAAATGGGAGTCAACAAGAACCGTGATGGCCCTAGCCAAGGCAGGACCAGCTGGCAGCTGACAGGCACAGAGAAATCAACGTACTCTGTCTTAACCCCATATAACAAACCTCTGACTGAGAACCAACTGAGCCCTATGCTCCAAGAGCTCACTGGTCTGCAATGGTTTGCACTCCACAATGCCTTGGTAATCTTCAGATTGTATCATATGATGCACAGGATCAAGGCACGCAGTGCCAGAGGAGCAGAGCAGCCCCAACATCTGCAACCTTCCTCCATGACTATAGGAATACTGTTCTTTTCAGATTGTTTTTTATCATAAAATGATATGCTTTAGCAAATATCTCTAACTTGGTCTCATCTGTCCATAGCATGTTCTTCCAGAAGGACTTTTTATGTCTCTCTGTCAGCAGCAGGGTCCTCTTGGGTCTCCTACCACTGAGCTGCCTTTTATTGAGATGTTGACAGATAGGGCAAGTTGAACCTGTGGTACATTGTGTCTGAAGGTCAGCTTGAATCTGTTTGTCAGGTGATTGAGGTTCTTATCCTCAGCTGCAATCTTTCCCCAGCTTTTTGCTTCCATGCATCCACATCTAGGGAGGTTGGCTGCAGTGCCATGGACCTTAAGCCTCATGATAACATGGCATACAGAGGACACAGGAACATGAAGGGCTATGGAGATGGACCTCTAGCTGAGCAGTTGTTCCTACTTTTGTAACATTTTGTTTCTTACCTCCTCAGACAATTTTCTGCTATTGTGTTTTTTTCTCCATGGTCACCATACTGACACCACACAGACACACACACACACAGACGTGTGTACCTATCTAAATGGGGACCTTCCATTCATTTCTATGGCAAAAACCCTAATCCCAATCACGACACCCTTAACTCGTACCCAACCCTAACCTTAACCATAAGTA
This sequence comes from Petrocephalus schoutedeni, assembly GCA_026780765.1. Lineage (NCBI taxonomy): Eukaryota > Metazoa > Chordata > Actinopteri > Osteoglossiformes > Mormyridae > Petrocephalus > Petrocephalus schoutedeni. Next base: position 21,666,262 of record JAODKL010000095.1, on the reverse strand, counting down.
ACCAGCCCAAATTCAGGACTTCTGGCATTTTTAGTTTTTTGATTGCATTCACAGATTTTTATAAAATTGAGGTTATCCAAATGGGGATCTGACAAGATGTCCCCAAAAGTAGGGAAATCTCAGGTTTTACTAAACTTTGGGGACATTTGGTCCTCAAATGCGATGTATGCAAACCCACACACACACATACACACAACACCTTTCTCTCTGTGACATTAAAATTGCCAGCATCTGTAACTTGCCTCAGATGAGATTAAGTAAAAAGTGAACTAAGGTCACGTGTTTGGAATGCACTTAATGCAATTATTTCTTACAAGCTATAAAGGGTACCAATAATTATGTGAGAACCATTTCTTGGCGTTAGAATTGGTTTTGTTTGTTTTTTTTATGTTGTTGCAAAATGTTTTGTGAGGGAAGTGGTGTGCTATCTGAAAAAAACTGCAGCGATGATTTACCTAATAAACAAGGTAATTTTCAGTGTTATATTAATTAATCTGAACTCATAGATCATTCATCACACATATATTGCATTAGCCAGCACAGATCGATGGATATTGAGCAGTATTGAGCCTTATATAGATTGTATTAATTTTCCCAGATGTCCAGAGGGCGGTTACATACATCACTGTTATAGTATGTCTTTAATTATCCAAACGACTCTTAAGGCTGGAAAGCATTTGATTTATACAATCCGTCCAACAAACAGCAGAAAAATATTACATGCAATATGAAACTAATAATTTTTTATATTGCCCTATCTTCTGCTTATTTCATTTTACACCAACAAGCCTCGAGATAATTATCACAAGTCTAAATAGTTCAGTTAATTTCACACCCTTGCATTTGAGATATCAAATGACTAATGCCAATCTACCACAAGTAAGAATATGTATTAAGGGAAACGTTCTATGAATTAGGCGCCTCTGGGTTCCTTGTGCGAGGCTAAATTCTGAAATTATATGTATATTCCGCTCGGATACTTCATAAAACTGTGCATGGGAATGTGCGATGGTAGCCGTAGACTATGAGAGGAGTGGGTGAAGGTTTCTCAGGACCATGAAGGCGCATTAGTGGTTCGGTGTAACATCTGCACCACGGAGCAGGCTGCGGTGCAGAATTAAATACACGCACTTGTATGGAAAGAGCCTAAACGCACTAACGTTTCTTATACGGATTTATAAGAGGAATATTAGTCTTTTCAGTTGAAATTAGACGAAGCACAGTTATTCAGCAAGCTACTCAATGTGTATACCTTTAATTCGGGATCTGGATTATTACTGTTATTCAGCGGAGCTAAAATAAATGTAAGTATTTCGTAATTACCTTGCTTTTACGAAGTTGATTCGGTAAGCAAACGGCGCATTTTAAGAGCTCGTGTTTTTAGATCCGTCTTCGAATTAGTAAATTCAGCTGTTTTAAAGATCCACAATAGTGAAAATACTTTTCGGTCCAACGAACTGAAACATTTTAATTCTTCGTGGCGTATAAATAGTTCCGTTAACTATGGATAAGCGAACAAATTCATAATTGATTTATCTCTGCTAAATATTTAGCAGATAATACACAGATAATAATGGGCATTCTAATAAAGCCGTGGTCCTTCATACGCCTAGGTTTAACAGGTGTTAGTTAGGGTTCCTAATGTCTGAAAGGTAGTATAAATTGTCTTTACAAAGGTTTGTGTATGTAATAAAGTAATAGTGGGCAGCACGGTTCTCAAATGTAAACGATTTATAATTTGATAATCAGTTCATTCGATATTAATTCCTAGTTGCTATTGCTGTTGTCACTGTGAGCAATTATGTTGTATATTAAAATCAGACTGCGCAAAATTGCAGGAAAATATCGTTAGGAATAACAAGGGACTCCAAACTGAGCCCCTTCTTTACAAGGCGTTTGGGATGCCAAGCTAGACTTCAGAACAGATGTGCAAGGTGTATGACATGTGCCAGTTTAGTGTTTCTGTTTGCGATACTCTATTTAATGGCTTTTATCATACCTCTAACATTAATTTCTGTTTTGCATTGTAGCTAGAAAACATATATATGTGGTTTAAATGTGAAAAAAGAGGCTGTTGTAGCCAAGAAGCCGTGACAGAGGATTCCAGATGTTTTGGACATGAAAGCTTTCTGTGGGCAATGGGATTAGAGGACTTATATTAAATGCCACATATAACAATGACAGAAAGATGAATCGCTCCTCAGATCAACACACTGCAGGCCAGAACTTAATTAAATCCGTACCGTTTCAAAATGGATCTTTGGGTGCGACAGAGAAGATGAACGAGGATTTTTTCCGCTCTGACTCTGGAGAGCTGGACAGACTGCTGTTGCTCACCATCAAGGAGCCGACCACTATTGCCTTGACCGTCATGTATATATTATCCTTTGTGGTGGGCTTTGTCGGTAATATTATGTCCATCAAGGTCTTAACCAGCAAGAGAAGCAAAAGGCATAGAGGAGTGAGTGCTACCCAGACCTTTCTGATCAACCTAGCTGTGTGCGACCTCATGGTGGTCTGCATCTGCATGCCCATCACATTGGGTCATAAGATATACACAGCCTGGGTATATGGAGACTTCCTGTGCCGGGCAGTACCTTTTATCCAAGCTACGTCCGTGTCTGCCAGTGTCCTCAGCCTCACTGTCATCAGTGTCAACAGATACTACAGTGTCCACAGTCCTCTGAACGCAAGGACCTTCTTCACCTGGAGGAAGATATTCTTCACCATTATTGTTGTATGGGTCCTCTCTATAGCTATCTGCATGCCTCTGATATTCATGAACAAGAGGGATGAGATCCGGCTGATAGAGGACCTGCCCTTTGTATTTCCCATCTGCAGAGAGATCTGGCCTCAAGCAAAGCTGAAGCAAGCCTACAATGGCCTGCTGTTTGTGACGCTGTACTGTTTGCCTGTAGCTTTCAACCTGACCATCAGCTTTTTAACAGGGCAGAAACTGTGGAGCACCTCGCAGAGCTTCAGCGAGTTCGATTACCGCTACCAAGCCGCGCACTCGTCGCGGCTGAAAACCCGCAAGAAGATCGCCAAGATGGTGGTGGCACTGGTTGCACTCTTTGCCGTGTCCTGGTTGCCCCTCTACGTGGCTGACATTTGGATCGACAGAGAAGAGCCTCCGCCCTCGTGGGTTCTGCAGTTGCGTCCCTTCGCCCAGTGGCTCGGACTGACCAACTCCAGCCTGAACCCCATCTGCTATTGCTTCATCGGGGATCTGTACCGCTCCGCCAAAGTCATTAAAACTCGCTACCACCAGCGGTTCATCTCCTTCTTCAGCTCCTCCTTCTCCGAGGAGGCAAACGCATCCATCACGCCGTCCAAGCTCTCTTTCAACAAGCAGATGAGCACTCTTCAGGAGGGAACAATCTGCAAGGCACTGGAAGGGAAGCTGTCCGACTGGTGTCCTCACGGCAGCGTTTGTCAGACCACGCAGGTGTCCCTGCACGCCCCACCGGCCCCAAGCCACCCCAGAAACCTTTCAGACCAGACCAACCTGTGAGCGGTGGCTGTGCCCACTGCTTCTGCATAGCGTGCTTTACTGTCCAGCTCTGAAAGATAGATGCCTTAAAAATACTAGACTCATTATTATACAGAAAGTTCTGGTTTAGTGTCATTATAGAAATAATTACTATGGCAAAAAGTATTTTGTAAATTTTGCAGACTATAGGTTAGCAACATAGTCATCTATATTTGGAAGAATACTGTTGATTGAAAGTTGGTTGTAGACTTAAGATTATATATTTAAATTATAGATTATATATATATATATTTATGGAGTTCTATCAAAAGTACATCATAGAAAATCATCAATGAAAGTTTATTATTTTAAGAAAACATGCTATTCATATATTTAGAATGAATTGTAGTTCGTTTACATTGTGCAATGTATTAAGAAGAATGTCAGCTTGTAGTTATTACAGTGTTGTTTTTACAATATTTTACATTATGTTGTTAATAGATTAATTGAACTTCAGCAATGGAGATCACCAACAAGTTTAAATGTAAAAATATAAAATATTTTTTTTACTTTTAAAGTATTAAATATAACATGTATCTAGAACAAATATTAAATGTTACAATCCATTAACCTACTGTAAATTGAATGTGCTTGTTCATGTATTTATAAGTACAGACTGATTAATATCAGGTAATCAGTTGGTAGTTGTGTTATCCTATTCATATAAAAGATTCCTGGAAAAAAATGTTGCTTATGAATTTACTGGGAAAAGAAGTTTAACCATATAGAATATTTTCCTTTGACCATGAGGACAAAGCAGATATACTTGAATATATTCCTTTGTGTGTGTGTGTGGCTTTGTAATTATTACATTGTGGGGACCCAATGTCCCCACAATGTGATAAAAACCTGCTACTTTTTACCCTGTGGGGACATTTTTTCAGTCCTCACAAGGATAACTTCAGTTATCTCACATTTTGTTTGGTTATTTATGGTTAAGGTTAGGGCTCGGTAGGGGTTAAGGGTTTCACAGTTGGGATCAGGGTTATGCCTATAGGAATGAATGGAGTGTCCCATTAATGATAGTAATACATGGATTGTGTGTAGCACACTATTTTATATATACTCTTGTGTCATTTCAGGCATCAGGATAATGTTGGAATGGTGAAACTAGGTACCAGGTGAAGCAGGCTGGTAAAAAAAACCTTACCAAATTAACTATTACAACTATTACAGAGGCGACAAATTAGGACCTGTTTCTTTTCCCTAGAATTGGAAAAGCTCATTTTGGAAACGTCTACCAGAGCAGAGAATAAGCTTTGAATTGATCTGAGAAAAAATAATAAGTATAAATAAGTATGAATAATGAACATTTTAAATCACTATAGCTCGGTAAGATATTAATCTACAATAATGTAGTATACATAGTTTTCATATTTTACCTGTCCTTCTCATAGTCGTTAAAGCCATGAAACAGGGAGTAAGATATTCATTTCGTATAGGCACTAGTGTGGAATAATTGGCTCGTCTGTGCTCTCTAGATTAAATATCAGCCCTGGATGCCGGTGCCATGGAAGTATGGGGGACGTCTGTCTCACTGCACACTGTGCATGTGTGGGCTTACTGAAGAGGAGCCCTGATCATCATAATGCTTTACAATCTCCAGATATTGCAAAGCGGCCTTCCCACCGCTCATTCTGTGGCAGTAATATCGCACAGGATATGAGAGGCGCGTTGGCAGTCTGGATCTGCCTGGAAGCAGCCCGCTCTTACAGGGAGACGGCAGCCTTGTCTTCTGTCAGTGTTGGCAGCACTACTTTGTTGAATTCCACTGATAAGGGGAGCCATTCAATCAGCACGAGCGTGCCTCTCAGGGGAGGGCCCAGGCACCAGTCACATGGTGCCCACCCTCATTCCACTTTGTGCTAGCTTATCAGGCAAGCCAGATTTCAGCACCTGTTTACCTTTACTTACGTGCGGCACTTGTCTCATACACAGAGGTGGAAATTTCAAGTCTAGGGAGCAAAAATCCAAATCAAGATTCAACCAATCAGGATGAGTACTTCATGACTGTGACTCTTTATGCTCAACTGATTGGTCTGGATTTTTACAACCTGGACCTGGAATTTCTACTTCTGCTCATATACAGGCAGAAACACACCTGTATATTATTAAATTCATGCATTAATAAATTGTAATTATATACTGTATACACAAATTTATATATAAGTGATTTGCTATTACCAAATACTTCAAGCACTACAAAATCTTTAGGAAGTAAAAATCTGCAGTGCACAGCGATCCTAATTATGTTGGTGTCTTCATGTAATTGTAATGTATATAGCTGTAGTGTATATAGAGACGTATCGCTATTAGCATTATTAGGTATATCCAGAGATATTATCCTGGTGCTTGGTGAGGGCAGTAGCCATGCAAGTGCCTGACATGATCATTTTCAGGTCATTCCAGGTGTTTCACAAGCTTCAGAACGATTATTGCAGATTGTTTGAACCACAACAAGAATGCGCAAGGTACAAAACTCATCAAAGAAAATGGGAAATTATGGACTGGTTTTAAGGTGGGCTCCAATAAAATTAGATATGAAACAGAAATGAGATATATATTAAATAAAACAGAGAAAAAGTTTTCATATTTTTAATATTGGGTATAAATGTAATCCTTCACAGATATTTCGCTAAGACTCCTCTCTCTTCCAGTGTTTATTCTGCATGTCAGTCCATCTGCTTAAGCAGTGCTTTTATCAGTCTTTCCAGTGGGAGTCAGATGGGGGATTCTTGATATATGAGGGACCAGAAAACTCTGGAAAAACTTGAACATTTATATATCCTTCACAAGGTGGCAACCATATCAGTCTATAGTATATTTGTTTTCTTTTTGGCGATAGCTTCAGTACACTGAGTATGACTATGAAAGGGTTCCTGCACAGTGCTCGCTGAGTACTATCATTTATCATCTGTGTGCATGACTACTACGCACATTTGGTAGCAACATCATATGTCCCTGTATAAACAGCTGCAATGTGGTTAATCAATTACAATGGCATAAAATAAAAGGACCATTGACTGCTGAGACCAAATGCTGAATTAGGGAAACAGAGCGAAGGCGTAATACTCATTAAAATTCAATGTGCTTTGGATCTGTACCTGGCAGTTACTTGATATATAAGCTGCTTTTACAGAAAATAAAACTGCTTCTGGATATCGGAAGTCCTGAAAGGGGAAATTGCATCACAGGAAATGGCTAGCTGAACTTCACATGTGGCACAGCAGTGAAGTTGCATATTTGATTGCTCTGCGCTACTCACTCAATAGTGATGATACACGGGTTTCAGCTTCCAGACTAAAGTGGACAAATGTGTGTATAGCAGTTTATCATTAATCAAACGTAAATGCTCCCATCCGTCTTGTGTACCCACTTGTCTGGGGAAGGGCCACAGTGGTCCGGAGCCGGTCCTCGGGGAAAGCATGTAAGCTTCACATACAGAGAGCTGGGGTGGAGACCCAAACCCAGAGCCCAGAGGCAGGAAGCAACCGTGCTAGCTGCTAGCTGCCGTGCTACACAAACACAAAGTAATAATCCATGAATCCATCTGGTTATGCCATAAAATATGTGTGTGTTAGTTTCATTGAAACGAAATCAAGGGCAGTAGAGTGTTTGATATATATTATGACACGTTCCTTGCTTGAGTGGAATTCATGTAAATCATTGACCTGAGTAAATCTAGACAGCTGTGCATTCTTAGCATCGCATGCTAATTGTCTCCGCCAACCAGCAGGTACCATTCCCTAGAAGTGCTCCTTAAAGCTTTCCAGGGTAGAACCTCATCTTACTTCTATTATTTATCCGTCATTGTAAATTATAGTTTAATGGACAAGACACACACTCAAAATAAGAAAGTACTCATAAAATATTCTAAGCTGCCAGGGCAAACAGTATTGATGTTACATAAATAAGGACAAGTAAAAAAAAAAAAAAAACGTTAAGAGCACTTTCGTGGATGTTTGTTTAAGCATTTCAAGTGCACAAGATACAAATGATGTTTTGCATAGAACAGGGAAAACAAAGAGTAAATACAGTATATTTGGTTATGTATTTTACAGTTTATTGTTATCACACCTGACAAATAGACTGGAAACTTTCATTTCTGTGGAGGATTAAATCGCCGAAAAGTATTACAGTACATTGACCCTTCAGTATTGATTCATAATTCTCACAGCATCAAAGATTCGGGGATAAACTAATTAAATGGTTTTTAAATTAAATGGTTTGCTCTGATTAGGTATCTGTGCTCTGATAATCAAACTGAAATTTACCCTCAATCCACTGTGAGAAAAAAAACACTCCGTTCCTAATATCTCAGAGCTATTGGCTGCACTGCTGCGTTTGTGCTGTTTGGTCTCATCACCAAAGGCTGTGTTGTTTTATCAGGCTATTACTCTTGAGTGTATTCAGGGAAATCAGTCTGCTGACCACGGGTGCTCAGGACCTCTTACACCAAATTATTAAGTATCAGACTCTAAAACAAATATAATTGTTTTTAATGATTTCCGAATGTTTTAAGGTTTTTGACAGCTGTTTTTTTCAGATGTCACAAGAAATACTTTGTTTTAACTGAATAGAAATGCTTTCAAATTACTTTTCTATTACTTTAAGTTAAATTTTTGGCATGTAAATCCGCCTCTATAAAGCAATAACTTCCCATTCCATCTATATTCAGATTCGTTCCTTAATGAAGCCAACTGAAGCAGAGTATGTTCATTTCCATTACAAGACAGAAAGCATGCAGCTTGGAGGACAGATTAAGATGCTGCACACATTAGCTCTGAAAATTGAATTAGCATTTATTTGTAGTGTGACACCTGCTGTAAGTCGTGACATTTTGGGTTTTTGCTATTACCAACCTACACAGGACTATGAGTAAATATTTGTCGCTGTGTGGCGAATATTAACAGATCTTCAACAGAATGCGAAGTTAAGACGAAGGGGAACCAGAATGCACTTTATGGATGACATATATTCCACCCACAATGCATCATAATTGTCATCCATACATACATCCACCCTCCTGCCCCTGTATCAATCCATCCATCCGTTCATCCACCCTCCCATCCTTCCATCCATCTGCATGTCCACCCATCCATCCACCTGTGCATCCTTCCATCTGTACATCATCCATCCTACCATCCATCCATCATCCATCTGCGCATCCATCCATCTGTACATCATCCATCCATCCATCATCCATTTGCGCATCCATCCATCTGTACATCATCCATCTGCGCATCCATCCATCCGTACATCATCCATTCATCCATCATCTATCTGCACATCCATCCATCCGTACATTATCCATCCTTCCATTCATCCATCATCCATCTGTCCATCCATGTATCCATCCATCCATCCATCTACTTTCCATCCTTAGTTATCCTTTGCAGGGTCAGGCAAAGCCTACCCCAAGAGGCACAGGGCACTGGCCAGGGAACACTCTGCAAACCCTACACACAGACAGGCCCAGGGGAGTGGATGCAGCCCACATCCCAGGAGGTGTGAGGCCATCATGTCATCTTCCAAGAGGACAGGGTGTCTTGATTGGAACACACAATGGCACTGACCTTAGCAAATGCAGTCCATGACAATAATAATAAGACAGTTAGAGAAGCAGTTAAAGAGCAACAGACAGAAGTGGCATCTGAAAAATGGCAAGGAAGCTAAAGTGCCAAGCTACATCTGACTGTGACCATAAAACAATATCAAAGCGGTCAGAAGAGGGCATGTTATAGGGAGTCATGCTAGGTAGGCCAGAACCAGATCAGGACCTGGGCTGGGAGCTGAAGTTGAGCTGAAGGTGTCCTGTCACATAAAACGCCGAAACAAATCAAGCTAAAATCTTAAAAGTCTTTCTTCTTCTAAACAAACCTCTGGATAGAAAATGAATGAGCAATGCATTAACCTTCCAACTTACAGTCAGCAGACCTGTGAACATGAAGGATCGAGGTGCTAGGAAATGCCCCCCTGGGGGCAATGTGCCCTGCCTCTTATTCCAGCCATGGTAAATAATAAATGACAGTAATAAATACGCTCTCAGAATTTAGGAGATGGTGAAGACGGAGCTCCAGCAAGATGACCAAATGCACAAGAACACCAAAGATCAAAGCCAGTGCTACAGGATCGGGACAGATAGGGCTGAGCATGCAATAGTGAGGCTGCCCACTAACATTGTGGGATTTCATTATGTATGATTTTACACATGCTATGCTAACTCTACGTGAAGGTCACACTGAAGATGTACAAATCTCTAAACAGCGCAGCCCTTGCAATCCCATCAGTGTATTTGCTTTGCAGTTTAGTTTTTTTATGCCACATGAGTTCATTTTTCAAAATGATAAGATGCATTGATTTTAATCTGTGTTGGTATGGTAATCAGAGTAAACGGAGAATATGGCCGCGATGCACAATTGGTTTTATATAAAGGGTATTACGTCCATTCTGACTTGTTTAATGAATTGTTTTTGTAATTCACTAGCTAACAGCGCCCCCCCCCCCCCGGGTCATTTATGTCTTGTTAATATTTATTGTACAATCTACTCCTTTTGCTTTAATGTGTATTGAACATATCCAGCAATTGTTTGGTGGTGCCCATCTGACATGGATCATGTATGAAGTGAGCAGGATACACTGTGGTGCAGTTTACCTTCATAATCATGGGACATATGCTGCTCTCTGGGTTAGTTTCCAGTTCTCGCATGATTGCTTCTTGTACTGTTTGAATCCTGTTGTGTCCCTCACCGCTGAATGAACTCCATCACCATCATTTTATTTCTAATATGTTGTGATCCTTCTGCCTGCAAACAGCTGGAAAGCCCAGTGATCCTTTATAGACTAACATTATGACACTGAACATAATCTGGGGTATCAGGGGTATATTATGGGTAATAACATTAACACAAGTTTTTCATCTGCACCAGTTAATTGTGGAAGAATCTGAAAATTAAGAATTTTATTAGATGGTTTTAACACAGCCATATCAACTATAAAAAGGTCGAGCATCTGTTTATGCTGTTGTTTTTAACAGGAAACACCTTTATAAAAACTGCCATCATCGAAATAATTTGTTGATTCAACAGAGACACATGATGGTTTGAAATTCATTATTAGGACAGTATGTTATCTTACCTAGCAATGTGTTTCTAAAATAAATTAGTCAGTAACTAAATGATGAATGATGATGATTGATAATGAGTGCCACTCTGGCCAATTTAAGCCGGAGGATCAAACCCAACACCCGTTAGAAGAAATGTAAGGAGCTCTCCCGCAGGACCTGGCCAGGACTATACCAACTGCTGAATGGGGAGAGGAGAATGTGGCATGTGAGGGCTGGAGTGAGTTTTAACCAGAAGTGAACCAGAGGAGCACAAGATAATTGTATAAGTAAATGTGGGTGAGACATGTAGCCAAAGAAGTTAGGGGTAGAAGCCATAGGTAGAAGTTATATAGATTATTGCCCAGTGCTCCAAACCACTTTGCAGAAAACAATGAAGAGCGGCGGCAGGATCCCGGAAATACGAGAACCCAGAAATCAAGTGAGGGTATGAGGAGCCATGACGACTGCGTGGGGAGGTGCGAGACGGAGAGCTTACACGGTGGAGTCGGCTGGCACTGGTGAAAGGCACCGTCAGTGAAGGAACAGGAGGCTGCACTCCTCTGAAGCGAGTGTCATGTGGCTGCAGAAGGGATGCGGTCTGTCTTCTGAGAAGGACAAGCTGGACTCCAGAGAAGATGGGAACAGAAAGGTGCAAGGGGACCCAAAGGAAGGGGTTTTAGACAAAGGATCACACTCCCAGTGACCTGCCAGCCATTATAGTATGTGACTCTCTGTACATATAAACTACATCTTAAGTATCTTCATACCACTTATCACAATCTCAGTAGCAGGGATGAGATGGTCCTAAGCATTCTAAATGTTATATTTCTTGCTGGAATTGTTTATGTAGCATTTTGGCTGAATGTTATTACCTGTTTTTGTCATACCCCTGTCAAGACTTTCCTGACATCTCCACGCCAAACTGACCCTGCTAGGCCTGACCGATGCTCTCAGGAGATGGTTTCAACTGTCTGAATAATAGAAGCGAAAAACAGACACTAGCTCACTGGCCTGTGAATTGTTTTCATATGACAACAGAAAAATCATCAGCAACCTCAACTTAAATCAATTAAAGATTTTTTTTTACCATTCTTACGAACAGAATCACTTGCATGTAGTCTAATTCAATTTTTGGCCATTTTTAGCATACTAACTAAGATTGCTCAAAATAAAATAATTTTGTATCACTGGATTGAAAAAAACATGTTTTTTTTCAGTTTTGACAGATGGGCCTCCTGGAGCAAATTCTGTAAGCCTTCAAGGTAACCTACAGATGTGTATCCAGTAAGTGGAAGCTGATGAAATGGCTATGAAAGCAGACATCCTACTTAAAATACTGTCACCAACATAAACAACATTCTCTATAAAATGGACAATGAAGTCATGATCGATATGTCCGTCTACCTACTAGTTATCCTGGTCAGGGGTGTGGAAGGACCTGGACCCTATCCCAGTCAGAATAGGGCCCCGGTTTGGGGCACACCCTCAGGATGGCAGTGTATACACAGGACACAGGCAATCGTCCACTATGGACAATGTGGAGAAAGCCAGTTAGTCTACCTGAATGTGTCTCACTGCAGGAGGAGACCAGTGTATCTAAGGAGGACATGCAAACTCCACACACACATAGAAGAGGCAAGTCAAACCCCCAGCCTTGGAGGTGTAAAGCAACTCTCCTGCCCTCTGAGTCACCCAATCAACAATTAATATTCATGAAATGCAAGTCTATGTTATTCACGTAACTCCCCCAGTACAGCATGGTCTGTGTTTTTATGATATATTTACCTACTGAATACACATGAATCCACGTGCCCAAGCTGTCCCCCCAAATGGGTAAAGCGCCTTGAATTTTTCAGCTTTGAGGACCAGTTTTATGGATGGACAATAGTCCATTTCTACTGTACTGCAAATTATAGAATTCCTTTTCTTACCACAGGCAACAGTCAATGCAGTGTTCCATTTTGTACTGCTTACTTACCACAATTAGCATTTAGACAATGATTGTAGGGTCTTGCATTAAATATGCTGAACATGGGAAAAGCAAATCATTTAATATGGCCACATTTCACAGGGTTCTTTAATCCTCAGAATCTTCCATTTACACTGTGACTATAAGCCAACATTTCTGGAATGATTTCTGGTAGCATATTTGGACGGGCAGCCAGCTGGGCATGCAATGCAGTTTACACGGTTTATCTAAATGCTAGTAGAAATACAGAGACATCTTTCAAAGCACACCTGATGCATCCATCATTTCAGCTACGAAAAAGAAAATTACCGTCTTTACAAAACATCTGAACAATTCACATACACCACTGAGCTCCACTAGCCTGCATACAGGCTGATCAAAGCAAATGTGGTTTGTTGTCTCTAAGAGACTTTCATAAAACAGCAGATGCTTCATTTTACCCTGTGAACAAATATTGTTCAGTATTGTCCAGCTTCCTTTATTTCTGAAATTTCTGTGAAGGTTTGTGGAATACGCTGAAGCTCTGGGAGCACCGTTAGAACTTTTTCTCAATTTCTGCGTGACCTTCTGCACTACCCGCCTTTCAGTGAAGGAGGTAGCAGCTATTAAGATTTGCTGCCAAGATGTGATTGTGTAGCACCTGGCCACTATATAGCATTAATAGCGGTTAAGTCGCCACTGAAACCACAACAGCCCCGATCTGCTCCCAATGAGACATTACAGCCCTTTTGAGATCCCCTGATCATTTTCTGCAAAGAGAGATTTATAAACATATTACGGTTTTTGTTAGAAGTCTATGACTGGGACTTTTTAAACATATGGCAAAGGTAATTTTTAGAGCTATATTAAATTTGTACATCATAATACATTAATTTTACACTTACCGAAGGACATATTCAGCAGATTACTTTATTTGCAGATTACATTATTCCTTGAAGAAATGTGATACTCATGTTATGAAAATTAATGTTAAACTTATATGAAATTACCTTACAGGTGCTCAGAAAGCATATAATGTAGTCTACAAAAAAAAAAGAGAGAGAGAGACAGTTCCAAGGCTCATAGACGACACTTACAAACTCACCATTATAAATACATCCATCCATCCATCCATTTTCCAACCCGCTTATCCTGTTCAGGGTCGCGGGGGGTCCGGAGCCTATCCCGGAAGCAACGGGCACGAGGCAGGGAACAACCCAGGATGGGGGGCCAGCCCATCGCAGGAAATATAAATCATACATACTATATTGATTCCTGTGGCACTGGAGAGACTTGGATATTTAAATTTTAGATTACATTTAAGGTTACATTTTAGGTTACATTTTTTACTTTAACATATTTGCTAAATATATTTTATCAATAGTTTTGCATAGCACTAATACTGGTGCAAAAAAAATAATGGAGAAAGAAAGAAAATGTCTTAAACTTAATTGTAAATGCAGTCAACCACCATAAAGCTTGTGGTTAAAGGTTCCGGTACATTGCCATAAACAAGGCTTTTCTAAGGCTTAATCAATGAACCTTAAAAGTAAAGCAGATTCCAATACACCAGCCTTGCTCTGGAAGAGTAATGAATGATTCCTGCATATGACTGACACATTCGATTGTGATTCAGCTCAGCACTTCAAGCAAGAGCCAGTGAGACAGGACCTAACATACAGAAATCGATATTTTTGCTGAGCAGCTGAGTGTCACACTGTCATACATATAATTCTGTTTAATATATATATTTATCATGAATATTGCAATGGTATAAAAATAAGCACGTGCTGTACAGGTAGTAGTAGAATATGATCTTTTCATATATAGTATATAAATATTCTTAAAAAACATCTGTGTTAAAGTAGCATATCATTGGTATTCGCAATTTGCATATAAATGATAGAAAACGATGGCCAATCGTTTTAAATTTAATAGACAAATCCAATTAATCAACAATCTTATCCTTGCCTTTGTGGGTGTGGTCTGGATGACTGCTAATCACACTGACTAATCTGCTTTTCATATTTTACACATAATTAAATTTCAAGGTGTTCATCTTCACAACCCTCTGTCTTTTTATGAGCATACAACAGATGTTTGTTCAGGAGACGATGTATAATTATTATTATACTTTATATTATTATTAAGTCTCTGAAAGTTTTTAGGAAAGTTCAAAGAAGAAACCCTTGAAGCACAATACAGTGAACAGGCCTGCCTTGGGAGGCATTCAGGTCTGAGCAGGGCAGTGCCGCGAGTGTCCTGACCAGCAGGACTACTGTCTTGTTTGGAAACTGCACTACCTCTGACAACAAGACCCTGCAATAGAGAATGCCTGCACCTCAGAAGATGACTGGAACCTCTCAGCCCTCCATTGATGGCATCTTCATGAAACGTTGTGCCTTTAAGGCCTCCAGCTTCATGGAAGATAGCTCCCACCCTTTCTACAGCTCCTTGTCCTCTTCGATCTGGCAGAAGGTTCCAGAGCATCCGAGCCAGTTCTGGCCAGACCCTGTGACAGCTTCTGCTCCATGGCCACCCGGACTATGAGCTCTTCGCTGGCTTCCACTACACGGATTTGGACTTTACATTAACGCTGCTATCCACCAGCACTGCCACTTTAGTGCTATTTTCACCAACGCTCATTATTTGTTGTTACTTAGTACTCTGATAGTTATTATTCACTCGTTCATACTATTTATGTGCAACTCTGCTGCTTCCATCATTGCCCAAATTCGAAACATTCCTGATTGTTAAATTGTGTGTTAACGTTGTCATGTCTTGTTGTCTTTCTCTTTTTTTTTCTTGCATTTGCCCATTTCGTGCCGTCATACACTGTGTCACTCTATATGCTTGACTTGACAATAAAGCCCTGCTCGACTTGCCCAGACTTGATTGTGTTCCCAAGACCTGCTTTTGTACTCATTGTGCTCCACCTCTTGTATTGAAAACCAGGAGTCCCAGAGCAGGAAATCATCGACTGGCGGAATGATGTAATTTTCACCATTGGAAATCAAGCAATTAACAGGTCTCATATAGGGTTAGGTCCCAAAACAAGTGGCTTATCTATTACCCTAATTACCTGTTTATGAATGAAGGAAGTCATCTGTTAATTGGTGATAACCAGCACCAACATTTGCTTAAGATGTCACAAACACCTGCACTGGGACAGGTACAGACCCTGTGAATGACGGACGTATCCAGAGCCCCATGTAAATCGTAAAGAGATTCACAATATGACAAACTAAATTATCACATTAACGGGAGATTCTCTCCAGATAAGTCAGCAAGGACTCTATATGAATGACAATTTAACAAATAAACAAATAATCTGAAGAATATACTTTTTTTTGTAAGAATTATGCATTTTTATTGTATCAAATTTAATTTATTATCACTCATCCATGTGAACTTCTGCTGCCAGGTGAAGTAGCTGATTAATGTGCATTTAAATGCATGAAGCTGGATGCCTGATTAGGTGACCATTGCTGTAGGCAGATGCTTAATAGATACCAGTGCTGTTGTGACTTTGTGAATCATGAGCTCTCACTGTTTTGAAATATGCCTCACATATACCCTGAAATATCCTCTATTCATGTTTTTTATGAAACATGCTAAATGTGGGCTCAGTACGTGCAGCCCTTATGTGTAATGTCGTAAACATAAAAAATACGTAGCTTTAACAGGGAATATAGTTTCACCCTCTGCGACCCAGCTCAGTATACGCGGCTGGAAGGTAGATGGATGTTTATTATTCCTTTACAGTTATTAATGACATCAAGTTGCTGAAACACCAAATTGACAATGATGCTGATTATGCTGTTGTGCTCCTGTTGGTTTCCATAAGGTTTGAGAATCTATTGTAAAATTGTTCCATTTTCATAGTACATACTGGAAAAAAAGAGGCAAAATTACTCATGTGATTTTTGGCTCAACATCAGTGTGTCTGATTCTCAGTAAGACCTCGTTCAACGCCTTAAGTTGTGGCTGAACTAACAAATGTAGGCAATAAGGACTGATTAAATAAAACATTACTACCAATACCGGAAAACATTATTTGCTGTTATATATCAAATAAGCAATATCTGATACATGGAGGTGCTATACAGGCCTTGCAATATATGTAAGTAAGTCAAGCACAATATTGTGAGATACATTACAATATAAACAGCATTAATTAAACATCATAATAAACAAGATAAATACATTTAAATAATGAATAAAATAGAGTTTATGTTTGAAAAAGACATTTATTGAAATGTATATTTTTATTGAGGGCTAAAAATACAGAACAGTAAACAGCTTATATGTAGCTAGAACAGAAATGTTATCTGGTGCCTGTGTGTCTCCTTCCCTGATCAATTGTTTACTAAGATTATGGGGTGGCATGCTCTGTGAGCTGTATCCTTAAATGATTAATGATGGACAATTATTTCATCTTTCACGTACAAGTGAGAGGTATGACTGTGATGCATATTTTATACCCAGTTTGCTATTTGCAAATCTTCACTCAGTCATCTTTCATGCTACACACTATGTCTATATGGCATCTATATTAACTGGCCTCCTGATGCACTTTTTCACCAGTGCCACTGTTTTCAGAGTTATGTAAAACACCATTGCACAGCTTTAAAGAAGTGGAGGGTCAGTGACAGACCCGTCGGAGTGAATCCTGAGAAAGGCTTTCTTAAAAACCACAGATTCACACCCTGACCTTTCTCCAAGCCACAGCTGCTCAGCTCCTGGTCCATAACAAATTTAGTGAGCTGTCTGCTGTAATCTATCCCTGGGCCTTTCAGCTGCCTAAGTTTCTTATCAGCTATGCCAACATACCCATAATGCATTGCTGTGCATGGATGTAAAAAATACTCTCTGCATCATTAAGGGAATCAGCCATATCCATTTGACACCATTAGAATCCAAGTACCAAAACAATGGTCTGCACCTGCTGATATAAGTAGATCACTATAAAGCATTAAACTCGCCATACTGTTTTCATACCTGTTAGGATAACCAGTAATCCATGAGAAAATGATATAATATGACACTGTCAATTAAAAAATCCAGTACACTCACTCCTCAGTTTCCTTCCTCTTCAATGATTAACATTTGAGTTAACAGCTATTGACAAGACAGGAAGCCAAAGTAATGACAGTGAGTGATTTGTATCACACAGTGTATTACTTCCACCTAGTGGTAGATACTGAGTATTTAACTGACAGTGAGAATCCATGTAAACTTTGATGTCCAAATCTGCAGGCATATTTTATATTTATCAACAGAAACCTTCTTATCTCACCGGTAATTGAACACCTGAGGAATTAACCTTATGTAAGCATGTACCAGCTAACTCATACAGTACCATACATTATTACACTAGCTAATTAAAACAGCACAGAACAGCTACAGCAGTCTGATAATTCTGCGTGATGAGCACTGCGGGCCATAATACGGGTAATTTCAATTAAATGACAATATGTACATACAGGCATATATTTCTGGAGCTCTTCAAACTAAACAATCCCTTGCAATTATTTCTGTGATCAGCTGGTGTGGTGCTTTCTTTGGCTTAAATCAGATGCCTGCCCTATCCAGATATCTCATTATATGTGCTCCATGCATCTGCTTGGGCTACCTCTGGACATTCCACCTTCCTCCCACTGCATACAGAGCTGCTTCTGATTGTTACAGTGTGTTGGTGGCATATAACCCTCCCTGTGTCATCGACTGTGTGCCCTGCCTTACCTCTATGGCTTACAAACTAGGCTTTGATATCCCTAACTGGATAAAACCTAACAGGTGGCTCCGATGAATATTAGAAAAGGGTAAACGAAAGGCTCACTCAACCCACTGAAGGCACACAGTATAAACACAGGCCATTTTAATTACACAGAAAATCTGACTTGGTCTCGGTGCTACACATCTGTTCTTTACCAATAGCATGAATGCAGTTTCACAAACTTGTAGAGTTTGGTACTACAACACCTTATCTCTTAGTGCCTTTTCATATATCAGTCATATACATGACAGGCATGGATCAGCAAATATCTTCCACTCATCAAATATATTAAGAGGTTTCAATATATATGGAATTTTCCACAAAAATAAAGGAGTAGGAAAGGTCTAATATTTATACAACATTCATTACCGAAAGAAGTATATCAAAATATGAGATGTTTGTATTTAAATATGAGATGGCAATGTGTTTAAAGCAGTTTCCCCCAATCTGGTCCTCGGGGACCCACAGTCGGTCCATGTTTTTGCTCCCTCCCAGCTCCCTGCCAGACAGTCCATGTTTTTGCTACCTCCCAGCCCCCGCAAGACAGTCCATGTTTTTGCTCCCTCCCAGCTCTGTGCCAAACAATCCATGTTTTTGCTCCCTCTCAGACAGTCCATATTTTTGCTCCCTCCCAGCTCCCTGCCAGACAGCCCATGTTTTTGCTCCCAGCAGAGTGGGAGGGAGCAAAAATGCTGACTATCTGTGGGTCCCTGAGGACTGGATTGGGAAACATTTTAACATTTAAAGTGATGAAGGACTTACATACACACACAGTGTCCTGGGTGAGCCACTGGTCTCTGCACATAGGAAGGCTAGCAATGTGTGACATCGCCCTTCCATCAGTGTGCCCCTTTCTTATAGCGGCTGTCACTTCTGATGGCTGTGCCCTTGTGCCTCATGTTGAAGATGGGCATCCGTTTGTAGTTTCCAGGCTGCAGAAGAAGCTGGTTGGTGCTTGACAGCTCTGATGGGCCTGCACAGTAATCAGACACATCATAGCAGGGGTGCTCCCACCCCAAATAAATGCACATTAATTAGGTTAAACAGTAAGTTTTCATTCACTTCCATTAAAATCAGATCCCCTAATATAAGCTTAGCCACCTTTTCATTAACCCCTTGTGATGCTCCTGCATCATAGCTGTCAAACATACTGTACTATAACATAAGCAAGTCCTTATCACCCATATGCAGGGCACCGTGGCCCACTGCCCCGACCTCTGACGCGCTTGTGCACGGTCTGTCCTCTTCTGCCCTCTGCATTGTACTGGTATACAGTGCTGGGAGGGGTGCTTCTCATCTCCAGCTTCTGGAGGTTGCGTTCACCTGTAAACAACCACCTCATAAAGTATCACGGCATGACCTACACAAACATCAGCTTACTTTAAATTAAACTTTACTTTAACTTAATAATTTTACATACTTTTATAGGATATACTGAAGTCAAGGCAAGTAGACCACATACAGCATGATAAAGCTGTTTTTCTGCCCTCATAATGCAGATATTTGCCACTTATTATATAATGGATATTTGTCTGACTGCCTCTCCCTGCCTTGGGCAGTTTGAATTTTTCACATAATAATGCCACTCCAATTGACAGAGCTGTGGTCTTTGAGCTTTTAACATTAAATAGCCAGCAAAGCACAATAATTTGTTAATTATGGTTATCAACATACCAGGCAAACATTTCCCCCATAACCTCATTGTTCCTGCTCTCCTTTCTATTTCCACTTTAGACTTATCGATTCTGATAAGCACCGTACCTGTGTGATGAGAAATGGGGTACTTAACCTTTGTTCCTGGGGGTGGCGATGAGGGATTTTCCACATGCTTTTGCAGGTACCTGTTTGCATTTTCTGAGTGCAGTACAAGTCTGTTATCTGAGATGCTTTCTAGGACTGGATTCCTGGAAGCAATGGCCTTGGGTTTCTACGAGCATGAAACGAGAAAAAGAGGAAGAGTAACAGACATTAAGAGAGTGACAGATCAGCATGAGAGTAACAGATCGGCTTGCGAGTAACAGACCGGGAAGAGAGTAAAAGATTGGCATTAGATTAACTGATCAGCACGAGATTGACCAGCATGAGAGTGACAGATTGGCATGAGAGTAACAGACCAGCACGAGTAGGGATGGGTACTGAAACCCGGTACTAAACAGGTTTCGGGGCTAAATTTTAAAGACTGGAATATCAATAAGCTCTGATGCTAACAGTAAATTCTGTTCTGCTTATGGTATGTAATTTGTATATTGACATCCGGGGGACCTGGCCCAATTGGCGAAATTATGGCCACAAATTTAAACTTTAAATTACAATTGAATACATTGTAAGACATATAAGAGCATACGTTCACAATCACATGATACTTAACTTAATATCCGTTAGTAGACATTAAAATATATGACACGCACAGCCTGCCTGCCAGGCAGATACGCAGCTTTTTGTATTTATATGCGCACACAGATTGGGCAGAGACTGCAGATCTGGGAGCCGCAACTAATAATAATGGCAGAGAAAGTTAAAAGAACAAAAGTGTGGTTGCACTTCACTAGAATCAATGCGGAGAGTGCTCGTTGTCAAAAGTGCAACAAGTGTTTTGCGTGTAAAGGCAATAAAGGCTTTGCATTAAAATAATTTATGTTTGTTTTACATTTCCATCATCAGAACATTTGAATTTGTTTAAAACATTGCTGTGAATTTTATTTTACATTACGCATTTAATGTAAATTTGTTAAATAATAATGCAATTTTGCTGAATAATAATAGTGATTTCTTAAATAAAGCAATGTTAATTATGTTGTTAATTAGATTTTTTCTTCAAAAAGTACCAATAAGAATATCGTTAAAGTACCAGACCGATAAGCAGTACTGTTAAGAGTAGTAGTACTGTTAAAATCTTAACGATACCCATCCCTAGGCATGAGAGTAACAGACCATCATCTGCAGCTCCACTGTAGTTACAGACCGTCAAACTTCTGGAGTGAAAAATCACCACCGGGACTAACAGAAAAGTGAGCTCCCCTCCTATGCTGCACCGCTTCTCCACTACTGAACATCACTTCTGTTAAGCACTGTGGGCGATACTCTGTAATCAGAAATTCTATCATTTCAAATATAGCTCTGCTAGGATAAATAAGAACAATTTCCACTCAAATCTGTACCGCATTTTAACCCCTGCATGAGAGAGCCCTCAGTAATCCTCCATCCTCTCTAGGCAGGACAAGGATACGTATCATAATGTATGATAGCGGGGTGGCATGGGGATGCAGTGGTTAGCACTGTTGTCAGGTGGGACCGGGGTGTGAGTTTCTGTCCAGGTTCTATGTGTCTGCAGTCTGTATGTTCTCCCCAAGCCATCATGAGTACTCCAGTTTCCCCCCCACAGTCCAAAAACATGCAGGGGCTAAATGGAGTTCCCAAATTGCCCATATGTGCAAGTGACTGGTGTGTCAGTGTGCCGGACTGGCGCCCTATCCTGGGTTGTTCCTCGCCTTGTGCCTGTAGCCTCCGGGACAGGCTGGTGACCCAAACAGTTTCAGAAAATGGATGGATGTGTAACATCCTGCCAGAAGCTTACCCATTTAGCATTAGCCTCAAAAGATTTTGAGCGCTTCTTGCGTGCTCGTCTCTCGATGGAGATGTTCCTCCGGTCCGCCCTGTGTGGGTCCTTCTTGGAGCTGGAACGGGAACTCCCTGGTAGTCTCCGGGATATCCTCTTGGGATCCAGCTCAATCGGAGTGTATATGGCCAAGCTGTCGCTACTGACAGCCGGCCTGACAGTGGTTGTTAGGGAGGCCCCCTGGGGCTCTGAGGTGGCCCTGTCTGACTCATCCGCTTCCTCCAAGGACTGCACTGACATCAGGCTCCTCTCCTTGGCCCTGGAGAGGCCGCCAGTCGACATCACGGTGTTAACGCGTGTTCGCCGCCTGGCTGCGATGACAGAAATGCTCTTGGTGTCAGAGGAGATCTCCTTCATCTTTTCAGGACCAACCTGAAGAGGGCCCAGGCAGAGAATGAGCATACATTTGCAGAAACAGCAATACAGTCATTCCTTCCAATTCATTTCACTGTAGCATCACCTGACGTAATGAAGGGGTGGTGGAGAAAAAATGCCCACGCTTCATTTGATGGGACTTCAAAGTGGATTTGAATACTTTGTTGTTTTCACTATGATGAAAAAAAGTATTAAAATAAATGCATATGTCAAAGCGATTCACACTTTCACGTCAATAAATGTATTAACCTGTCAATATGTCTGAATTTGAATATATTGGGTTTTTTTCTACAGTGTCATGGCTGAAGAAAATTTTTATATCAAAAAAACTTGCCAGCAAGTATTTTTTTTCTATTTACCTTTCATGATCCAGTTCAGATGGAGGAAGTGGGTAATTATTCAGTGGAAAATTTGGCTTTTTGTCCTCCTCTGCGACTGGCCTTGGGCTCCGGTCATCGTTATCCATTTCAGAAATCAGATCTCCCAGCTTCAGCTGTTTTGCTATATCTAATATTGATGCGTTCTAAAGATATAAAAAAAAGTTACTGTGTGATCAGCATACCTTTAAGTATCTTGCAAATTTATTCGATGTCAGCAATCGTTGACATGCGTGCACAGTGACACTAAGTTCACTGACTTTCTGTGTGCCTATGCAGTGTTCCATTAACCTTTAAAGTCGGAGCTAGGAATTTCATCATTTCCAAGTTAACTACATTCCACAGGCTTGCCAAGTTTCATCAGCTGGCTGGTGTGAGATTTTCAACTCAGGAAAAGTATGCACACGCATTGGCATGTATGTAGTAATTTTATTACCTTGTAAATAGTCAGTAGGGTTTGCGAACTACCCCAGCGCTTTTGATGTAGCTAATTTTAGGTTTATAATGGAATGATATAGATTTGCTGTAAGATTTCTTGCCTGAGCGTGACAGTCTGAAAGTGGGAGTGTTACACCAGACGCACGAGAGTTGGCAACCCTGATTCTAGTATAACAAGTCAGAAAGCCATTTAGCAATGCCAGTTCTAGCCGGGTTCATTGTTACCCATTATTAGAAACGCCAGTTGATAAGAATGCCTTACGCAGTATTTGACACATACAAACACCATAGTAACAGAGAGCAGTTGGACAGCACTGTGTGTATGACCAGTATAATGCAACACAAATAAGACATATGTGCTAATAACCAGTATACAACTACTGTTTTCACTTCTGTGGAGGTTCCATTCTGGAGGTTCCAACTTCAGGGGGTGTTCCAGTTGAAATTTACGACTTGGAACTAGGAAATTCCAGCTTCCCAGTTCAGGTGGAATGCAGCAATAGTGATGTGTTAAGGTTCTAGACATTGACAGACCTTCCTGTTCACTGAACTGCCGTGCTGCAGGACCTACTCACTGTACTTATGCTGTCAGACATGACTCATGAACCATGAGGGAATGTAACCAAAATGTCTTGCCTGCATTGTGCTAGATGTGATGTTATAGAGACTGAGGATTTGGGCGATGCTTCCATCCAACTCACTGCAATACACCATATATAGTTGCTGGAGCTCCAGGGGTACAGGGATGGAATGTTCTGGAAAAAAAAAAACATTTATATATTGGCATTCGCTGGATACCGAAGAAATGTAGGTTTTGAGAAAGCTACAGAATTAGCATCAGTGCTAATGGGAAATGTCCTTCAAAAACCTCTGACTCAAAACAAATGTCTGTGGGTAACGGTCTAAATTCCAAAAGCAAACACCATGCATCTTCTAACACAAGAGTCGGGAACCTGATCCATGGAGCATTGGTTCTCAGCTCCGATCCTTGGGGCCCACTCTTATTGGCTGATTGAGAGGTCATCCCAAAAACCCGCACCGACGCCAGCTCTCCATGGATCAGGCTCCCTACAACCTGTTCTACCAGTTCACCTTGGTCAGGGTTGTGTGAGAAGAAACCCAGAAGTCAGAGGGAGAACATGCAAACCCCACACAAACAGCAGAGCGGTGATGAGATTTAACTACTGACCCAGGAGCCGTGAGAAAATGCTGCTACTAACTGAGCCACCATGCTGCCTATAAGTAGAGAGCAATCAAACAGAAACGAATCCTTAATCCCAGTTAGCGGCCGGTAAGTGTGGCACCTTCGATGAGGCTTCTCTGCTGCCGGATAATCTCGTCACACAGCGAGCGGTGCTGCTCATAACGCTGGATGATGAAGTCCTTGGTGCGAAGGACGTTCTCCTTGCACAGCACCGTAGACTGGATCTCCATGTTCTCCACCTCCAGCTCATGCACGCGGCACAGCAGCGTCAGGATCTCCCGCTGGTCCTCGTTACTGATTCGCTGGGGCAGCAGCCCCTCCATCTTTGATGACTTGATCTTCATGCTTGCCAGCTTCTCCTCCAGATCTGACTAAAGATTATTGGGAAAAGACACTACATCTGTCATACTTTACTTAACCCTGCCATCCATCCCACCCATGAGAGAGACAGGCAAGATTTGGCGTTCCAGCGTGGGGTCAGCCAGCATACACACCTCTGAAGCAGGTGGAGTAAAGAAACTCGCTCAAGGGCCCAATAGTAATATAATTACTGTGCCAGCCAAGTGAATTGAACCTTTTGGACTTAGGCACAGATCCCTAACTTTCTGATCTACACACCACCCAAGAGAAATATAGAATAAATAAAAGCCAAGGAAGTCGAGGCCAAATGGACGTACAGGGCAGTGTACTCGGCTTTACCTTCAAGGCCATGGCTCTCCTCTGTTCCGTGAGCAGTGTACTGATCTCTTCCCGCGCCGCTATTACATCCTGGGGCTCGGCCGAGTCCGTGTCCTCAGCCTCGCTGTCACGCTGCCTGTCCTCCTTGTCTCTATCCATTTTCTCATCGTCGTCATCCTTCCATTTCTGAGCACACGTGGCCTTCTCCCTTTCCCAGCTTTCACGGAGAGAAATAAGTGTCACCAGAGATTAAGAGAGACTGCATGTTTGCTAGGGAGCAGGGAGATATACTATCAGATAAGCTATTTATCTGAGTAGTAAGCGTATATTCCCCCAGAAAAAAACACACAATTTAACATTAGAATACATGCAAATTAACAGTAACATAATAAATATTACCAAGAATTTTATATCTTCTCCAAAGAGTTGGTGATATCTTAGATGGCTAGACAAAACCACTTTGGTTCCCACACCTCTCCCCAGGGACACCTCAGCCAACTCAGTCTTTGTATTTGGTAATACCAGCTTAGTTAATTAATTAACTTAATCCATTATCTCAATGAGGTACTGATTAGTCAAACATGGTATGCTAGTGCAGTGTTTCCCAAACTAGTCCTTGGGCACCCCTAGACAGTCCATGTTTTTGCTGACTTCCAATTACCTGAGAGTTAGGAGGGAGCAAAAACATGGACCATCCGGGGGTCCCCTAGCACTGGTTTGAGAAACACTGTGTTAGAGTACCAAAAAAAAATGGGTGTATTGGATGGTTGCTGCAAATACTGTGGTATACTGTGGTACAGACAAAATATCATAATTCTACATCAACATAAGGATAATTTTAAATCATTTTCTTTGACTGTGTAAGACTGGCACAATACAGTACATACTAGTGTCTGTCAAAATATAGCAGCATCTGGGACGCTGTAAACCTCTTCAGAATGTGCATCTCTTCACTGTTCATCGGTTTGCTGTAAAACCTTGCATCGTTACAAGCGCAGTAACTAAAATAAGCCCTCACCCAATGCTGCAAATGCCCACCCATCTCAGCATTTAATGGAAAAAGAGAGTTACAAAAACACCTGACCTTGAAAAAATATTAACTCAGTGGCCAGTATATTGGTACACCTGCTTGTTAACACACGGAACATAGGGTCAAGAGGTTCAGTTACATTTAGGTTAATTGTCATGTCATGCAGTATCTAGAGTTTACAGAGAATGACACAGAGAGTGTCCAGTCAGGGGCATTTCTGTGGCTGAAAACACCTCATTAATGACAGAGGTCAGAGGAAAATAGCCAGGCTCATTAAAGCTAACAGGGAGGTCACAAGTGAAAACAATAGCTCAGTACCACAGTGGTGTGCAGGAAGGCTTCTCCAAAAACATCCAGTGGATCTGGAGGCAAAAATGGGTCCTACCCGGCCTAGCTAAGTGTCCCTAACAAAGCAGGCAACAGAGAGCATTTAGCCAAAACATTCACCCATATATGAAACTATCCCAGTGCCCAAAAACAACCACTATGTTTAATGTACAGGAGCCAGAGGGCAGTGTCTCACTCTGAGATGGTGGCTAGGTGCCTGGATGTGTCGATGTGGAGCCCCATATTGCAGTTCTCCAGCTCCATCAGACTGTGCCGTATCTCCATCTGCTCCTGGAAAGCGCAGAGCAGCTGTTCACGCAGCCGACCTATCTCCCTGTGGCTGTACTGGGCCGAGTGCTGTTGGACTTCTGCTGCAAATGACACCCAGAACCAACTATCAGTCACCGGCAAGGAGCCAGTCCAAGAAAAACTAGGGCCTAATGACCTTCATGATCAGCCCTGTGAACATCCAGATCCATCCATTTTCTGAACCCAGTTGTCATACGCAGGGTCGTGGGTGTCCAGGGTCTATTCCAGAAGCGACGGGCGCAAGACAGGGAATAATCCAGGAGAGGGCGCCAAGACATCACAGGGCACAGCATTCATACACACAGTCACACCTAAGAGCAATTTGGCAACTCCAATTCACCTTAACATATTTCTGGATCCAGGGGGGAACACTCAGAAAAAAATCCCGAAGGCAACACAGAAAGAACATGAAAACATATGGAGTCAGGGTGGAGCCAGATATCAAACCTCTATCTCAGTCTTTCGCAACCCTACTGGGAGCTGGGAAGGACCAAAAATGTGGATTGTCTGTGGGTCCCAGGGGACCGGATTGGGAAATCCGCTGTATCTGGATAAATAACCGGAATGAAAACATCTGATGTCCTGAGGGATATAAAGGAGTACCTTGGACATCACGTATGTCAGCCTTGTCTCCTTTCCTTTGCTGCTCTTGGCGCTGTTCTTCTATCTTGGCTTGTAATCTCTCGATCTCTTTGCGAAGCTCTGCAATGATGCTGGTGTACTGTGCTATATGGTAGGACACATTCAGCAGGTTGCGTTTCACCTTTGCATTATTAAAAAAGAGAATGTGATTAATAACAATGAATGCAAGAAACCTGTGCTTCACAAGTCGAGTGAGAAGTCAGAAACCATTCATTTAACGTACAAAAAAAAGTCTTTAGTTTCATACAATATTAATGCTGAATTAATTGATGTATGTATCGTTACAATATTTCTTCGGAAGAAGGTAACGACCAGTCTGGTATATAGCCTCTGAAACAGATGCTGTCAGAGATTCTATAATTCACTGCTCTATCAGACCAAAAGGCACAAAATGAAAGACCCGAATGAAAGACAATCTGTGTCAGTATGATATGCATATATTTTTCATGTAGAGTGTGGCTGTGACTGTGGACACATTAGAGTTTCAGCTCAGAGGAACATCTTTGCAGTGAATTAGAGGGCATTCCCTCAGCAGTAGTGGGATTTGCTATATACCACCAGCATTGCACTGGTGAAACCGTCATGATGGCCAAAGGAAGACAATATCCTGTTAGTTTTTATTTGTAATTATCCGCCTAGTGATTTCCCAAACTTAGATGTTTGGTATATATACTATAATAATTACTTAACCAACGCGTACTTTTTCCCATCTTCCAACATTAAATGCAGATGTTTTGAATTATACCGCCGCCCTTATACATTGCTGTCAGATTCTTACTTTAGTTTTAATGTTCTTGGCCTTGTCTGCATACATGAGAGTATTTCTGGACTCTTCAAAGTTAGTACTGGCTGGACTTATGTGAGTGATCATCACCGTTCTGCTATTCCCTCCCAGAGCATCCTGGTCAAAGAAATGAAAAGTAAATCACTCAACACGATAAACAAAGACACTAAAAGAGGGGAAAGAGGATGCTCATAAAAAGACACATCCCTAAAAGCTCTTTTAAGCCAAGCTGGATAATTATTGGGGACAATTTGGTACATTCACACTTTATGCTGACACATCCTTTATGCTACTGTCAAGGCCACGCTGTAGCCTCATGACAGGCTGAAGGCTCAGATAAGAGGGAATTTGGATGACACACCCATGTTCTCACACGGATAGTCCGGGCAGCTCTCTTCTGTCATATCTTACCTTTAGCAAACGGGTGAGCTTACTGTCCCTGTAATTGACAAACTGGGGGGCCCTCCCACTCTTGTCACTAAGTGCATTAATACAGTTTGCCAAGGCCAGGAGGGAGCGGTTAATGTGAGCTCCTTCCTTCATCCGCTTTCCCCTGTTCTGGGTCTAAGAAAAAAGCAGAGAAGGCGTGAAAGTCAGAGCAGGATTTAAATAAAATAAAGTCGATTCAATTTGTCACTATGAGGTTCCATAGAATTTTATTACAGTGTAATAAAAAACGAATGCTTGTTCCTATTTAGAAGAATAAAAGCACCACATAGTGTAAAGCATTTATATAATATAAAACATTTAAAATGTTATAAATGGGACTGAACATTTTAAGGAACATTTTGGTTTATTTTAATAACCATTTTCACACATCTTATTTCCTTAGCGAGTGGCTCTGTCCATGTGCAGCACTAGAGGTAGATTACAGGGCTTAAGCCACAAATATTTTCAGTAAAGCCCTGATTCTTTTCTCACGATCACTTTTGTGATCCCTTTTAGCGTGTCAGGACGTGTGACAATTTCTGGACCCGGGATATCGTCTGAGCCCAGAGCCGCCCCAGCTCATCTCTGCCGCTTAGTTAACAACAGAATCAAGGAGTCGCCATGTATTTCAGTGAAGATAGACAGACACATATAGAAGACACATAGCAGGAAAAATGGCTAACTGGACAAGCGACCCACCTGTGAGGCTCTCTCAGTCCCAGCCAGGTCCACCATGAAGAGCTTGCCCACCCGCACCTCCTGGCTGGTGCCCTTCAGCCGGCTTTTCTGCTTTACCGCCACCTGAAGGATGGCATGGGAGCGGGACGACGTCTTGTTGGCGGCCGTGGGCTCCTGGGTCCTCTGCTTATTTCCCTTGGTGAGCAGCTGCATTATCTGTTACAGGAAACAGCGCTCAGCCCACGAGGCTTTCCACTAAGGCATCACTCTCGGACCCAAAGGACTCCTGCCAGGCCCAGCTTTAGCCACCTGGAAAGCCCTATTCTTGACAAGTTCTGGATCAGTTACAGATTCATTAAAATGTCAGTTACCTAGTTCCTGGTTTCTCAAACTATGGACTGCAGACCGCGGAAACATAAATCTTAATAGGCTAAAGGACTTAAAAACTAAATCTAAAAAATAAATAAATGTGCATTTAGTCTGTTAACACACCAGCATTTTACGAAAAAAAATTATGAATCACCTTCAGAAATTCAAAGGATTCTAAAGGTTTTTATATATAGAACAGATCTATACAGAACAATGAATAACAACGGCAACACAGTGGACAATAAACACATTTTGCATTGCTGTACTCTACAGAATTCTACTACAGAATTCTAGCTGCATGCACTAGAGCCAGAAATATTACTCTTCACTTTTCAAGCCTACATCCTATCTTTTGAAGTGCTAGGATAAGTGTTTACCTCCCTTGCATTGCTTGTAGAGAATTCCGTGATGCCTGCAATTTGGATTTCCCCTTTGGAGTCCTCTCTGAGGTCAAGGTACCCTGACAAGGGGTTCAAAAGGTCACGGATCATCTCATTGTAGATCTAACGACGAAAAGAAGAGGGGATACGTTTAGGTAGATATATAGGTAAAAATAATTATATTCCATCCATCCATTTTCCATGACCACTTGTTCTATACAGGGTCGCAGGGGGTCCAGAGCCTATGCTGGAGGCAGGATGGGGCACAACCTATTGCAGGGCACACTCACACACACACCATTCACAATGCGGTAACTCCAATTAACCTCAGCATGGTTTTGGATTGTAGGAGGAAACTGGAGTAGCCAGAGGAAACCCCATGATGACACAGGGAGAAGATGGGAACTCCACAAACAACAGTGCTAACCACTGTGACACCCAAGCACTAAGCTCTATAATATTACACTTAAATTATATGAATGTTTTATGTTCACGATTAACAGCCTACATTTACTCTTTACGCTTTCAAACACACACACACACACATATTCATATATGTGGGGCACCTCAGTCATTCCGTGTTTTCATTACATTTCACATCCAGTTCAACTGATCAATCAATTAATTGAATGTGTTTTAAAAAGTAAATGAGTTATTCATTAGTCATATGAGGTGGGGTTGTGGTCGAGTCATAAAATACATGGGTGCATTGCTTGGTTGCTGGAAATACTGTGGTGGCTTTAGGAGAGGGTTCCAAATGGCTAAGCTGACACACTTTGACAGACAATATTAGGGTTCTACACAAACATGAAGATCATTTGAACATTTTCCTAAAACTTTTGCACAGTACTGTATGTATATCAGAAGAGGAATTAAATTTTATATTTACTTCCAGATATGACATATAGACACTGCAGTCCATGTCCTCGCCGTTTTCCTCAATAGCTTTGAAAAGATCATTCAATGTTCGAATATAGATTCCTGGCTCAGAGTCAAGGCCAAGCATTGTGTAAGTCTTTCCTGCACCTGAGAGTAAGACAGAAGGAGAACCATCACACGTATATTCTACCTGCACAGGTACTCTGATGAAATGCTAATTTAAATCCCACTCCTACATATAAATGTATTTATGTTTACCTGTTGGTCCATATGCGAAAACTGTGGCGTTGTAGCCAGAAATAACCCCTTCGATTAAGTTCTTGGTGGTGGCCACATAAATGTCATCCTAAAGAAGGAAAATTGTTGAAATACTGACAACAAACATGAAATATACATATTTTTAATCACATACAAATTAAAATGCACTCAAGGCTGTCCAGAATGTTAATGCCTGTACAGAAAATTAACAATGTTAAAAATTAATATTAGAGAAGCACAGTGGTGACAATACAGATTCTTGGGGTATAATGAAAAACATGCATTGATTTACACCTCCCAAAAAAAATCAACCAAAAACCAATAAAAACAGTGACTTGTTTTGAAAAAATTGAGTGTGTTATTATTTCAGAATTAGGAAACTTAAGTTGCTCTAAATCACATTCAATACACTCACAGACCTGAGCAGAATCACATCATATTTGAATGTAATACACATTAAACTGTATAATTTCTGAATTGTATTGAAGAGCATGTACCTAAATATACAGTTGTGCTTGGAAGTTTGCGAGTTTATATTTTTATATGAAAGTGACCTAAAACATTATCTGATTTTCAAACAAGTCCTAAAGGTATAAGAATAAAACATAATTAAACAAATGAAACAAAAATGATTATATGTGATATGCTTTTATTGAAAAAAAATATCCAATAACATATCTGCGGGTGGAAAAAGTAAATGAATCCTTTGGATTATCATATAATATGAAGGTGAAATCAGAGGCTGGTGTTTTCAATCATTGGGATGACAATCAGTTGTGAGTGGGAGATCCTGTTTTGTTTAAAGAACAGGGATCCAGCAAAGCCTGATCACACATACAACACATTTATGCATGTGTATCATAGCTCGAACAAATAGGTGTCTGAGGACCTTAGAAAAAGAGTTATTGATGCCCATAAAGATAGAAAAGGTTACAAGACCATCTCTAAAGAGTTTGGACTCCACCAATCAACAGTCAGACAGATTGAGGAAATTCAAGACTGTGGTTACCCTACCCAGAAGTGGCCAACCATCAAGGATAACTCCAGCTGCAAGGTGTATAATGGTCCGAGAGGTTACCAAGGACCCCAGGGTAACTTCTAAGTGAAACTGAAGGTCTGTCTCACATTGGTGAATGTTGATGTTCATGAGTCCACCATCAGGAGAACACTGAACAGCAATAGTGTGTATGGCAGGGTAGCAATGAGAAAGCTACTGCTCTCCACCAAAAATATTGCTGACCATCTACAGTTTGCTAAGTATCATTTGGACAAACCAGAAGGATACTGGAAGAATGTTTTGTGGACAGATGTCACACAAAAACGGAAGTCAAAATTGAACTTTTTTGCTTATATATGGAGCTTTACATTTGGAGGAGTAAAAACACTGCATTCCAGCATAAGAACCTCATCCCATTTGTGAAATATGGTGGTGGCAGTGTTCTGGTTTGGGCCTGTTTTGCTGCATTTGGGCCTGGACGGCTTGCCATCATTGATGGAACAATGAATCCTGAACAATATCAGAGAATTCTAAAGGAAAATATCAAGACATCGGTCCATGAACTGAATCTCAAGAGACAGTGGGTCATGCAGCAAGATAATGATTCTACACACACAAGTTGTTCTACCAAAGAATGGTTAAAGAAGAATAAAATAAAAGCTTTGGAACGGCCAAGTGAAAGTCCTGACCTCAATCCAATTAAAATGTTGTGGAAAGACCTAAAGTGAGCAGTCCATGTGAGGAAACCCACCAGCATCCAAGAGGTGAAGCTGTTCTGTATGGTGGAATGGGCTAAAATTCTTCAAAATCAAAGTGCAGGACTGATCAACAGTTACGGCAAACATTTAGTTGCAGTTATTGCTGCACAAGGGGGGGTCACACCAAATACTGAGAGCATGATTCACTTACTTTCGCCACACATAGATATGCTATTGGATATTTCTTTCTCAATAAATACATGACCGAATGTAATCATTTTGTGTCATTTGTTCAACTAGGTTTTCTTCATCTACTTTTAGGACTTGTTTGAAAATCAGATGATGTTTTAGGTCACTTTCATATTAAAATATAAAATTTTTTAACAAACTTTCAAGCACCACTGTATATTGAATGGTCTGTGAGGAAGACATACCTGAGTGGCTGTAGAGTCAAATGTAACATCAAACATGTATGTTTTCTCTCTCGAACGATGGGCACGCAAAATATCATCTGGGTCCTCACAAGGGTCCATAAGAACAACCATCTAAAATGAAATTAAACTATGTCAGTCTTTTAAGTATTAAACATATGCAACAAGAATAAAGCATTTATTTTTGCTGTGGGCATGTATTTTATTGTGTAATGCTTAATCATAAGACTACTTTTGATTTAATACTTTTGATTTAATAATAAGTGTTACCCAGTGAATCAAGATTAGCCTTAAGCCCCTTAAATGAGGGATGCCCAACTCCAGTCTTTAAGGGCCAGAATCCAACACAGTTTGCAGATTACCCTCAAATACATCTTAATCAACTAATTACCAGGTTTAATAGGTATGTTTGAGCAGGGAAATCTACAAATTGTGTTGGATTCTGGCCCTCCAGGCCTGGAGTTGGGCACCCCTGACCTAAACCAAAAGCAGCCACCTTATGGAAAATCCTTGGCTAAGTAAGCTGACATCCACTTGGTAACAGCCATCATTACCATGTTAAAGTATGACCGATCGCCTTGCAGTGGACACAAAGATGCTGATTAGCCTTCAGGATAAAGGCAGCTGCTCCTCTAAGCCTCCTTCACAATGAGGACCATCTCAAAATACACTTGATAATGGGCAGTACGGAACTTGCAGGAGGCATTTGTGGAAAAGCACAGATCAGGTGAAGCATATAAAAAATGACAAAGGGAGTCAACTATTATATTTGGACTGTATTGTGGTGCATTTTTATTGAATAATATCATTAAGGAACGGACCCAATATATTGTACTTTCAGATGAGCTACAAACAAAAAGCACAATAAAAATGCAGTGAATTTACCGTTATCATCTACTAGCTCTACAGGTTGAGCAAGCACAGTCTGTCAACACGGGAAGGAATGACATCTTGCACCCTCAATAAAATAATTTTAACCAATAAAGATCCAGGTTTTAGCTAAAGTTACAGGGACTGTCTTCTCTATGATGAAAATGCACACTCAGAGAAAAGCAACCACTGAGACATGTATGTGTATAACTCCATGTCAGCACTTCCAGATCATTACAAAGCTGTGATTAAACCCACCTGGTCATCCACCTTGTGCGCTATCACGGTAGCCCCCTCCTCAACTTCAGCCTCATTCATTGGACGAATACGCAAGGCCACCTAAAGGAAACCAGCAAACATAAACCACTCTCCCCCAGCACTTACATTAAACAGAATATTCAAAAATCAAATGCCCACCTCAATATCAATTATTCTGCATACTTGCTCAAATATTTAGCTTTCCATTTATGTATTGTTAAATAGATAGCATCCAGTGAATATTCGAAATAGTTCACTTTTAAATTTTACATTCTTACTGTGCATATCCAAAGCAAATTTGGGTAACACTTAACTGGAAGGAGCACAAATACAGTGGAAACAACTTACAGTGATCACGTCTGTCTGAGTGAAATTGATTACTATAAGTGGATGATTAACTCTAATGCATTTTTTTCTTTATGTCTAAGGCAGATTACCATCTAATTAACATGTGTATATTATTACATGAATATAAGACAATAAAATGGATAGTCACTATTTAGTGAATTTTATTGACTCTTTCAATATACAGTACAGCTCTTTCAGATACTTTCAAAATTGCAGTACTGTACAAATTAAATTACTGAACTGTTCATAATTCAAATATGCTATGATACCATCCAGTACTGTACATAAAATATAGCTTATTGTAGTTTTGCTGCTGCATCTCATTGGCTTGTTTCTGGCAGTTTATCATACACTTAGATGAGTCTATACTTGTCACTGTGAGAAAACTTTTTTTTTCCCCATCATGGTTTCTGTGCATGCAGCATTACCCACAGGTAGCTACCCAGAAGCAGATGGGTTACCACAAGGCAAAGTATAGCTATCAAAGGAAAGTAAAAAGAGAAAGAATTTCCATAATTTATTTTTTTTCCATATGTAGTCATGCATAAAAACCCCTAAATGAACACTGTAAGTGGACTCCTTGATTACATATATTATTTAAACAGTATTTGAACAGGAATGATTCTGTCCCAAGCTTTATGATCCATATAAGGGGTTGATTGCTATAACCATGATCACTATAAGCAGTTGATCACTGTAAAGTAGTAGTACAGTCTTAATTGATTAATTTACCAGGAACTAAGGGTTAGTTAAATACTGATCATACTGATGTTCGTTCATCATTAATCTTTCATAATCGTTCATGTCTAATATATTGGGTAATACGAGTGTAATGGTGACTAAAGGGTGTTGTTTCATGTCTAGAGGGTTCTAATAATGTTAAAAAAAAAACCTTATTTAGAAGGTCGTAAACAGGTTGTCTATGCTCTAACTACGAAAATATTCGATTTATAAATAAAGAATCCTACTTCGCGGAAATTCACTTTTCGCGGTAGAGTCTGGAACGGATTAAATGCGATAACCGAGGGACGGCTGTACATACTCAGATAAGATTGATTTAAAAAATTGATTGTAATAATAATTGTAGTAATTACTTCTTTAAAGACACTGAAAGGCACCATACAGGAGATAGGCTAAGAAAAAGCTTAACCTGCGGATCAGTAGAAAGGCTCGTCGATATCCTTATGCAAGATATCTCACCGTTAGCTGGTGGTCCTTGCAGTCTCCTGCCAGATCTTTCATGTTGTCGTTAGTTCAGATTGTTCACGCTCAGTCCATATTTTACATGTTTTTATCTGGTAATATTAAGAGACTGGTTAATGCATATTTCTCTGTTTACAGAACACTAGTAGGTATAAGGCTTTTCTTGAAAGTAAATACGACTGATTGCTTACTATTGCTATATAAACTGGATATTTACTGCAACGAAAGATTGTCACTTGTCTGCTTTTAAAAGCCATCGATACTCAATATTACAGTATTTTTATGGGTAGATTTTGGGTAGTATTTTGGGTTTATATGCTAGACACTTTTCAGATCTATTATCACTTAAAATGTTGATGTCATATACTTATTTGTGTACAGGCAGGCTTCTGGCCAGCTGCTGTTCCTCAGCTCACACATCATACTAGATTTATGCTGCATTTTTATTAAGTAAAAGGAGTTAGCTTAAAAAAAATAAGATGGGAAGACTATTACTATCGAGACGGATTAGACAGGCATTCTAATATATATACTCATAATTATTGAAATATACCTCCAGCGAGAAGGGGTAACATGACGAGCTTCTCCAATTAAGAAAACGTATGATTAAACATGTTAAACTTGAACGATTTTTTCTGTTCAGAAATGATTTTGACTTAAGCTGCCTGACACACATACCCCAATTAACTACGTCAATTATAAAACGGATATAACTGGCACACAATAATGAATACGACCGTGCAGTAAAATAATACTAAGCAAGACAAATGCGTATAGCACGTAAGAAATAACAGAAATCAGCTATTGAAATTAACTCCCAACCGAAAGTCTGGCTGCATCAGTCTGCCATCCATTCCATATTCCAATAAAGGCATGAAATTTACGTAATATTACCAACTTATATTCACTTAACTAATGACTTATTTAAAGCGCTACTGCATGTATTACTGCTGTATGAGTGACTCTTTAAATTAAAATAGCATGCTGCGCAATTTAAAACTCGTCGTAAACAGCTGAGCCTAGACTTCGCCGCTTTGTTTACGCAGATTCGCGCTTCCAGCAGCTTGGCCGTTTCCACGGAAACGACGTCCTGACGCACATCGGGGGCGCTCCCCGGAGACGGGATGTGTAGTCCACGATACAAGAATTTGTACTTTAATTCCTTTCTAGTCAAACATATTGCCAATTACTAACTCTACGTGGAGATTTCAATGGATGCCCACCATCGTCCATTTCGTACAGGGCAGACTATAGATTGGTAGTCTGAGCTTTTAATCATGCTATTTTTGACATCACCCTCTCAAGAAGGACTATAATAGTACATCGGCAGATGATTTCGAAGCTCATAGCCATGATGCAGTAATGTTTAGGGGTCCGAACCCCATTCCTACTTTGTGGATATGTTCTTCCTTTGTGGTGCAGCTTCCCTAACACAGTGCTGTGCAGTGAGGAAAGATTCCCAAGTGTAAAGTGCCCTGTGCTGAACGGGCACCCTCATCGTGTTCTCATGTCTCACACCTAAACTGCCTGGGATCATTCCTGGGGCCCCACATGACCCTACTCTGAATAAGCAGCCAGAAAACAAATGGATTCAAACAAAAGAGCCCTTCATCTCAAACTTGCAGGACAAGCGGAGAATATAACCATATTGTTATACAATAACCGTATATTTCACTTGCCAATTAGTTATTTGACACCTTGCCATAACTGAATCCATCCTCTCGAGAACCTCTTGCGGTTTCAGTGTTCTGGAAACTACAGTGAGCAGGAAAGCTAAGGCACGTTGGGGTGGAGAGTGCATCACAGGGCACTCACACACATTCACAGGAGCGCTCCAAATCAGAACTACGCCTTATGATCTGGAGTTTACCAAGAAAAATAGTACATGTTCATTTAAACTTCCAACCAAAATGTGCATGCAAGTACAAATTAACAGTACAGGACCAAGCTGCTGATCGGCTACACAAATCCATCCAAACAGATCACACTTCATATTTAGATACATCTGCAGTCGGAACGTACTTTACTTAAATCTATTAGTACAGGTAAAACTTGGTTTGTTTTTCTGAGCACCAGGCCAGCAGCGGTAATATTTCAGCAGAAATGGATGCGAAAAATCCATACAAAAGTTTACTTTCCACCACAATAAAGTTGCCCACAGAGTTAATGCTCCCACATAAGATTGTTTATGTATACAAGAAAACTCCATCCATTTGGCTTATATGAAATATAGCAAAATACAAACCATTTTCTTTCGCTTCCACAGCAACATACCGGTTAGTATAATAAACTCATTTTCACTGTTTGACATGGTATATTACTGCGAAAGTTAATTTGTTTTAACCCATATTTAATTAGCTTACAAAAACTTACAAAAGAAATCTAACAAACATCATTTTTAAACTTTTTTTTTTTTTAATTTGTAGCACGTTTAATATAAGGTCATGACTTCCAGGTGGAGAGCATTCAGTTCAATTTAGAGCTCAACACACTAAAATTTATGAACGCTTCTGATCACCTGCAGGAGATGCTGTTCAAGTTGAATGTTAACCCAGACTGTGGTAATGCACGACAATGCTTGTTACCATTCATTCATCTTAAACTGCCATAAATGCAGTTACCACAAAATGGAAGTATAAAGAACAGTACAAATAAACTAAATGTACTGGTGATATAATGCGCAGGTGTTTCCTAAAACCCAAGTGGTGCAAAATCACCAGTGTCCAAAATTTGCCAACAACGGTTATCAGTATTCGAAGGCACTATACGCTGTATCATATGAGGATAAAAGTGGAGCATGGAACTTGTAGACGCCACAAAAATCTGCGTGCTTCCTTGCAAAAGATCTTTTCATGGTGATTAGCTGTCAAAAAAAAAAGAAACAGTATTTAACATTTTAACACTATAAGAGACGCGAACTTCTGATAAACTGTGCACAAGCCGTATGCATGGTCATATACATTCACATTGCATCAATCTACATTCTGACATAACTGGATACGGTTCATTTACATCAAGACCTGGAGATCATTCAGCTGGCCTCCACCAAAACTGAGAAAGAGCTTAACTCTGTTACCTGAAATCATGCCAGATCTCCAAGTGGAATAATTTCTTCATTGATGAAAAATTCAATGGTCTCTTCCTCCCAATCCTCAACATTACTATCCAGTTCATCCGTGTCCACACCTGCAAGACCGTGTTAAAAAGTAAAACTAGTGAGATGGCAAATTTCGTAGCAATTATATGAAACACGTATAAGCTCTAATTAATTAAGAAGGGAAAGTGAATGTGTAGTATTAAATCCACATAGCTCCTCTGAACGCCTGCCCCGTGTCACTAGTACAAAACCCAGTGGTGCCTAAGCAGGATGAGACGTACCCCCCCGGATCTCCAGACGAAGGGGCCGCTGCTCTTGGTATAGCTGCAACACATCGGCGCGGTATTTGCGATAGTCTTCCATCATGGTCCGTCTTTTATCGACCAGTTCCTGTTAATAAAACCCACGGGTGCGATTTAAAAATCGAGCTGACCAACAACTTGAGGGGAGAGAGACTCAAACACTGAAATTACCTTCGACGCCTTGGACTGACTCAGGCGATCCCTCTGCTCAAAAATCTTTGCGTATTTCTTCAGATCCTTCTTGATAAGCTTTTATCAGAAGGAAAATAAAGAGCCTTATTAAAAGTATTTAAGGACTAGAAGAAGAAAAAAAAACAACCCAAGACAGTTGACGAAGTGCTTCTGTAAATCATTAAC
Source organism: Petrocephalus schoutedeni (assembly GCA_026780765.1). Taxonomy (NCBI): domain Eukaryota; kingdom Metazoa; phylum Chordata; class Actinopteri; order Osteoglossiformes; family Mormyridae; genus Petrocephalus; species Petrocephalus schoutedeni. Next base: position 21,626,564 of record JAODKL010000095.1, on the reverse strand, counting down.
TATTTATTTGTTTATTTATAATGAAGAAAGGTTAGCTGAGCTAAATCTGTTCAGCCTCAAGCAAAGGAGACTGAGGGGGGACATGATCCAGGACTATAAGATTCTAACAGGTCTGGATGCTGTTCAACCAAATAGTTGCTTCAGCATTAGTTCAAATTCAAGAACTTGTGGGCACAGGTGGAAATTAGCGGGAGAACAGTTTAAACTGGATTGGAGGAAGCACTTCTTTACACAGTGTGTTGGTAGAGTATGGAATAGTTTTCTTGATAGTGCAGTGCAAGCTAAATCCTTGGGTTCCTTTAAATCAGAGCTAGATAAGATTTTAACAACTCTGAGCCATTAGTTAAGCTCTCCCCAAATGAGCTTGATGGGCCGAATGGCCTGTATATTTCTTATGTTCTTATGTTCTTGTATATTTCTTATGTTCTTATTTCACCTTGATCTGCTCCTGATCGAGAAGAGTAGCTGGACGTGGCCTCCAAAGTAGCTGGCAAAATCGATCCTTGTTGTTCTTCTGAAGGAGGCGCCCTTGGAATGTCCAAAGCCAAAATGCATTGTCCACCTATTAGAAGAGAAAACCCCCGACCCTTTCAAACTTTATTCGCGTGATGGAAACTTAACACCATCTGGTTGGGAGGGGTCCTTACCTTGTGGCTCCACCAAGACACTGAGGTGACCACGTGTCTGCCGGTGGGGTCCCACTCCACATCTGAAGCCATGTAGTGCTCTACGATGTTCATCACTGTGCAGTCTGACGTGTCAACAAAGGCCAGAGCTCCGCTCATACTGTGCCGAGACAGTCAAAAATTAGACTCAAGAACCCTGAAACACCGCAGCAGAACTATTACGTTCTACTGTGCAAGCCTTAAATATCTGAAAGCAGAAATTCTAATAGAGGATATTTGTTTGAGCATACAGAAACTACCCACTACCATGCACAAAAAGGGAGACCGACCTCCTGAGTCCAGCCAGCACCAGAAACTGCCCCTGTGGACTCCAGAAAATGCTGTTTGCTTGCTGTTTATCAAACATTTCTGTGGGGTGAGAGAGAGATTCATTCCTACACAGGATGTAGCAGACTAATCAGGCCTAAGTGATGAGGACCATAATATTAGGGCTACAAAGCGTGAGGCATACTTATCAGCTCGATCTTCCCATTGTTCTTCACGTGGTAGAAGGACACGTTAATCCTAGGAGACTCTCCGTGCAGCACGGCGAACTTGCTGCCGTTCGGCTCCCAGGCGAAAGCGATGATGCCCTCTGTAAGATCACGTTCTCGCTAAAACATCCGAAAGCCCAAACAGACGACAACGACCAGCAGCAATAAAGAAACACTTCATGAGGACCAACCTTTCATCTCCACCACATCTACTGGAACCTGCTTCTCTCTCATCCTGAAGATTTCGAAGTTGGTCACAACACCCTTGAAATGAGAAACAGCACCATTCATTCCAGACAGAAGTACAATAAAATGAAACATACTTAAAAATAATTAACACATGTAAAGTATACATACGTAAATGGACTACCTGCCACTTTACTGCTAAGTGCACATCATGGGTATTTTTAATGTCCTATGTCTTGTACATTTAAACTCTGGTCTCATACTTTTGTTCACAGTTTGGGGCAAGGCTCCACTGCATTTCACTGTACTGAGTGCATGTGACAACTGACACTTAAAATATTACAGGACCCAAATAATGTCCCCTATTATAGCCTGCACTGATGACTGCACCAACGACTGAAGGAGAGACTGAGCCATACCTGAGTACCCTTGGGAGTCCTGTCCACCTTCACACACAGGTAGTCTCCGTTCTTCTGCCAGTGAAGCTTGCAATCCACCACGTTGAAGAGGTTGCGTACGCGAATCTCTTGCCTGGATGGAATCTGCATCAGGGTCACTCTCGCCGGGATGTCTTTATCCTCTGGGACCCAGAATGCAATGATGTTGTCGCCGGGAGACCACGAGAAATCCCTGTAAAAATGGCACGTTGTTTCTCAACTGACACCTTCATAAAAGGCGAGACTTTGTGCCTGGATGGCGGAGAGCATCCAGGCAGCAGCAAACCTCTGATTAGATGTCTGTCATTAACCACTCTGCCACCTACAGCCGCGGCACCAGACGGGCCTCAGGTTACTTTGATCACAGGGCAGGATTATGTGCAAGCAAGAACTTCTTAGCAGAACTTGGAATAGCATTTTCTCAAAACAGCTTTCCGAAAAGGTTTAGCGGATGCCATTATAATTATACTGACAACTTTCAGTTCTAAAGAAATTATATTCACCTTCCTATGGCATTAATGCTACATGTTAATCACCTTAGGAGATGGAAGACGATCAGAATAGACAAATAGCCATATTGTTTGTTGTATATTTTTCCTTCCTATTTGACAGAAGACTCACAGCCAGAGACAAAATGTGTCCTCAGCAGGGAAACCACATAAGAATGTCTATAACAGTTTCTTTAGCTTTAACATCTAATGCCTACTAAGAACATTAATGGAATCACTTCAACACACAATATGAAAATGACTCACTTAATCCCACTAATTTTCAAACTCTTCTTGTCCAGCAGTCCCATTGACTAGAAAAGGGACAAAACATGCAAGTACATGTAAATGTAAAACACTGTGTTATGGGGTGAGGAATTGCTAATCTCCATTATCCAGGGTGAACACAAGCATCAGAATATATTTTTAACAGAGGTCTTACAGGAGTCTCGTATATGCTCAGTGTGTCCTGTGTCATCCGAGCAAAGAACTTTCCATCGTGACTCCATCTGAAAAATCAGGATGCACAATTTCAGGGGGGTTTACGGGCCGAAGCGACACATACCCAAAAGCAGTATCATTTCTGTAACAGTGACTGTGTACAACTCATTAAAAGATGAAAGACTTTAGTCTACATCAGAGCTTTTTTTCAGGGTACATATGCACATTAAACAAGGTCTACCTATGATTAGACCTTGGTTTATCTACCTTGGTTATCTACAATTTTGTCATTCAGAAGAAAAACTCTAGATTGAGATCCATTTCAGCCACGCAATCCATCACTCCAAAAAAAAATGACTTACTTGAAGATTGGCCAGTGGGCAGAGCTTTCACAGTGAAAGCCTCTCTTCTTCTGCCCAGTGAGAACATCCCAGATTATGATAGCCTGAGGATCATCTTTCATGTCTACAAGAGGGCTGAACGTAACCATGTACCTATAAAAATGAACAATATACCGTCACCGCAATCCAATTACTAACAAACTGTGTACACAAACACAGTATTTACTGTCCCTGGCAGTAAATATTCTACATATGCCGCATTTCCCATAATACCTTTCACATGGAGAGAAGTCGATAAGCTGCACCCCTTGGTGACTGAATCTCTGGATCTGCTTGAACTTCTCTCCACCCCAAAGCGCAATGCCCCTCTGATGGAATGTGGCCAGGTAGGTACCTTTAGGGGACCACCTAACGTACGTCTCTGTCCAGCGCTGCGGATGACATCACAAAGAGCAGACAGGGCCGTCAGTGTTTAAACAACTGCACCCAGCTTATACTATCACAGACAAAAATGGTTAGATATGTCAATTTATATTGCCAGGGTTACTCACAGGCCTCTCCTCAACCAAGATTGGCTCTTTGACATCATTTGCAAATATTCCCGTTCTCTCCCCAGACTCAAAAATGACACTGTACTGATCTCGGCAGTCTGAGTCCTCCAGCCAATGTCGCAGGTTCCCCTGAGAACAAGAGAAACGGCCCAAATAAAGAACCTCAATCTACTGGGACAGAACTGGCAAGCTGGGCACGCCTCTGTGGTAAATACTCACGAAATCTTTGAACGGCTGTTTTTCTGGAGTTTCCCATTCGTCACTGATATTCATATACCTAAAAGTGATTTTGTTCATGTTAATAGCCATTAAGAACATAAATATACAAACGAGAGGAGGTCATTCGGGCCATCAAGCTCGTTTGGGGAGAACTCAACAAATAGCTCAGAGTTGTTAAAATCTTATCTAGCTCTGATTTAAAGGAACCCAGGGTTTCAGCTTGCACTACAATGCCGTTGACACCAATGACTTCAGATTTGAACAATAAACTCGTCAAAAATGGACAAAGTACAGAAGCTGCCCCACTGCACAATGGGACTTAGGATGAGTGTCGGGGAAGTTACTCACAAAAGTAATCCATTACTGGTAAGTTGAGGTTCAAAAAGTACAAATCCAGACCAAGGTTTTGTTTCATCCAACCAGTTGAGTATAAAGAGTCACAGTCTCAGAGTACTCAGCTGCGTGGTTGGAACAAAACCTTGGTCTGGATTTGTACTTTCTGGACCTGAACTTATCTGTAATGGATTACTTTTGTGAGTGACATCCCCAGCACTGCATTAGAGGTCCAATTAGAAATTTAAGCAAGTAGATATAGACGGGAAGAGAACTGTAATACGCAGCAGTGCCAGTGATGACATACTTATCGAAATCGGTGAAGAGATTCACTCGAAAGGTGTGCTGCTTGTCCAGCTTATAACCATCTGCATTCTTCACTGCTTCGACTGCCTGTGAGGGAGAAGTGTACTCCAGAAAAATGTACCTGCAAGAGGAACAAAAGAAGTCATAATTGACAGAGCATTCAGAACTGCTGCATCTACATCCTCTAAATTATTAAATAAGCCATACTAACCCCTTGGTCTTGCCCTCAGCTTCAGGGTAGAACTCGTTTGTGATCTTCCCAAACTTTGAGAAAATCTTGTGGACGACATTCTTCAGCTTGTCCAGACGTTCAGGTCCAACCTGGGGTACGTTGTCCACCACAACCACTGAATCGATGCCGTCGGCTTCCTGCGGCCTCTCCTTCAGGAGATCATCCAGAAGCTCTAGGGTAGAGAGACGGAGAAGTGTGGGGATAAAAGCAGTGCAATGGTGCCACATCTAGTAGGCACCATGTGCAATAACAGTTACAGGTGCAGTTAACAATCAGGACAAGTACATCCTTACAAATAAATTTTGTGTCCGCAGGTTGCAACGAAACCGCGCTTCTATAGACAAACCGACCAAGGCACATCCCATTTTGTCACCAAAGCTGGCTTCACTGGTTCTGAATTGACAGAAATCATCACGACGGAAATTATTCAGAATTATTTCCGATATTACATTCGGTGATAATCATTTTAGCAGTGTCCATTTTAACTCAGCAATTTAGTTTATAACATTTGCCAGGGCCGTACATTGCTGGCTTACTGTCAGTTAACTAGGCCGGACATAGAACTGCTGTAAATGATCAAAAATGCCGCATTTAAGAATACATTCATGACCGACTTCAAGGCATATATAACTGATGAATACATTGTAATCACTGGCATGGAAGAAAGAGAAGCAGGTAGAGCCAGGATCCGGTGTAATTCTGCAATTCTGCTACCAGCAATTATAGAACAAGGCCGCATGGCCGACCGCTCCGCTACCTTCATCATCGATATCATCCTCAAAATCCTCCGGGTCACTGAAAGAAGGTTCTTCACCCTCGAACCCGGACTCGGCCGCCATGTCCTCGGTGTCCTGCATTTCACTAGCTGTATAAATTCCCTGTATAATTCATAAATGAGATTAGTGTATCTAGAATGGAGACTACACTCGGCCAACCATGTGCGGAACGACCGGCGCCAAGGAGCAGGATGGGGGGACGGACCATACCTTAAAGAATTGAGAGGGGTGACGTGCAAAATGTGCATGAGTTTAAGCAGAAACTGCCCGCACAAACACGTGTTAATGAGATAAAGATATATTTTGGAATTATCTTTTATAAAATAATCAATTAACTTAATCTATACGCACCATCACGCCGTTTAATATATATTATTTTACAGTAGAATGATCCCCCTATAAATATTTTGGTGCAATCCTAAAATGGACGCCCGCTACCATTTTCGAGTCCGTGCTGCAAAAGGGAGTTTCTAGCACTCTGTGGCATGTTCGTGCAGGTATATAAGAGATTGCGGAAATATGCAAGTGACAGTTTGATATTTAGTACATGTTATTGCTGCAGTGTCTTTCAAAAATAGTCAAAAATGAATAATGCAGACTTAGTTGGCTGACTGATTGAAGTAGTTAAGATATATTAACGCCTGTATATTGGAATTAATACATCTCGTACAATCCCGTGTCTCTATCCTTGTTACGCGGTAATACGTCAACTGCTTTGAGTCCTGCACATAACTTTTGGAATGTGATATGCGATCGTTCTGGTCGTCCCTGTGTTTTATGTTGTTTCTGCACAGCGCGATGGACAGTGACTGCGCTGAGCTCCTGCCGCGGGTCTGCGCGGTCCTGTCCGACCCTAATCAAGCGATCGCCGATGATACCTGCTTAGAGAAACTGCTGGATTGGCTGGCAGATCTAACCCGCCGGGGTGAGCTGGGTCGATACAACTCAGACGTTCGTTCAGATATAAAGCCACCGTTTACGTACGCTCAGTGCAAATAAATGCCAGTCACGTGCTTTACACTTTGTTTTTTGCCCAAGTCTTCATGCACGGCCCTTGATATTGCCCACTTCACGTTGCTGAAGCATATTAAATTAAGCGCCGTGCTCATACCCCCTGACTTGCAACTTATTTAAAAAAAAAAAAAAAAGTTAGCCCATCAGTACATTTCAGGCTATTTTTAAGATGGCAGAATTATAGTGATTGTGACGTTACATAGAACCTCTTAATTGTAGTAATACGGTGCTTTTGGGTAACAAGTGAGCAATGATTAAATAATTGTTTTATGACTGATAATATTCTTTTGTGCACCAGTAGTGGATTATCAAGTTGATTATGTAGTAGAAGATTTTTGGTGCATATTTAGTTCACAAAACTTTTTGTCACTGTTGTTAGTATTGGTAATTGTATGGTGTATGTCTGCAGTACTTGTCTGATTTGGGCGCATCTTATCATTGCAGTTCCTGGAATCTCGTTACTGGAGCAGAACCCATGCCTGACTGGTTTCCTATCTGACATGTGCAGATCGGGCTCTGCAGAGCCAAGCATCTTTGCCTTCAGCCTTAAGCTTGCAGGGCTGTTGGCTTCCAGTGAGCAGGGCTTCATCCACCTCAAGGTAATACCTAACCCAAAGGCCGCTCTTATTGGCTAGCTGGTTTTTTCACAAAAAAAATAACCAGTGTTTTAAATAGTTTTTCTTATTTTTTAATCCAAGCAACAGGGAATTTTGACGTCTGCATTCAGATATCAGGAATGGGTTGGATCGAGTCTCTGGCTGGATGCAACAGTCCGCAGTGGATGGATTCAGGGACTTTGGAATATGTTGCAGCATTGGAAAGCTATGCTCTTCCTGCTTGAGAATGGTAGATATGGGAAAATGGGTGCACAGTTATGGGAATTAAGATGCTAGTTTTCACCTTAGTATATGTGCAAGCAAGACAAAGCTTATTTGTTTTTCGTTTATTGGCTGAAAACGGCCTCGGATAATAAATGTTTACTGCACACTTACTCTTGTGTACTGCAGTTGGCGTTTAATTTGCTGAATGTCTGTGCCATAGCAGTGTGTACTGCGCATTTGGGGCAAAAGTTCTAGCATGTGACTGCACACGTTTGCTGTACCAATTAAGTTTTGTGTCTCTGACTCCTTGACTCTTCCGTGTTTCCACAGGGTTTATTAAAATGATCCTGCCTCTGCAATTAGACGGAAGCCTTTTTGTTGCGTCCGCCGCAAACCGGCTTTTGGCTGGCATTTTGAGCTTCTCGGGGATGTCGGACAGATCGCTGCTTTCTGGAGAGGCTCCCACTGTAGACCAGAGAGGCGAACACGACGCTTGCAGGGGCCGTGATTTGCTTGCGTGGACGGAGGGCATCACGGAGATAGTCAAGCACGTGGAGGTCTCGCTGGCATCTGGCAACCCTTTGCATATTCAGCGGTCCCTGAAGTTGATTTCTTTGAGTCTTGGTCGATGTCCGGCACATGTCAGCGACGCGTTTTGGCTGAGGACAGTGGGGGCACTGGAGGCATTGAAGGGAGATGAAGGCGCGTCTTTGATACCGCCTTTTCTGGAAATGTTACATGTGGCTTCCAGGTGTGGTTTGGTGTCATTAGCCTAATGAATGCTGTCACATCTGGAAATGTATTGATGGGGTGGAATGCATGTGACTTACTTTTTGCAATTTTCTTTCAGGACGCCTTTACTTAGCAACGGAAATCCCAGTATTCCAACGTTAGTGGAAGACATGCTATGCACTCTGAACCCAAAGGTGGCAATTTCATTTGCTAAAGGGGTAATTCATATGGAATGCTGGTAATTATTGTAATTTGCAGTCGGTTTTTGTCTGTATATTATTTCTGTGTTTTCCATACGTACCGCAGTAGTAAATGTTGTACACTTGTTGCCTCATAGCCCAGAAAGTTTGAAGAAGAAGGCCGCGGTCGTCATTCTCCACCCCCTTGAGCAAGTCCGAATGCTAACTGAGCTGCAGCAACAATCTGCAGGTAATATTTTCAGAAGCCGAGAGAAATGTTTCAGAATGCACCAACAGTTTTGTGGGTACTTCTAAATGAGCCAGTCCACCGATCATCTCAAAAGAAATATCTCCTCGCTGACCGTGACTTTCCGCACACAGCCTGGAAAGATGATTTTACCCAGAAGTCCTCTTATGTCTCGGTCCTCTGCCTGTCATTGACCAGCATGGCTGAACTTCTCCTAGTATGTAGCAGTTTTTTTTGTTTCAATCATTTATTGCATGACTTGCTCTGAAAAATGTGTAGATATGTAGATGACACCAAAAAATTCCCATGCATGCGATGTTCATAACAACCATGAATGCCAGTTTAAAAGTGAACAGGCTAATAGGACAGTGCCTTCCTCCCCAGGGGGAGTGCCCATGTGAGGACATTTGTGTGTCATCTGTGGTCCTCTCAGTGATTGCTGTGCTAAAAATATGCAAGGGAACTTCGTTTCCATCCTCCGCTAGCAAAGCTGCCAGAAAGCTGATTGGCTGCACTCGAGTTCAGAAGTGTGCACTGGATACCTTGTCAAGCCTTAACAAAAGCTCAGGTACGTCACTGATATTCCACAAATAAACAACTGTAACACCACAGAGGTGAAAATCTCAGTTTTGACTCTGTTATGTCTCTGCTTGTCAGGAGTGAATCCATATGTCGGTGAGATCTTCAGTGTTCTTCTGTCATATTTAGAAAATCCTGATTGTGATCCTACTGTAAGTTTTGTTCTGCGTTAACAAAACATGGTTCAGTAATTAATGTTATTGTGTTCTTTGTATTATATGATTTTTGAGTTTGCTATTACAATTTCAGGTTTTCAAGAAGGCACTACACGCAGCTTTGAACTGGCTCTGCACATCTCCTCCGTCATCCGCAGCTGGCCTGTTTCTTAATCAAGGTTGCAGAACTTTCCTAGAAGCTGTGATGATCATCATTGTTACCTTTGCTGGATTGCTGAGGTGTTGTTAGTGAGACCTTTGCATTAACGCCAATATTCATTCATGTCTGCCCTGCTCAGATATGCTCCCTGTGCTGAAGAAACGGTTCTGTGACGTACGGTGGGAGATTAGGGATTCGTCCCTCGAGTTTTTCACTCAACTGACGGCACAATTTAAAGGTGGGCTTCGTGATATCTCCTAATCAGTAAAACCTGTGCTCTCTGTCCATCCAACCATCTATCCATCCATCCACTTGTCACATTGAGGGTCATGGGACCTGCATTTCAAATATGCTTATCTATTTCAATAGATGATGCCAGTTATTGTGGGACCCTTTCAAGCAGTGGGGTCATTGACTTCCTGATGGCTTTGCTGATTGATCCCGAGAGCTACGTGCGAGCGAGTGCCATCTCTGCTGTGGGCCAGACTGCCCACATCGTAAGCCAAACGGCAGGTCTACAGGTTTGTCACCTGTTTTGCTGAACGCCAGCCAAATTATATAGAAATACCGCTGCTCCCCAGGTTATGACGGGGTTACATTCCAATAAATCTTCTAAGGCAGAAATGCATTTTAATACAGTACACCTAACCTAACAAACATCATAGCCTAACCTAGCCTACCTTAAACATGCTTAGAACACTTGTTGGCCGTTGGACAAAAACATTAACACAAAGCTTATCTTATAATAAAGTATTTAATGTCATGTTATTTATCGAAAAAATATATGATGGAAATACTCATTGTAATGTCAAAATATCATAACATGGGGAGCGACTGTACTGTTCTCTTGCTGGAGAAAGCAAATGCACTTCATTCATTTCTCAAATTGTTCTTCTGTTGTAAATGGAGTGAAATGTTTAATTCCAGGAGGACCTCTCCACACGTTTTTTGGATATCTTAGCTCAGGATACAGAAGGATTTGCAAGGAGAGCGGTGATAAAGGTCTTCTCCATTTGGCTCAAGCATCCTAACCAAGATCCGTGTAAGAGTTTGGAGAAACATTTAAGCACAGTGGTGCAGCTTGGTAGTAGGGACTTAGACTGGGAAGTTAAAGTTCACACTCTGGAACTGGCTCAAATCCTGATCAACCAAACTCTGGAAAGTCCTGGTCAGTCCTCATGTCCTTACGTGTCTGTCATTTCTGCTCCACGCATTAATCAGGCGGACCTTATAGCAGCTCTTCACTACCTGCACCACTGTCAAATCTTCGACATGCTCTTCAGCAGCTTGTTGGATTGTGACAGGCCCGTGGCTGGAAAGGCTTGCGCTATCCTCTTGCACCTGAAGGGGGTGCTCACGGGAAACGCCAATGCCCTAGACTGCACGGTGGTCTTTGATCTGCAAGGATGTAGGTGGGGTCAAGAAATGTCGAAGAGATGCTTTGCGGAGCATAGCGCTGGACCTGATTCTGCCAAGCATGTTCACATTGTGGAGCTGCTTTCAACTTTGGATCTAGAGGAGATGAAACTGGCTTTGGATCAAAGAAGTGATCACTTGGAGAACAGTCCTTGTTCCCTGTTGCAAGATATATTATCATCAGCTCACACACCTGAGGACAATTTTGTGGACTGTTACTGATTTACTTGGCTCTCTTACTTTTCATTTGCAAATTATCAGTTGTGGGTTTAAATGAATAAAACTGAAATGTATTGTTAATGAATCGGAGAAGTGTCAGTGTTGCACGCAGTATAGTGCTCTTAGTCCTATAACATTTGCTAAGATAATTTCCCATAAGCATTTATCCTGTACGGAGCCTGGCATGCATCCCATGATGCCCCAGACTCCATGCTGGAGAGCACCCTGGGCCAGGGACGGATTATGGGTTGTGTGGGCCCCTGGGCAAAACGTTCGCGAGGCCCCCCCCCCCTCAAAAAAAACCAAAAAAAAAACGCCAGCATTGTCTGGGATGGCTAGTTGCTACGACATCATGCCACTTGTGGCAGCCAAACGCCCTCCCTCCATGTTTCCATCAGAGGCCCTACAGGGTCAGGGGCCCTTGT
>JAODKL010000095.1:21602806-21615048 GCA_026780765.1 Petrocephalus schoutedeni | reverse complement strand
GTGCCCTGCGATGGGCTGGCCCCCCATCCTGGGTTGTTCCCTGCCTCGTGCCCATAGCTTCCGGGATAGGCTCTGGATCCCCACGACCCTGACAGGAAAAAGCGGGTTGGAAAATGGATGGATGGATGGAGTATCTTCCAAGCAAGTATCTGCAAGTGGCGAACGTTTAAAATGCCCCACAGTGTTTCTCGCGCAATTGCATGCGCTTTGTTTGGTAGGATTTTCCATTAAACATTACTGCCACCTCTCAAAACTTTTGTTTTTAAAACAATTGCAAATTGCTGCGCAGCTAGTTGCTGTCTCCCGCGTAAAATACTTGCAGATCGCCCCCCCTCTTATCTGTCGCTCTTACGCTCCTCCCACCACAGAGGGTACGCGCATGACGTCATTGCACGCTCACTGCGCTCTCACGCCCACTGAGTGGCACATGGGCCGAGCGTCAGTGTCAGCGTTCAGCTTTAATACACACATCTGAAATGGGAAGGAGCTGTCCTGCGATCGGCTGTACAAATCGATTTAACAAAAAATAGTAGCTACCTTTTACAGACTGCGAAAAATGAATAAGTAAGTATTGGAGGTGGATCGGTCACATATGGGCAATACCTGATCCATCTAATGAGATATTGATCAGTGCCGAATATCGGATTGGTACACCTCTCTTATAAATATGTCACGCAACGTATGAAGAACATGCAAACTCTACACAAGCCCTCAATCTTGCAGACGAGTGGCTAAAGCTATACTCACTGATATATGATGCTGACCCATTATTTTTTTAATTTAATATTATATATTGCTCCAAACAGGCCACCCACTGAACCACCTTGCCACTGTCTAAGGAAGCTCTACCTACATGTTTAGTAAATTGTAAGTCTTTACCTAAAAGTATCCAAAGTAATTTTTTGATTTTGAAGTAGAGTTTTAATAAAGGTTTGTTTCAGAAGTATTGCAAGACATTGCAATATACTAAGAAGTATTGCAAATACTAAGAATTTGTCATTTTTGAATGAAATGAGAAGCTGGACCCCCTGATGAGTAGTGGTTAAGTATCACCACAAGAGGATGCTCTGTATCATGCTGTACAGTAAATTTTAGCTCTGGTTCACCTTTCCAGGAAAGAAGATATCCAAAAAAACAGCCCTCCTTCTCATCTTACTTCCTGACCTTGAAGCAAACCCCGTCCTCTGTTTTGCCCAAACTGGCGTTACTGAGTTTCTCTTTATTGGATCAACAGGATAATAGTACAAAAGTGATTCTTGGACAGCTGGGACTGTGGAGGACTCTGTCCCTGGGTTTCAGGAGATGACTATCTAAAGGGGAGATTTTCTGGACCGGTACGCATCGGTTGCACCCCACACTTGCTCCGAGAAATCAATTTCAGGAAAGTCTACTTTTGAAGCAGCACTTTTTCCTGCTGGGCCACTCTGTTCTATTAACGCAGCGGATGCCTCTTGCGATGTGAAGGGGAAACGGCAACATGGAGGAAACTCGGGGCTTCAACTGTCTGGGGGCTTCTGGGAGTGCCCCCCCCCCCCCCCCACACACACACACACACACACACAGTCTCGTGGCACGTCACCAAGCTGTCTAAAACGCGTGGGCCTCAGTGGCTAATGTCCCGTTGTCAATTATTGAATGTCAAGGATAAGACGTGAGTCTGGGTAAAAGCAGGAGTCATGAGTTGTTACTCTTTCTGCTAACAAAAGGGGCTTATGTATGTTCTTGGGCTGTGCAGTGGACTTTGGCAAAAGATACTATGAAATCCATTCAAAAGAACACAGAAAATACAGACATAAGATATTATAAATGATTTTCTGTTAAAAAGTTGCTGACAGAGGGGTGGCATGGTGGTACAGTGGTTGGCACTGGTGCCTCACACCTCTGAGGCCTGGGTTCAAGACTCTGCTATGGCTCCATGTGTGTGGGGTTATCATGTTCTTCCTGTGTCATCGTGGGGTCACAATCCAAAAACATGCTCTTGATCATGATCCCTGCCTTCTACCTATAGCTTCCAGGATAGGCTTTGGGCCCCCCCACAACCCTGAAATGGATGGATGGCAGTTGGTGACACCAGAACATCTGGTTGTGACCTAACTAGTTGTCCAAAATATAGTTTAAAATTTCAGTGTTCACCTTCGGCCAGTTGGCTGGCATGAGATTTCAAATTCTAAGACAAGTCAAAACGCTCATTTATATGTATGTAACAGTTTTATTACCTTGTAAATAGTCTGTAGGGTTTGAAAACTACCCCAACGCTCATGGTGTAGCTAATTGTAGGTTTATAACAGAATGATATAGATTTGCCGTAAGATTTTTTGCGTGAGTGTGTGAGCCTGAGAGCGTGATTGTGACACCAGATGCGTGAGAGTTGGCAGCCCTGTCACCTAAAAAGGTAATTTAATTGCTCGCCAACAATTGTGCAAAAAATGATTAATGGGAACGATGCTGTGACGAAACGTCTTGCGCTTATTAACACTTGTGTAACCTGTAAAGTCTATTTGCTAGGTTTTGACCTTGTGTAAGGAAACTGAGTTTTTTGAGAGGGAGGATCTGCAGATTAGGGGAGGCTCTCCTCCACATTCTCCTCGTCAAGGATGCGGCTCCCTTTGATCCTCTGCCTACAGATGCTGCATTTTTTTCGACACACTGGAGATTAGAGACCCCTTTCTAAAGGGCTTTACAGGCACATTCCAGAGAGCCCGTTCAGGGCAGAGGAGCAGGACCGTTTCTTCTTACAGTTTTTTTTTTTTTACTGATAGCTCTTTCCATATACAGCGACTAAGCGTGTATTTTTAAAACATGGATTCTTAGTAGAAATGATGCATGGGGGAAAAACGAGGGGCAGCTGTAGAGCAGTGTTTTTTAGGGCTGTCAAACTTAAGATGAAGATCAGCTGTGAAAAAACAAATACAGGGAGTGCTGTGTGTCTGTACCTTATATATAGCTAACAGGGAGCAGCCATGTCATTAAGTGATGTTTAAACATTGTGAGGCTTCAGCACTGCAGGAGGCTGGAACCAGTTCCATCAGATGTGAAGATCCTTGTTTCTGGTCTGCTGCTACAATTTTGACTGCTATAAGTAAAAAAAAAAAAAATATATTATAACTTTTTTTTTTAAGTAATTAACCAAAATGAACGACCAATCATAACACCACAAGTCTATAGAAATAAATCTACCTATATATGGATTAATATATATTTTTTTGGGAAACACAGCTGCATAAGAAACCCTCCCTCCTGTTTCATAGTTTGGCTAGAGAACCAATGTGTACCTGACCTGTGTCATGCTGGGGAATGTTGATAGGAAGCCGGGGGGGGTGCACTGTGCCAATGGGATGCCCTGAAGTCGGGGCCACGCAGCACCCTCAGCTGCAGTGTGCCGGAAAACCTTCCAAGGGATCCTATGGCCGCACAGGCAGTGAAGGATCAGGCCTGAAATTTACACTGTCGCATTTAACGGTCCGTTCCAAATTCCTCCCAGCTACAAGAGTTATTTTAGCCAAGGCCAAGTGTGGAGTGCTTATTATGGGGAGCGCAACGCCAGAGACCAAAGTTTATTAAGTCCAGGCTGCCGAGCAAACAGTATTACTTTTTTTTTTTTCGATTACTACGTTAAAAATATAGGCTTCTTCTTTCCTCCGACCAACAAAAAGACTTGACATCTTCTGTCCAAATACGTAGGGTCTGAACTGCCATCACTGAATGTGTTTTTGAATTAAGTCATAAATCTCTACTGTTTTAGCTGTCACCCTCGCTTGGCACGCACCCACGTCTTCCTGTCACGCCTCATTCGAAGACTGCTGTCCATCCACATGTTAATCAGGGAGAAACAGTGGTTGGAGGATGCTGTAGACAGAAGATGTTCGACTGCTGATGCTGAAGGTCACTGAAAACGAAACCAGACTGAGGAGGAGACGTCATCCACCACACCAGAGAGACAACTTCTGTGCCAGGGCTCCAACAATCAGGGTTTATTTTCATTGATGAAATTAGTTCAAGACACACTTCTTACTCTCAAAGTAAAGTGTAAGTACTACCACCACGAGGGATAGCAGGAGAGCTCTGTTCAGTTTACCTCTTATGTTAGGGCCTCATAAATCTCCAGCTAAATTACAAAGACTCAGGAAAGGCTTAGACGAAACACTAAAAGTGTGACAGTAACCTAATTACCACCGAACTCAGAAAGGTCAATAAAGATAGCCTGTGGCATTCGGATAAGAGCATTTTTAGAAACATCTGAAACGTTATTATTTCAGTGGAGCCACAGATTGTTAGTGCTCATTAAGCAAAAACTTGTTCCTCTTTGTTCCCCTTTATTTGTTTCTTTTCCTTGTAGCTGTTCTTCAAGTATCACTGTGAGGAACTGGATATAAAGGTAGATCAGTTTCCTGCCAGATCTATTGCTATTGACTTCAAACTGGCAATGAGATTCTGGTTATGCATCTTTGTATTCACTGCTCAAGCAAATCAAAACACTCGAATAAGAAAGGTGGATGAAACACTTCTTACCTGGCAACCCGACAAGTGGGAAGCAAGTTTGGTAGAGTACTTACAAAAATGATTTTAAATTATAAAATCTGGGAAAAAAAACTGTTTCGAAAGTTACTGTTGACTAGACAGTTTGAGCCAGAGAAGAATGTCTGTGCTATTTCAAGAAACTTTTTTCTTATCTTGTTCATTAAAAAACATTTACTATACGTTTACAATCATGAATCATCCTCCAGAGGGCTTAGCATTCTGTACAACAAATAGACGGTGTCAGGCGACTGTTCCAGCTGTCTGACGAGTGATTCAATGTGACACACAGAGTAATGAATAAATGTATTCAACAAATAAATCCAAAATTAAAAATACAAACTAGACAAAATATATTCTACAATGTACTTACAGCATATGCACATAATACCAAATGTATCTCTGAACACATTGAATAGCTTTCTGACAATTCTTTAATGAATTTAGCTGTTACATGTTTTATTTTCAAATTTAATTTCAGATATTACAACACTAGTTATTAGATATGTTATTTACAGTAATTTAAAGACTTTTATTCTGCACAAATATGCTTATATACCACCTCTGATTTGTTGTCAGAATCTGGAATGCACATGACATAAAATCAAAAAAGACACGCCACTCGTTAGATTTCCGATGTGTTAAACAAATTCCCCTTCAAAGTCTTCTGAGCAGTGTATATTCATAAACAATTAGAATGAATATAAATGGGATTTAAAAGGTTCTATTTGCACTGTAATGATGTCATACAATCACAAAGTTTAACACAAAGGAGTTGTGTTGCTGTCCTAATCTGACAAACATGGCTCAAAAATTTAAAAGGACACAACAAATTACAGGTATATACATGCACACATTAAAAGCAACGCAAGATGCAACATTTTAGATGTATCATTCCATCTTTCACTCCTTTATATATTATAAATTCTATTAATTTAGGTAATGATACTTTGTTTGGTCAGAATAAGTATACAGACATTTTTGATGTGGAAAGCCATTGTGCAAATCCTAAATGAGTTTAGCAGTTTAACACACTGCAATATTCATCAGGCTGGCTGGAAGATTTACAGAAAGTTTTACTTTATAGGCAATCCAAACTAAATTTGCTCCAAATCAGAGATCCCTTTTCAGTCAGATGCCATCTAAGGCAAAGATTCATAGTCAATTTCCATTTACACTCGTTAGCGTCATCCCATCTCAGTCAGCGGTCCCATCATTTTCTGCGCCGTAACATACACAAAAATAAGAATGCCCCAGGCTATCTGAGGAGAATGAAACCATCTGACCTGGAGCAAAGATCATAATGTATACATCACATATTTACAGTATTATCACATTAGGAAGCATATCATTGTTAGTTATAAATATGACGGATGCTCCGGTGATGCACCAGTAGGAAAACTAGCTTCATTTTATAAAACGCAATCAGCAATCCTGCCAGAATAGCCTGTGGCACATGGTAGGAATAGCTTCATATTCAATTCTGGAGGTGTGTGAGTCTAATAGAGAGATATCAGTGCATAGTTTGAAGTTCCAACAGTCTATGGCCTTTCAGCTTCTCTGAAAAGCATGAAGTGGCATTGCGTAAGGCACGGCTGCAGTGGCATGAACCAAAGGCTCATTGAAGCATAATGTCTGTAAGGTTCGCCTGCAATATGGTGTCCTTGACAGCATGAAACACGAAGCGAATGTTCTCTGTGTCGATGGCTGTGGTGAAGTGATGGAACAGGGGTTTACTGCAATTCCTCCTCTTGCGGTTGAAGCATTGCACCAAGTAGGCCTGGACGTCTTCAAGCCTGTGGGGGTCCCCTTTGAAGTCGGAGAAGTACTTTCGTATGTTAACCTTCTTGACTTTCTCCACCAGCAGGTCCATTTTGTTGAGGAAGAGGATGATCGAAACATTAGAGAAGAGCTTGTTATTGACAATGGTTTCAAAGATGTTCATGGATTCCACTAGCCGGTTGGTTCGTCGATCCTCCATCAGAAGCTGATCGTACTCGCTGGAGGATACCATGAAGAGGATGGAAGTGATACCGTCAAAGCACTGGAACCACTTCTGTCGCTGGGATCTCTGACCACCCACATCTACCATCTTGAAGGGGATCTTCTTGATGATGAAATCATGCTCCACAATCCCTTTGGTCGCTTTCCTTGCCAGCAAGATGTCCTGCCTGCTTGGAATATAATTCTGAAAGCCAGAAGAAAGAGAAACCAAGCTGATGCAGGAGGAAAGCACTGGATATCTTGTAGTACTCATACAATGAAAGAAAAATAAACATATTAAACGATTTGGGAATATGAACAAAATTTTTTCAGCAATACATCAGGTTGTCTAAATATTTAGATGTTTTAATATTTATATATATATGGTAGAATTTAACAAATTAACCCTTTCATGTGTTTGAGTGAAAGAGTAACACAAAAAGTTGTTCAAATGAATAGTCCATAAAATATCCGTACAACACTATTCTGCTCCATTTTGCAGTTTTAGGCGTTAATTTATTGGGATTAACAGACTAAATCTTGTTTGTTTTTTATTTTCTAAAAATGCTTGCTGACTGGCTGTCGTCCAGAATGTATTTCAAAGTTAAATCCAGTTAACGGTCAGACACACATTAATACACAATGACATTATTTAATTTTTTATTTTAAAAATCAATCTCCAGAAAGTGAAGCCAAGACCTTATTGTAACTTGGTCTGTTTTGATTTGATTAAATAATGATTTATGACACAAGAGTCCTCAGTGTCTGTTGGTAAAAGTCCAAATTTGGAAAGCTCTGTGTTATTATCAATTGCGTTGTTTTTAGCTGACAAATTTTTAAATGAAATTGTGTGTTATCTTTCACATGCTTTATATTTTTAAGAGCAGTGTTTGATTAAATGCAGATGTGTTAGACATACACTGGATGTTTTTCTTCGAATAATTTCAGTGTGGTCCAACAGTAATACACACAAGCAGATATTAGAAAGGCAACTGTGATACTGAACATTGTGAGTGCTCCTTAACCTTGACTTACCAGCTGCCCGATATGGTCCAGATTGTCCAGGAAATACTTCACTGATTCACCCTGTAGCAATAAAGGGAGATGAGCTATTTTATAAGTTGTTAACTTAGCATGCCTTACTTGCCACAAAAAGATAAATAACCGGAACCTTGGAATCAAGTGTACAAATGTAGAACGATGGCCAAAAATATAAACAATGAGGAAAATAACAAATATTACTATAATAAAACTGTTTCCACACCCTTTTTTGCTTATAATTCAACAATTGGCTAAGTCACATAATCCTAAATAATACAATATGACCTGTCAGCGTACAATATGATGAATTAAAAGAAAGTGTGTTTCATTAGGACAGACCATCCACTGGCCTTCCTGCTGATCACTAGCTCTCCTGTGACATAGCATAATGGCAAAAAAATGAAGATTATATTTCAAACTTAACATAAAAATCCCTCTCATCAGTGAATGAAACACATTAATTCAAGGTTTTTAAAAAAAAAAATCAAAATATGCAAGACAAAGCACAAATAAAACAAATAAAAATAGATGTTATTTTCTGAGCATGAAATCATATTCCACAAATTGCGTGATACAAAAAAAAACCACAAAACACATTTGCTCTTAAGAATTGTTTTTGTAACCCTTGTAAACCAGGAATACCAAACACACACTGACAGCTTTTTAGCGGCTGGTTGCAGGGGTAAAGAATATGGGGAATGCTGTAGAGATGCCCTCTAAAGGTCTATCAGGTAACTGCTTCTGCGTGATATAGTACAACCTAAAGTAGTGGTCACCAACTGGCAGATTCTGGGCCACATCCGGCTTGAAGTTAATTTAACTATTTAATTTGGACAACATGATCCATCAACCCCCCCCCCCCCACCACCCATCAGTAAATTTTATTGTACAAAGAAGAATTTGCCCGTTCATAGCTAATGTGCCTTTTTGTAGCTAATGATAGCCTCGAGGATTAAACATGCTTAAAGTTTTTGCCTTTTATAAATAAAGAGCCAATTAATTTTGTTCCCTGCACATTAAAATTAATGAAGTCTCTCAGATTCTTGACAGTCCAATAAAGCTTCTATTATTTTCAGCCAAAAAAATTTGAAATCAATTCTGAGTTGTACTTAGAGCAACGGCCATTGTTTAAAAAAAAAAAACTAGTCCTGTTGATGCAAATTGCAAACGGCTAAGGAAGCTAATTATACCTCGAAAAATCTAAACAGGCAACTGAAGTATTATGTTTCAATTGTTGTCATCATGAAGACACAGAATACACTTTGCAAGGGGAAAGAATAACAGTGGCAAGGACGAGGTTTCATTTTCTTGAAATAATGGTTTCTCTCATGTGCCTGGCTCTTTGTTCCATGGTGACCCCGTCACCTCCGTAATGCCGAACTTGGTTTTTCCCATTGTGTGCCAGAGTGTGCAGGCAGCCTGGAGTAGCTCTCTGGTGCATTGTGTTTGAGAAGCAGTGCGATCAGAGCTCTGAGCCACAGTTCCTGTTTGCTCGCTGTCGCGTCCGTGCAGACCCAAGGCCTCCGCTCCCAGCAGGAAACAGCTGTGCGTCAAAACAGGCGGGATTAATGCCCCCGATTTACAGAACCAGGACCCCAGACTCCTGACTGAGACCATCCCGTCACCAGACACCCGAGCTGCTGTGGTCATAGGAGTGCCAAACAAGGCGATTGGGTTTGCAAAAATGCTATCTGAGAGCCCGGTCAAACACTCAAGAAGCTGCCCGACTAGCTATCAAGTGCAAGGAACTGTCAACCAAACATGATTAATAAACAGACAACCAAAGCTATGTATCACATGGGAACTTGCATCAAACACCTTCAGAAAAATTGACGAATATCTGGCCTAGTATAAAAGACGATGCAAAAAGCCCCTGTAAAAGTACAGGGGAAACAAGCCGCTTTGAATTCCAAATGAAATAGAAGCGCTCGTCGTCAATCGGCTGATAAACGTCATTCTAAGCCAGTCTAAGTGTTTCAGAAGAGATTCTGCCAGAAAAACACATGAAACATAAGCATGGGGAAATATGACCCCCAGTGTCTGCTTTTTGACCCCAAAATTGCCCCATGTGGATGTTACCAAAGAAAACAAAGACAGAGTTAAGTCCAAGCCACTGAAACCGCGGGTAGAGCTCCCTTGAGCCACAGCCCGCCGGATCCACCACGGGCCAAGGGGAACTGCGGTCAAAGGAATTTTTAATTAAGCCTCAAGCTTGGAAGCAGATTAAAATACACCTTCTTATGCTTTAACGATCAGTCTGGCCGCTTAATTATGATAGACGCAGGGATGGCTATAGGTCAAATTCTATGGTATGTTCCACTATTACAAGCCAAACCTCTTACTACAAGTGGGACTGAGCACTCTAGTACATTATAGATGCTTTTCCTTCAGGTCAGGGCTCTTTGGCAACTATTCGTAAACAGCTATTCCTAAGTGTGGGAAAAGCCAGGCAGCGATGTACAGTCGTGTCTCAAGAGAGCTTGGCAGACTGGCAGTACCACCAGAAACCGAGCTGGTTAAATGGGTGTTTCAATGCTGTGGGTATGTGATTAACTGGGACACACGGGGTTGCAAAAGAAGAGCAAATGGATTTTCCCTTCCTAAGCAGAGCAGACCCCTCAGATTTGGACTGCCTGGAGATATTTCTGTTTGTTCTATTTTAGCACGGGGACATCATAGTTCCTTCCAGGAAGGGTCTGGCTCTTTTCTAAATTCAGGAAAGGAGAACAGTTTGCCTCAATGTTGCGGGGGGCGCCGGCGAGCTCCCTGCACAGAAGGTGACCAATGGGACCCGAGGCCGCAGACAGGCCGCATTACAGTTAGCGGAGCAGGTCCACCGCCATCGATAATCCATAATGGCCTTCTTAATTCAATCCGCAGAGCTGGAGGACAGCATACATCCTTACAGTGTCGGAGGCAAACGGAAGACCCAATCAGCGCTCTCGGCACTGTGCAGCATCCTCAGGGAGAAACACAAGGAGCTGAAAATTATTACTCTTCTATAAGCACGAACACGTCCCTAAAAAGCAGTACACACAATTCATCTATATTTAACACAAAATCAGTATAATGTTGAGTTCTGGCTGTCATGCCATGTTCACAGCCACAAGGAGACATTTTAAACTGAAAACTATATTTGATATAACAGTCCTTTTCCATAAAAAAACATTATTCATGTTCTTCATACATATCTCATTCCATCGCAGTGCAGATTTCTTATGATCGCAAGCCTGTGAGCTTGAAGAATGAAATTTCCATAGCACCATATTTATCCACAATGTCCCAAACTCCACACCACCCAAGAGAAAACATACATACAAAATAATAGAGCAAACCACACAATCAGAAGGTAATCTATCTGAATTGATTAAATATTTCAGATTTATCAAAATAACAAATTCCAAAATACATCTGGGGGTCTGAAGCCAACAGTTTTCAAAACAGCGCCTTGGTCCAGATGTTTCCTTGGGAATCTGCCTCAGTCTGCCTCCAGCAGGCCTCCTGGAGAAACTGCCAGCTCTCCCTGAGAGCCCTGTCTCTAACATTCTTCTAACAGACACAGACACCGATAAGGAGAGTACCATAAATGCTAATTAAACAGAATAGCAACCTGATAAACAGTCCCTGGTCTGCTGCAGAGAAGGACATTTTCCTCTACCCTGTCAAGCCTTTATTCATTTAAAATAAGCAATATTTGTTTCCTAGGCAAACAGAACCTTTACTGGATAGAGACCACAACACCTTTTTTCCCCCTAGTCTCTGTGGTGAATTAAATGTTTGACTTGGATTCGGGCTGCGAGCTGTAATTAATCTCCCCGTTATGAAATTTACCACACCCTTTGATGGATTCCCAGGGGCTCAGGATTTATCCAGCAGTGCTGATCTTAATGTTACCATAAACCCTCTGCTTCCCTTCATCTCCAAATACATTTTATCCTCTTTTACTGAGGCAGTGGACCAAAAAAGAAAAAAAAGTAGTAAATCAAAACACATTTTGCTCTCCTCCGTAATACTTTGAAACGTTTTTGTTGATGCTACTGTAAGCATGTCGGATCACTGTGCGAGCAAAATCAGTCACATGCACTTTAGAAATATAATTACAAAGGTTATCTTAGTGCATTGCATTGCAGTCAATACTTTGTAAATTATTAAACAGCAAAGGCATTATTAACATTTCCGTTAATGGATCGAGAGTATAAGAGTGCACTGCATGTAATTTAAAATCAAAAACGAATGGCCACAAAACATCAAATGTATTGACTGCAAAACCGATCTTTTGTTAGGGGAAAAAAAGATCCACATTTAGGAAACCAGCCTAAAAAAAAGTTTGTGGCTTATGTCAGGAAATCGACAAGATCTTTGATTTCACAAAAGAACTGCCCTTTATAAAAATGTGTAAAAATATGCAAAGGCGCATTTGAACGTTGTTTGTCTTGAACATTAAGGAATGTCTCTTCGGCCATACCCTGAGCCTGACCCAGGAAGCAACAACATGCCTCGGACCACATGTTTTGATGGTTTCCTGGTCCCATTGGACAAGCACAAAACTGGCAGGCTGTACGCTCCCCTCCCAGCCTTCTCTGTGAGTTTGTGATTGGCTTACTTGTGTTCCACAAGGCCCCTGCTGACAGCAATTCAACCAATCATATCATCCCAAAAGACTGCAAGGGATCGCGGCCCACCCCCCCCCCCCCCCCCCCCCC
>JAODKL010000095.1:21588454-21602689 GCA_026780765.1 Petrocephalus schoutedeni | reverse complement strand
CCCCCCCCCCCCCCCCCGGCCTCTCCCCTACCCCTGGCCTTAGGCTCTTCCTCACAGCTAACTCTATTATTAAATGGAGTTACCCCAGACACAAACCCAGCCACAAAGACTGGGAAATGTAAGGTGATTATAAGCTCTGGTAGAAGGAAATGCCAGACTGAGATACCAAACAGGTGGAAATGTAAGAAATGTGGATACAGCTTAAAACGAGAAATAAACTATTTTCAGCAGCTTTTAATTTAAGGCTATATTTAATACAAAATAATTAAATGTATTATCTTACAATGCCATATGAGTTTTGTGGCAAATTTATTATGATGATGCAGAATCCTTTGCTTTCTAAATCAAGAGTTTATTACAGCTCTTCCAGTTGAAATGTCGGTCTGCATTTAAGAAAATTTTGTAACTGAATTCTGAGAATGGCACTGCTATCTTCCTATGACCAGCTGCAGTCTGTGATATGTACCAGGTTGCTCTGGAACCATCACGGTCCAGCCAGGAGGTCAAGCACGCCATTAGTCAAAGAGCCGCCTTTCTCATGTACCACCATCCACTGCATTTTCCATGCTGGTAGTTGGCTGCCCCAGCCACGCTCAGTCCTGAAAGCCTTCTGCTCCTTAGTGGCCATTTCACTTCCGTGAGATCTGAATGACCCCCTCCCCCCCGCCCCGCCCCTAAGCCCAATGCCGGCTCTGCATGTAGCGTTTCACGCGGCTTTCTGGGAGCACAGCGTGGAGCGCATACCTGACCCACTTCTACCACACCGGGGTACGTCCTTGCACGTTTAACAAGGCCCCATCTCCGGCCTGGTTTTGCACTTTGTCTTACGTTTGTTCCAAAACTAAAGCTGCCTACAGGAGAAGCTGTAAGACGATGTCTTTACCAATGTGTGAAGTGGAGGGTGAAAATGTCCAGGAATGGCCTTATAATTCAGCGCCGGTATGCAGGAACAGTTCCCAGTGCTCTGGTGAGAAAATCTTAGAGGAACCAGTACCACGTACCGGGGAGTGCCGGCTCACTGTCATCAAATTTTTCAGGATTCTAAACATTTTATATGAAAATACTTTATCTACACTAGAAGAAAAAAAAAACAGAAGGGCAAGAATCTACTTGCAGTCAGCCACAAACATTTCTTTTATCTGTCTTTATTAAACCGTATAAGTTACTTAATCCCTGGCTATGTCCTGGCTACATTACTATAATTAAATTAATGCTTCGCAGGTCGCCGAAAGAAAAACAGGGACATGAAATGAATGTGAATAACGAGTCTTCATTAATCATTTCGAACCGGTACTTTAATCCACGCACGGCATTTTTAGACTCCACATTGAATAGTCAAGATTAAACGCCTTTATAAAATATAATGGCGAAGAGCTTCAATGCAAACAAATAATGACAATGAAATGAAAACTAAACGCAGGAATTCAGAAGAAAAACACTCAAATAGATCAGTTTGAAAGGACACATTCAGTTTCCAGAGCTGCATTTACTTCAGGTCACATGACACCATTGTACTTCAAAGGCAGTAGGTAGAAAATTGCAGATTTAGTCTCAAAAACAGCTGTTACATTCTTGTAAATGCAGCCTCAGAGCAGGGCCTGAGACGAGGGCGTGAAACACTCTCTCAGGAGAGCGTGTAGACAGAATTAGAACGTTATCATGATGGTCAGCCTTCCAGTCATAAACACAAGGAGGATGTCATCTAAATGTTTACTGCATTATGTAATTATCCATCCTTACTCAAAAAACAGTTCAGAACATTTATGGGCAGTTTATACATTGTATATCGCAAAACAAGTGTAGCACCTTAAGCCCGGCAATGATAATCATGGACACAAATAAATTGGTAGCTGCTCATCAGTTCCCTGATTGAATGCTGCTTCAGCAAAAATATAAATTCCATTAAAGCAGAAAACAGGCGAATGCTGCCTCAGTTTTTGCCTCAGCCTCTCTGGATGGGTTTTTGCCTTGGGGGGTGGGAGGGGGACTCACTTTCTGTGTAACTGTCCACTCACCCCCTACCCTCCAGTGTTTTGGTACCAGTTGGTCATGTGACCCCCAAAGCCACATCAGCCTCTGGGGAGGGGTCTGAGAGGGGCCTGTGTGTCCCATCTGACTGCTTTGTGGCCAAACTCCGGCCTGGCATTCCAATCAGCCCCCCCCCCCCCCCCCCCCTTAATGCCACCCACATGTGTGCAGGGCCCACAGGGATCACCGCGTGATGCCTGACAGACTCACAATAAAGCGTGGCCCCACCCGGAAAATCCAAGTGCTCTGGAACCTTTATGAAAAATATAAATATCCCCCCAAAGACATACTTTGACTCACAGGGAGAATCACAACAATGTGGTCCAACACAAGCTGGTCAGAGAATTCCGGATGCGGGGGTCTCCAGCAGAACACAACACAAAGGGATAGTCAACCATGCTGCCAGCTGAAGTCCGGAGGGTTCGAGGGTTCGCTTTGATGTATGGCCAGACGGACGAGCCCTCGACGCAAAACGCGCTGCGCAAGTTTCCTGAAAACTGTCTAAATCACCTGCCGTTTCGAATTAAGCGGCTAAGGGACTGCTGTGTATTATACATTACATACATTATTTACTTTCCGCGGAAAGTATCACGTGACATGATCACATGATGGCACTGGTTGTGGGATGATTTCATTAAGAATGATTGAGCGAGTCCTCCAGCTACCAAATCAAGAGCGATGATCTTTCACGTTAACAGTTCACTACAAGGGAAACTAAGTCATGACCATTGTCTGGGGTATTGTTATAATTTTCAGACCTGATTACCAGAACACTGTATGTGCGTGTGTGTATATACTGTATACTGTATGTATGTATATACTGTATACTGTATGAGCCAATCTTACAATGCCCCAATGAGACCAGGAGCTTCAGCCTGTGCCCACCGTACAATTAGGACTGACATAGGACAGATCGTGTGGTCTAGCCCGAAAATTGAAGTTGATTGATACTTTATTGATCCCCATTGGGAATTTCTCTTCTCACCTTGCTGTACATGAGAGCAAGCTTGGCTGTGAAGGGCAGCCACCTCATGGGGCGCCCAGGGATGCATTTCACTGCGTGTTGTACTTTGTATAACTATGCATGTGATTAAGGGCCACACTCTGCCCCAATAGTCAGCAACTGCAAATTAATATTTTAGCAATTGCAGTAGGAAACTTCTAGAGAAAATGCTTTGCAAAAATTTGCCACGCAGGCACGGCCCATATGAAACAGTGACTATAGGACTGAAATAACCCCACCAAGCAGAACGAAACACAATATGCCGCTGACAGATGGTGCCATCTTTGCTAAAAAAAAAAAAAAACAGGTGAGCTATGGAACTCCATGACAAAAATACAGAGGAAAACATTTTCGAGCCACTTTCAGATGGAAAATCAATTCAGTGGTACTGCCTTTGAGACACAGTCCATAATATACAGGCATATAGGACCCAGCTCGAAAAATGTAGTTTCTAACTGATGTGAAAACAATAAAATCCACCACTGGAAAAAATAAAAAACTGCCCCCTTCAAGACCTCCTTACCTTTCACATGTAACAGCTTCTAGAACATTTGTTTAGTCCAGAATATGGTGGGGGGGACGGGGGGGGGAGGCAGGTAAGTTCCAGATTCTGCATGAGGTGGAAATAGACTTCGATACAGGCAAGGTTCCTTCCACTGATTCATTCATGTGATGGAGAAACCAGGCGATTAATCACGGTACTCATCACGTTTTCTGGCCATGTGAGCAAACATGCTTTCCTCTGTCTCTCCTGTGGGAAAGCCGGCTTTTTCAAGGTAGGCTAGCTGCTCTCTACAAGCTTCCAATGTCCAAACACGAATCACTCAGACTGATCCAGACTGAACCTACAGCATCCCATGGCTTTTAATGAAAACATTCACTTGGCGACAGATG
Organism: Petrocephalus schoutedeni; assembly: GCA_026780765.1. Lineage (NCBI taxonomy): Eukaryota > Metazoa > Chordata > Actinopteri > Osteoglossiformes > Mormyridae > Petrocephalus > Petrocephalus schoutedeni. Next base: position 21,598,764 of record JAODKL010000095.1, on the reverse strand, counting down.
ATAAAATATAATATTACCGTATACTTTGGCCAGGGATGTGGGAAATTGGATCATGGGGGATTTTCATTTGAATTGAATTTTCAAAAAAAAATAAAAAAAAAAAAAAAAAAAGTGAAAAATATCCACGACATCACAGACACATAGTTTATCAAGCAATAAAACATGTAAATGAAACAAAAACTGAAACCATTGGTAGAGTCATGTCTATAGTCTCGAGAGCACCTACTCCCTGGCGTACAGTAAGATAATATGCTAATGCTAATATGCTAATATGTTGTAATGCTAAGTGGTGACATAGTGATCTCTAACCTGACCCATGCGTTTTGGGAGATATTTCACAATGCGGCTGGTAAAATGCAGTCAAGTCTGGGCCGTGGCAACATTCAAGAAGGCGTGGCTTGTCAGTCTATAGAACATTCCATTTGGATTCAAGTTTTGTTTCAATTTCCAAGAATGTATAAATATAGTATACTTGTTAATATTCTGGTATTCCCTTTTCTGGCTTTTGTGGTTATGCCCAAAATCAAATATGTTAAAAGTTATAATTAATTCAAAGTTTAGTATAGCTAATACTCTACTTACAAAAAACGGCACTGTAGCATTGATTGCGTGTACATTTGTGCAGTAAGCCCCCAGCTTCTCTGTCGCTCAGCCTGGTCCCACCCCCAGGCCCCGCTCTGAGTTGTTCCGTCTCCTGGTTACAGTCCTGCCTGCAGAGAGCTCCAGCCCATTCTCCCGAGCTGTTCTGGCCATGACCCCGCTTTCACGACACAGCCGAGACTTGGCCCATAATGGGCCATTGTAGTGAGTTACACACGCTACCGGAGGAGGGGCAATTTGCCTGAATTACAGTCCTCCCCCCGTAGAAAATGCAGGTCACTCCGGGAATCCACACCCAGTCTCTTTTTCACTCCAATGAGGACTTGCTCACTTCACAGTCATAACCCTGAACAAATTATTAGGATAGAGAGGTGCATTTGCAGTTAAAGTGAATAAAACAATTAGATTTCAGTTTAAAAGAACCATTTCATTATAGAATGTTGTCAGTGCATATCTACTGAAAAAGCCAGGTTCAAACAAAGAAGGAACAATCAATCTACTAAATTCAATTCCATAACAGAAAAACAGAAAATTCTTGTCCTTGCTCATGTACGTGGACACCTATGAACCTGTGAAGGACACCTGTGAAGGACACCTGTGAAGGACACCTGTGAACTCTCTCTCCCAACAACACCTTATGGACGAAAGGGAAGATCGAAAAGCAATCAAAGAAGTCAAATGAGCATTTAGGTCTGCATGCTTCTCAGAGAGCTACTCACCTTCTGGCACACATTTGTATTCTTAATCTTAGTGAGGACCATCCATTCAATTCCCTAAACCCCTAGCCTGCCCTAACCTTAACCATAAGTAACCAAACTAAAAACAAGACTTTTGGCATTTTGTACTTTACTGATTGCAGACACAGATTTTTATAAAATGAAGTCTGAATTAGTGCGGACAGAAAAATGACCTCACTAGTCTTGTTTTTTTGAGGATTTGCTAAACTTCTGAGGTCCTTCGGTCCTCACAAGTATAGTAAAACCAGTACAAACACACACACACACTTGAGGTTGTTTACTCTGGATGGGTTTCTGAAGATAAAAGGCCAGAGAGGCGACCTTCCACATCACCCACTCAAAGGCAGACTTTGAAAATGCCTTATTTCTTGACCACAAATGTAAACCTACATTAGTCGGAAGCCATTGCTGTCTTGGGAATTTGAGGCAATATCTGAGTATATATTGAGATTGGGTAAGAAAATTGTTTTTACTTGTGTCTTCATTATTTACATTAAAAGCTCTGTAGAGATTACCTATTTTTTTCTAACATAGAACAAAAAAGTTCAGGAACGCAAATCTTTCCATGAGACTTTTCTACACCTTAATGCACAGTGCGGCATTTGTCTTAAAGTTAAGGTTAAGTATTGATTCGATGAAAGGGGATGCAAGTATCGGTTTCATGCAACCTGTGTGTAGCTGTAGGACACTCCAGGAAAACATTTTCAGTCCGAGAGCTGCCTGGTCATAATGTCGGAATGCTGACAAACACCGTGCCTTGGAAGATAAGGGGAGGTTGGCGCTCCGTCGCTGCGAGCAGCTTGGTGTGTATATATACCTGCTTCACACTCATTCTGCTGAGGGAGGTGCTGGAAACACTACCTGTAGTGTTGAGTTGGGGATGTTGCGGCCTGGAGCATTAATCCGTCGGCAAAAAAAGCATAAGATAAAACATCAAATTAGCTATTTCAACGCGATCTACACCTAACATCATGTTGACAAATTCCGGGAAGGGTTTTCAGAATTTTCTCTCGGCCTCCCGTATCCTGTAGATGAAGATGTTTGGGACTGGGGACGCTCAGCGTGGCCCGGGGTCAGAGGGTGAAAAATGTCAGCCTGGCAGCAGACAAAGTCTTGGGGGAACCCGTTGGGGTGTTTACCGCATTAGCAGGAAGAGGTGAATAAGGGCAGAAGAATGTCTCCACCCAGCTGCCTATTCACTGCCCGCATAGCCAGATTAAAGGGCTTCGCCGAAGGAATGTTTGAAAAGATTTAACAAGCGGCCACAACGCATGAATAAGCCAGACAATGTGGTGATGGGGGGACTGCCCCCGCCGGGCCCCCTAAGCAAGACCCCACTGCCAGGGCTTCACTTCTTTATACCAATTTCGGGAGACTGGAAGGACCACAGACCTCGCTCGCCACGTCCCCGCCCACGGAGAACGGCCCATGCTTGGCTGCTTCCGCTGGGCAGGGGCCAAGGCTGAGTGGCGCGAGGCACCTTTGCCAGGCAGCAGCCGTCCTCTGGGGCTCAGAGGACGCAGCACAACAGGCTGCCGGGTAAATAGCAGCGGAGAGGATACTGCAGAACCAAGAGTCTGGAAAAGAGTCTTATCTGTGAGTAAACAGTTACATTTCTTATGTAACAAAATAATTATTACTATCTGAACTGATGCAGTGGAAGAAGAAAATGACCCAAAAAAAAAACCCATTAGGGGTGCCATCGGCCCAGCAGTGTAGGCAGGAATTAAGAAAGTATTTCCATGTGTGTGTTTATACGTCTGAGCGGCGAATCTCGGCCGTGTCCCAGGGCCTTTGGGAGTCTCCTCCACTTCCTTTTCCCTCCACCCCACTCTGAGGACGCAGGAGGGACAGAGGCCCAAACTTAATAACACTGTAGTTCTAATGAGCCTCTACGATTTGGATTAGACATCTGGAGTTGGGCCAAATGTAACCATGACTGGAAAAAGGTCTCAGCCTTGCAGCATACATAAAAATATACACACAGCTTCAGACATACAATTAAAGTGCGTGTATATGAAAAATAGAAACAAATGACACCTCCAAATTCGCAAACACACATCAGGCTGCGGATATAAACACGAATCCTGCAGACCCGCTCGTTTTTCCACACTTGAGTAGTACTAATGGAAGCAGTTAAGCTATAAGAAAACATCAAAGAAGCTAAAATTATGCAATTATATCGGAAAAAAAAATATTTAAAAAGAAAACGCCCCGATGATAAAAAACCGCAATGAAGAAATTAGCAACATAGCCATTCCTACTACAATTCACGATAAACTACAAAACTACACACACTATAAAAAACTAAATGACCAACGAGGAATTTGCAGAGACAGTACTATGAGAAATATAAGCCTAAGAAATATACAGAATGCAAGACTTAGGGCCAATTAGGGCCAATAACTGCAGCCAAAGGCAATGAAAATTGAATCCTGTTCTGTTTAAGCTTACAGACAGCAGTTTGTGGGAATTCTACCCTCCTGCTGGCAGAACTGCCCTTGGTAGCTAAACCAGGCTGTAAATCCTACCTGGCGCATAAAGGCCGGCGTTCAGTCATCAGTGCTGGCGAGGCCCGCGTTCAGGACAGCAAGACAGGAATCAACAGCTACTGCAGGGAATTGTGTTTGTCCACCTTCCCGTGTTTACGGAGCGACGACAGCACAGTGCAAGGGTAAACACAAGGCCAGCCGTGCCCTGGGCATCATAAAATATGTGCCAGAATTTTATTTATATTTTTTATTTACTTTCATCCATCTTCCATGACTGCTTCTCCAGTATAGGGTCACTGTGAATCTGGAATCTATCCCAGGAGGCACAGGTTACAAGGTGAGGGACACCCAGGATGGGATGACAGTCTGTCACAGGGTGTGCACACACACACACACACATGAACTGTGGCAATCTAGAAACATAATTCAAACAGTGAAAACCACTCAGCCACCTATGCACCCAGGTGGTGCTAGACTAACAATGGAGTTATGTTCCGATGAATCTAACGGAAGTGGCAATACTGTAAGTCGAAAATGAATATCCATCCATTTTCTGAAACAGTGTGTCCTATTCAGGGTCACAGGGGGTCTAGAGTCAATGGGTGCAAGGCAGCAAACAATCCAGGATGGGGTGTCTGCCCATCACAGGGCACACTCACACACACACACACCATTCACATCCATGGGAAATTTGGCATGTTTTTAGACTGTGGAGGGACACTGGAGTCCCTGGAGGAAACCCCACGATGACATAGGAACTCCACATACGGAACCCTGCCGCAGACCCTGGTTCCAGAGGTGCAAAGCAACAGTGCTAATCACTGCACCACCGTGCTGCCCAAACAAATACATAATTACTGTAACTAAATACCAGTGACTGAGAAAGTAAATAAATGAATACAAGTTTATTTGGTTAAACACAGAAAAAAAAACAAAGCACGATACATCATTAAACCCTGTCTGAGATGTTCATCCACAGAATCAGTACAGAAACAGGAAGCGTGGCTGCGTGGATGCTGCTGATGCCCGGCATCGGTAGAAAGTATCGTACAGTATATCACTAACACAGGAATAGATAAAAAATCAATGCTGACTACTGTAAAGTCAAATTATCATAATTCGAAACCAAGGAAACCATCACAAACCAAGGAGTGTCTGTATACTATCTGAAGGACAGACTTAATATTAAGAATGTTTGAATTTTTTATAAAAAAAAAAAAAAAACTTTTGAAGAATTATTTTACATATAGGCTCCCCATACCCTTAAAATCATTTTCATTGTTAAAGAAGGAAAAACAAACTATAAATTAGAAGAAGGTGATAGAAGGAGAGGAAGTTAGGGTTCCTGACACATGCAGATAGACATGCACATTATTTACACAAAAGCACATATGAATTAAACACTTCTGCAGCTGATCAGTCCTTAAGCTGAGTTCAAACAACCAAACACTACAGCTATCCTGGCTGGTATATTTATTTTTTTAATTAAATTGAGAAAGGGAAGATTACAGGCAACATGTAAAAGCAGACCTGCCTTCTTCACCCCGAAATCCATACCTAAAGCCTCGTCACCCTAATTACAACCACATCTCGGTTATAATGCGAACCATGCCAGCGGTTTGATCTCCGATTCAGCATATGGGATATGCCCCTTTAACCCAGGTCCCCCTGGGGGAAGCTATAACGACAGTAAGAATTAAAGCTGTTAAGAGGGATTTTCATCGTGGGGGCGGAGAAATTTCAGGCAGGTTTCAGACGATAATGTGTTACGTGCCGTAAAATTAAAGTTCCATAAAGTTACGAACACAATGTATCAGAAAAGGGGAAATGACAAATGACTGAGAATGTGGCATAATATAAAGACATTTTTCAAGCAAATCTTGTTTTGTACGTAATACTCAGCTGATGTAAAACGGTAAGATTCCCAACTTCCCCCCATCATAATTTCATAGACATGCCAATAAAGTCATTGATCATGCAGAAAGGAATGCTATGACCCTCCTGCCAATGCGATTTTTCTTGACCATAGACTGGAACATGTGATAACATTTACGATTATATCAAAAGACAGAACCTATTTGACCTGTGGCCCCATATATTTTTTTCAGACATCCTCGACGTTTTAACTGTGCGGAGACATTTTAAGCTTATTTTTCACTTTGGTGACAGAATTCCTCCGCCGAATGCCAGGCAACTCGTTTGGCAGGCCCAGAAAATCAAAAGCCATTAAGCTGTAACTCCGGAAAGAAGATTTTTTTTTTAACGTTAACCTTGAACAAAGCTGGATTAGAAGCCTCTGCTCACTGAATTCAAGCGGCCTCCAAGTGCCGCTGCACTGTACTTCTGTCCGATGACTGAATTTCACGGCCTTCTAATATTAATCATTTTGGCTCGAACACAGAGCAGCAGGATTTGTCTGGCTCTGCTGTTAGTCATCATGTGGCGGGGTCAGCCAGCCCGACGGATCAGAACCGAAGACGGTCCGAAAAAATATAATTGAAAAATAATTCAGACCACAACATGCCCCCACAGAAACTCGATGTCAGAGTTAATGTTATAATCCAGTTTGAGAAACTGCGCGAGTCTTTTTCTTCCTTAAGCTTTAAGAAGTACACGAACGATAACAAAACAATAAAGCGATGACTTATTGCTTTGGATAAGCGTCTCCCAGATGACAGACCCTGGGTATTCATCGCCCCGACGACAAATGACACAACCTGGCTGCAGGAGCAACAACATTAGATATGGGTCAGGCATTTTCCCACCGTAATGCAGTTAATAAAGCAGACTGATAAAGATGTAAGAAATGGAGAGGACAGTGTGGAGAAAGGGGAACTGCACCCATAGGTTTTCTTTCCTCATTTTTCAGCACAATGTTTGCTGAAAGAAAAGATGAATTAGCGCTGTGCTTCGCCTGTGTGCATGGCCCCTTTCATCAGTCACATTTCAGTGTTTGGGGTGAGCGAGGGACCTCTGCTTGGCTTTGCATATAAAAGCAGATTTCGGTCATCTCCAGAAGGAGGTTGGGCTTTTCAGTGTAACGCCCTCTCAGTATAGCACCAACACAGAGACACAAATCGCACAGCTTATTCAGATGATACATGGGAATATGATACAGTGAGTCGCTAGAATCTTTGGTCAATATTCAAGTATTTCACGATAAAACTAAATTAATTATTTTCCTGCCTCACCGGGGCATGTATACCAGTATTTTTCAAATTCAGTATTTAATAAGTAATATATTAGTATGACTTTTTTTTCCCTCAAATTGAATTTTAAGCAGTATATTAGACTCCAGAACTAATCAAATGCATACTGAATATACATTATGGAGAAAAGTATTGGGACACACCTCTTAATCATTGAATTCAGGTGTTTCATTCAGACCCATTGCCACTGGTGTACAAAATCAAGCGCCAAGCCATGCAGTCAGGTTTACAAATATCTGTGAAAAAACGGGTCATTCTGAAGTGTGGTACTGTCGTAGGATGCCACCTTTGCAATAAGTCAATTTGTGAAATGTCTTCCCCACTGAATATTCCACGGTCTCCTGTACGTGGCATTATTGGAAGCATTTAGGAACAACAGAAACTCAGCCGCGAAGCAGAAGACCACATAATGTAACAGAGCACACAGTGGGTAAGTCACCAAGGCTCTGTTGACTCAATAACTGGGGAGTTCCAAACTTCCTCTGGCATTAACCCCAGCACAAAAACTGTGTGTGGGGGGGCTTCATAGAATGGGCTTCTGGGGGCGAGCAGCTGCATGCAAGCCTCACATCACTAGGCGCAATGCAAAGTGTCGGATGCAGCGGTATAAAGTACACCGCGGCTGGACTGTGGAGGAGAGGAAACGTGCTCTGTGGAGTTACGTGTTTTACCTCTCTGTCTGGCGGCCTGATGGATGAGTCTGGGTTTGGCGCATGTCAGGAGAATGTCACCTGCCTGACTGCGTTGTACCACCTGTAACGTTTGGTGGACTAGGGATAATGGTATGGGGCTGTTTTTCAGGGGTTGGGCTGGGCCCCTTAGTGCCAGTGAAGGGAACTCTTAATGCTTCAGTGTTGGACAATTCTGTGGTATGTGGGAACAACTATGTAGGGACAGTTTGGGGAAGGCCGAATTCTGTTCCAGGATGACTGTGCCCCAATGTGCAATGCTGTAGAGTAGCAGCTGTTATAGCTGCAAAAGGGGGGCCCAAATCCATATTGATGCCTATGGATTTAAAATGGTATATCATAAAAGTTCCTGTAGGTGTAATGGCCAGGTGTCCCAGTACTTGTGTCCATGTAGTGTAGCTGCATCACAGAAAAAATAAACACATCTATAAATGAAAGTACCAGAAGTAACAGAAAATTAACTAATTTATTTGTTGCTATAGCAATAGATACAGCAACCAACCTTCACCATGGCCACTGCAGTCACCACATAACAGTGAGGCAAAAAAAAAAACACGCTTATAGCCAGACAGAGTGAAAGATGGGAAGTTAATGATCCTTTTGCATCGTGCTGTACAGAAATGACGAGTGGGAGGTGCATTCTTCATAATTATCATAGCATGTGATGTCGCTGAGTGACAGCCCTCGTGTTTCCATTAAACGAAGCCCTTGGCTTCCAGGTATCAGTTCAATGTGAATAAACCAAGGAAATAGTTCCTCTGTTACTTACAAGTACAGTTAGTCAGCACTGAGTTTCCTCGGCACGTAGGTGACAACACAGCTAATACCGCATTTAAAAAGCCAATCCCCGCTGCTCGTAATCTTATACCAAACACTTATTCCACCCATTTCTCCCGTTCAAAAGCCGACAGTGGCTCTAGCTACATTTGACAGCCAACATAATCAAACATCCAGTGATTGTGATTTATTCATAAATACCTCAATGTGCAAAATATAATCTTAGACACGGTTTCCTTAACAAATCCTCTTAGCCTGGGAATTATGAATGCTTAAACTTTTTAACTGAAACTCAATCGTCTGACGGCAATTTTAAACTGCCCCAGCACTGCCTACACAGGAAAGAACAAGCAAAATAAATCTATTTTTTCTGGCTTGATGAAACATCCAATGTACTGGAATAAGGCAAATTAAGCTAATTCTATCATACACTGCCAGAAAAAAAGTACCAATTTGTACCTTTAAGGGCACAATTACTTGTCACTGGGGCTGTACCTTCAAGGGTCTGCCAATTGTACCCTAGCGGTAGGTAAATGTATCCAATTTAAGGTACAGAAATGGACTCAGAGGAACATCACTGTACCATTGGGAGTACATTAGCATTGTTTTCCTTACCTTGGAGAACAAGATTGCACCAGGACTGTACCCTGTTTTCTGACGGGGCAGAAAGGGCACACTGGCAGGCTATAAAAAGTCAGCCAACCCCATCTGCAGACCCAAGTTACACCTGTCCTGCGCCACACGGGAGGAGTGAGTGAAAGACGCCAAGAGAGGAAAGCACAGTGACCGACAGGATGCAGAGCCGAGGGCCCTTAGAGATTAGGGACAGCCCGGAATGTAAAGTGCACACGTGCGTGGAATGAGCCCCAGGGGTCAGCAGGCCAGGTCCTTCCAGCTCCGGCAGCCATCAGCTCCGAGAGAGCAGACAGCTGGAGATAAGAAGGCGATAGAAAGCCCCGTGTAGAATCAATAAGCTGGAAGGCGGGGAGATGCCACAAAAAGGCCTAGCTGGACAGCCCCCAAGCACCGATTACTCATCCCCCAGGCGAGCTGTAAGCCCATCCTCCCTTAAGCCGCCCCGCAGAAAGGCTCAGCACTGTCCCGTGTTTTCATAAACCCTGTAATAAAAACACAGAATTACTTCAAAGAGCCCGACTGCAGAAAATGGCCGTATAAACAGGAACTTGGAGTCTGCGGGGACGGGTGACGGAACAGCTCGCTAATAAAAATGACGTTCGCCGAGAGCAATGCTGGAAACAGATAATGTTATCACCGAGTCGTTCGGCTGGCCCGGCGCAGACAAAGCAGCCTGAAGCAGACCTTTGTAGCCATAAATACACAGCTGATAACGAAAACATGAACCCCTGACATGCGTCCTTTACTCTAGTGTTTCTCAACCTGGTCTTTGGGGACCCCCAAACGGTCCACATTTTTGCTCTCTCCCAGCTCCCTGCCAGACAGTCCATGTTTTTGCTCGGGAGCTCGGGAGCAAAAAGGTGGACAGTGTGGGGGTCCCCGAGGACCAGATTGAGAAACACTGCTTTATTCATCCCCAGTATTACTTACTGTAATACTAGAACAAAAAAAAAACACTTATTGTACCTGTGTGCTACAAGAAATTAAATGCTAGAGTCTGGATTTATATGTGTTTATCAGTGTTGCCAGTCTGTTTTCCTAAACGTTTCTATCTACCATTGTCAAGCAGCTTGATTTCATAATCAACACAGGCACTAGGGGTGGGCGATATGGAAAAAATATCATATCACGATTTTTTCTGGGGAAATCACGATTCACGATTTTTATCCC
>JAODKL010000095.1:21577537-21588354 GCA_026780765.1 Petrocephalus schoutedeni | reverse complement strand
CGATTTTTCTGAAAAAGTGGATCGTGCAGTAATTTTGATCGTCCACGATCAAATATCGTGTTATCGCACAGCCCTAACAGGCACATGACTAATTAAACATCTAGCGATATTAATTTAGACTGGTGTTCAAAGCAATGCAGTTGGCACGTATAGCTGTGAACATATATGGCCAAAAACAGATGTGATTGAAATATGCATAATGCAAAATGCATAACATCCAATTTGACTTATCCCTACCAGCTCCAAAATAGTATTCACCATCTTCATCAAAATTATTGCAGACTGATCTCTAAGAGGACAGTCCCTTAAGAATACTTGTGTTCACTTGCACAAAGCCAGAAAATTCCATTTTCTATCTCTTTAGTGGTCTAGAGGTAGTCACACCTTTGCTGTTAAAATGAGGAATGCACAGCCTTTTACTCCATTAACCCTTTGTGATTTCAACAGAAACAGTTCAAACAACCTCACAAAGCATGATACGGCACCTAAAATTAAACAGAAAGAAGCAGAGGGAGACCTAAGTCACTGTTTTTTTCTGTATATTAACTTCTTTTCCCTATGTCCTGTCTCACGCCGTAGATCCGTTACAAAACCAACATCCCCCAGCTGGTTGCTGCCTGGGCCCAGGGCTCCCAGCACGGACATTAAGGCAGGATGTAGAGGATGTGGCGCACAGACCCCTCGATGGTTGCACGAAAGCAGAAGAAAAAAAAAAGCGTGAGGGAATTCCCATGATAATTGACCAATGACACGCTGCCACACTGCACAATAACTACATGCTAACTACTTTGCCAGTCCTCCATGATGGAGAAAATATCTCAGCTTCTTTAACACCCGATATTCGACTAATATACAGACAGTAGATAAGAGCAACATCTTTTTTAGATAATTACTAGACATTTGGTGCTGCTGACGAAGGGTTATGTGAACTGGGGCGTCAAGCCAGTAACCGAGAACTGGAACCGATAGCTGAACGTGAGGCAAACAGGTTTGTCAGTGATGGTGAGACAGATTTAAGAGGAAGCGTTTTGAGTGAAATGTTTCTACGCCTGTTGTTTAGCCCAAACGTGTTAATGAAGGAACAAACAGAATTCAGTGCTAGAAAAGTAAAGCCCTCATAATGTTTTCTTCCGGAGTTTAAACCAGCACCTGCTTTATGGGAAGCTAAATGCGATATAATTGCCACACTGTTGTTGCGTGCTATGGAATATCGGCCTATGCATTCTACACAGACCCATTTTGTGTTTAACAAAGCCATGCCTGGGTGGAAAAGAGATTACAGCAACCACACCTGCGCTTTTTAATTACCTGAAAACAAATAACGTTGACAGATATTGTACAATGGCATCGGAACAAGTTAGCCTGAAATTGATTGAGATGTGGATTATTACAGTAACACCCTCGCACATCGCTTTGAACCCGTCACTGTGAATTCTGACAGCCTGCTGTTGTCAACAGATACTATGGCTGGATTATGGATTCTTCCAGGTACAAGTGCCAAGCAGATCTTACAGGTCAGGAACGGGCAATAACAGAAATATTTTAGGAGGCACTGACTGTTTCACCTGTGCTATTTCACCTCTGCGATGAATCTGCAAGGAGCTCACACCTTGGCAACCTAGAAGATTGGTTCCCTACGTTGTCTGACAAGCCCAGGCATTTCCACTCCTCGACCCGTCAGTTTGGTTTTTGTTTTTTATGTCCTGAGTGTTCTGTCAGTGACCTTTCTGCCCCACCATGTTCCCCCAAGAAGAACGATGTTTTGCCCAAATAAAGATCCCTTTCCCTGACCAAAGCCATGTCACGTGATTTTGTCCCCTACCACCTGGGCCAGGTTCCCAGCACAAGGCAACAGTAAAGGATTTTCCACAATATCATCAGCAAGTTGATTATTAATTAGCCATTATTCCAAAGCAAAAACTGGTTTCGACTCAGAAAAGAAGCACAAATTCCACTCTCATCCCAGCCACACTATGCATAAAATAACGACGCAGAAATTTTGACATGCCTCTGAGCCAGTAACCGAGATACGGAGAGTGATTAAACTTCCAGGCGACTTATCTGCAAACACGCCACAGAGAGGTCGATATATTGATGAGATTCCTCTGCACTCCAGACGTGCCAATTAAACATTAAGAGAACGCTCCACGGAGACAACTTTCCACATCAAAGTTCTGCATGAAACTCAACATGACACGGCTGTAAAATACCCAGGATTACTTAAATATTTTATTAAAAAATGGTGCCTCTGCCACCTCAATAAAACACTCTGGGCTTTGCGGTAACTGGCTGTAGAAACATGCGTTTACTGTTTTGTATTATTAGTCTCACTTTATAATTTACTGGCCCCGAGCCCCCATCTCCAGCTCCAGAAAATGTAATAAAGGGTGCCAGAGCGTGTCGGAAACTGGCGCATTAAGCACTTTTAACATTTTTATTGTACCTTGTTCACACGTGACTTGCCGTTTGGTATTTCAGCTAGGCCTCTAACACAAACTGAAATAACACATTGATCCAGACACTTTTAAAATTTTAAATTCCAAATGCTTGTATGAATAATTCAGATGCAGGAGATGCAGTTCATTTAAATATTGCCCATTCTCCGCTTTCCGAATAATTTCATGTGGCATCGAATTGTGCGGTCTGTTGAAATATGTAATTACGTTTATTTAGGATTTCTGTGTGGCCAATTTAATAAAAACAGACTGTAAATTAAACAGCTAAGCCTACTGACAACCTACAGAAATATTGAGTCACAAGCCGCATAAAGGCTGCCAGACATGCACGTCCCTAGGGTGAGGCGGAGCACTGTGGGTAAAAAGGACAGTGCGTGTTTGCATCCCGGCATCTGGCTGCAGATCTCGGCGAGACTCACCAGCTGGAACTCGCTGCGGCGTGCGTAGGCTTGCCGGATGCCCGCGTCGCTCCACAGGGCGCGCAGGGCGGGCGCGTACAGCTGGAAGGTGCACGGCTCCACCGGCACGCCCGCCTTGCTCTCGAACGCCATCACCAGCATGCCGTGCTTCTCGTTCTCCGAGTTCTGCCAGGGGATGCGCAGCTTGTCCCGCGCGTCCACCAGCACCCGCATGCCCTGCAAGGGGAGACATCGCAGACCGGCTCCCAATTAAGTGTCGACGAGCCACATCAAGCGTGCAGTAAACTGCGACTATCTGAGGGGAAGGGCGCAAGTGGGGTGACTGTGATTTAGCCACTAAAAGCAGCAAATGTCATACTCAATATGTTGTGTAATTACAGGGGGACTTAATAAGAGAAGCGCATCTGACTTGTGTCATAAGCTCCCAGAAGCCTGCGGAGGGACGCGGGTGACTGATCCGCATGGGAGGTTTTCCATTCATGTGTGAAGATGCCATTAAGTTTGTCTTAAGGGCGACTTTTACGGCGGACAGTTAAATCGCGATGACTGCACGTTTATGCAAAATATGCCATTCGCAGTTTAGCAAAAGGGGCTAATTGTAAACAAATACGTTTATTTTCCCACCAAGAAAAACAAAGCGAATTATACGCAGTAAAACACTTCTGCACGCAGGGCTCCCGTCTCTGTAGCTAAGCGGAGCTGGAAATTCAGCACTTTCAGATGGGATAATCAAAACCGGCTGGGCGATCTGCAGCTTGTTAGATTAGGCTAAACGTCGTCTTGGACGTATTCAGCACTATTGCAGGCCTGTATGTCAAGCTTGTGGCGCTAAGATACTGACTTGTTTTCAAGTGATTTGCACACGTAATTGCTGTTTCCATACAGCTGGAAAACTAGTCCCACCTGTTACCAGAACAGTGACAAACAATGATTGTGACACGCAGGCAAAATTCAGTAAAATTCAATAAATTATTATCAACACTCCGGACATGTTCGATATGGGCTTATATGAGTTTATATAGACAATCATCACAATCTAACAACAACAGCAATAGTACAATAAATAAATAATCATAAATCAATAAAAATTAGCTTTTGACATGCCATGTTTCTTCGAGAAACAACGGTGCTTTGGATCTCAAGGTGGGTCGAATTATCCTATGCTGTCAATAAGTGGTTTAAGCCAAAGCATGATGCAATAGGCAAATGATGGGATGTCAGTTACACCAATCAATGATTGACAGCATATAAGAATCTCATTCACTGTGGAAGCCCAAGGGCCATTTTTACAATGGCAGTTTTGCGTATGATGACACAGTGACGGTGTATTGTTTTATACAACATCATTATGCTCTGAATTAGGCTGATGCTCTTTTCCATGGTTCTTAATGCCATTTTTCTCGCACATACATTAACCGAGAGTAGATGAGTTTACTCTGAATGGTCAAAAGAAATGACTAGCTAAACCTATTTAAGAAGAAATGCGTAACATTATACCTTTGCATTTATTATCACCATTTATAATAAGGCAAAATTGCAAGAGTAAAATTACTACTACATTTATCAATATGGAGACAATATCACGGTAATGATACAGAGACATTGTAAAGTGAAAACAGTTAATCTGATATGTCCAGGCATAAATGGCACTGAAGTTCGTTGCAGTAAAGACTGATTTTTGAGACATAGTTATTTAACAGTTACCCACACAGGGATGTTTCTGGAAAGGCACAGACTAATAGCAGTGGATTTACTTCTGAGTGACCTTTTACTGAGCTCCTGATATCCACTACAGCCAACATCTATTGGACATCGATAAGAAGTTTAGGTATTACGCGCCCTGCTCATGATAGTGATATATCTGTTCAGGACAATGTATAAATGTGTAATAATTCATTTAAATGCTCTCAATAAAGTCCAAACCTTCGTATTGTTAAACTGCACAACCTTAAAGCTAGTGAGATTTCTCTCCCTTTCTAATAAAGGGCATGTATCACCTTTTGAAACCATCTAATTGGGCCCCGGGTGTTGCTGCAAACAAAGTTACACCCAGGTAAAGTTTAATGATTGTGGATAGGCTGGCTGGAAATGATTTAGGGGCCTAACGATCTGAAACGGCAGAGAAAAACAACACGGGCTGCCTAAGAGCCAACACCCAGCCCAGCCTGATGGCCCAATAAAACCCAGGAGACCCTGCGAGAAAGCCGGCAGTGCTTTAGAGGAGGAGGGGGGCAGCACAAGCCTCTGCCATTATTACAGCACTGTGCTAAGCCCGTACTATTCCCACGGAGAAATGCGGGTAATGTCTGAGTGGTGCATTTTTAATTTACAAGTCATAAATGAGGGTCCGAGACATAAGAAAACCTTACATCTGCAACAGATATGAACAAGAGAACATCTTCAACATGATCTAGTGACTGACCAAGTTTAGGGCCATAGCTGAGTCAAAATAGTTTCGAGGCTTCTTGGTATTTTAAAAGTTGTTTTTTTGTTTTTGTTTTTTTAATAAGTATAGCCCTTACAGAGTATAAATGGTCAGGATTTACCATCCATGACTGGGACGACTAGCCATTCATCTTTCACGTCCCCCTTTTACAAGGCTGTCCTGTAGCAACACATGGCCATGAACCATAGAAAAGGGACTTTCCAGAGTGTTGCCTGTTTCTCGAGGATTTTTGTTTAGGCTGTATGTGGCTCCTCCCCCCCCCACCAGAGCAGCCTGGGCCCTCGGAGGCCAACGCTGACCTTTCACCTACTTCCCCGCCGCTCTATCTGGGAACGGAACAGCTCCCATCCTCTTGAGTTTCGCTAGGCGACGTCTAGGGAGAGCCAAAGGGGGATATGGAAGGAGAGCAGGCGGGGGGCTGGGCCATCACCGCTGACCGCAGAGTCACTGCTGGAGGTCAGCCACCAGGTCTACTCTTTCCTCTCAGCAGAGCACAGCACGATTCCCATCTCAGAACTGAGCGCACAGTGCACCACAGTCCTGGCCCATCAGACACAACGCGTCAAAACATGTTCTTCTTTAACGAGAGACCCCCACACTATACTAACACAGAAAAATCAAAAATAGAGGGATTTTGCATCAATGTCAATGCAAAAGCTTTTAAAACGTAACTGTTAAAATATCTGAAGGGACAGTATCTTATAAAAAAAGACAAACCATTATTCAATACCGATAGCAAACCTGATAAAGAACTTCATACTGGAAAGAAGAATGTCTATAGAAAATGTAAATAAAGAAGTTGCATTGAATGGGGTCCAAAATAACTTGATTAACAATGATTTTGACAAATGTGTCATTTGTGTGACTATAAAATAGTCAGTGGCTACTGTTATTGTGCTCTAATAGTGGACTTTTCCAGTCCTAATAATATATTGTCTGAGACCAAAAACAAATTAATCTTAATTAGAGGCACTCAGCGCGTAGCTATTTTGCCCAGCGAAGTCGGAGAGATGAGAGACCTCTTGTCCAGAGGGCAAATAGTGAAATCTCAGAATTATCACCCGGGGCCCATTCCAGGGTCAGTCTGTATTTATATACTCATCCTGACTGCATGCTTAATGACACCACAAAAACCCAAGCTGACTAAGGAAAACCTTAATCTTCAGCCAAAGATTACATTAATAGCTGAGTCAAGAAGACAGAGAGCTATGAAGATGTAGTGCCTGTTCATCCCGTGAAATATACATATAAATACACAAATTCATAGCGTATGGTACGAAAAATATTGCTAACATCCAGGGGTGCATCTAGCGTGACAATTATACTTTCAGACTCTCACGCTCATGCAAGAAATCTTATGGCAACTGTATATTATTTAATTATGAAACAAAAATCAAAAGCATTGGGGTAGTTTACTAACCCTACAGGCAATTTACAAGGTAATAAAACTGTTACATACATGTAAATGCATATGCATGTGTGTGCAGACGTGTCCTGAATTGAAAATCTCACGCCAGCCAGCTGACCAAAGTTAGCAATCCTCTAACATCTGCGTAAATATGTTTAATGCGGTGGCACAGCTGTGTCTCGGGGCGTCTTATGCAATACCAAGAGATCTGTATCAAAATGGCATGCATCTCATGCACTTCCTAATCGCTAACAGGAAGAACCTCAAGACTCCATTGATGATTGCAGTCAATTCTGCAATACTTGCTGGGAAGACCTCTAGGATCCCATGATACAAAGAATGACTGAGGTGCCAGATTAGATATAACTATCTGCAGTCCCAATAAAACGTTTGTTTTTTCAGAAGAGGAGAGACCAAGTCAGTGACCTGGACATCACCTCCAGTAAGGAGCTGCTGCTCAGATCATGGAGATATTTACATGAGAAACCGGTTCATAAGGTTTGCCATCCGCACCAAAGCGTCGTCTTCCTGTGTTTTTAGAGAGCAGGCCTCACACACCTGTCTGTTATCATTTCAGGGATACTACAGGCTTTCCTCAGTATCCAGTTACGTCTTTTTTAAAAACCAGATCCACAGAACCCAGTAGGTTCCCTTCTCATTAAAAAATCAATGCATTTAAACATTGTCTGCTGATAGAAATTAATGAAAACATCTTAAAAATACTATTGTCTGGCCTACAACCCACTTTTCTTCGAAGACACAGCTTTCCTGTCATCATTAAAATTGCACTCATGTTGTCCAAACTCTACTAATCATCTAAACATTCATACACCGAGTCAGAGTGTTTAAAAGTGATAGCACCAATCTTCTCCACAGTCTGATCCCGTTATTAGTATATTTCAGCTCTCCATCACAGCAAAGCAAATGAGTGGCAATATATCATTACATCCCAAGCATATTTTTCCTTCCTGTTTCCCAGGCTTTTACATGTGGTGTGAAGTATGCCCAACAGGCTTCCTTTTCTACAAATAGATATAGACAATAGGTACAATGAAGACAGTTAGAACATGTGGTAATAATAACAACTGTCCTAGAAAAAGATACAAGAGTTATAAAAGCTGACAACAAAGTCTTGAGAGTGAGGGAGGAATAATTTAAACAGGGATATGTCAGGCAGGTCTAGTTGGAACAGACACTTGACTGGGTCACTGCAGTATATTATACACAAAATGAGGTCTTCAGCCAAAAACAAGACCAGTAGCTTCACCTGTCTTATCCAGGGACTATTTTATATTTACTAGGCATGGGGCATACCATGTCTTCCTTAACAAAAACTGTATCCAGCTACAAGGCATGTTGTCTAAGGTACAGTGAACGCAAATGGGAGTAGTCTGTCCCAACTACGGGATAAAGTAAAAACCTGAAGAAGAAGAAAACTGCACAGCAAATTCACCTTCTGCCTCCCAATTAAAAACAACCCTAAGAGGAGAGAAACCGTCACCAAAAAACATGTTTTAAGAGTGAACAGATTCGGATCATAACGTATTGCGAAGGAGGATCGTCACAGCTCTCCGCACACGACTCCGTTCGGGGCTCATTGCTGCCGTCAGCACCGAAGCACCATTACACCATGGGAAACATTATGCTATAAAAACCTTATCGATGGTACGGCAGCATTTAAGCAGCCACAGAAAGCGCCGTCAGATCCGCACCGCCGAAGGCAGCTCCAAAGCGTGATGGGCCAGCTGATATAAAACGGGCCAGGAAACCACAGGCTCTCACAGCGAGTCGCGTAGGAGATAGTGATGGAGAAACAAGCAGCTGCAGTACGGATCTGCTACAGCTCCCCAACGGAAAAACCGAAAGGGGAAAAAAAAGGCAACAAAGATGATATTTCAGACTCTAGGTTCTCAGTCTGAATATTTAACAGAGGCTTGCAGTTGCGTGCTCAGGATGAAAACCGTCAAAATGAGTGTGCAATCAGCACCACGGTAGAACCTGAAGGGCAAATCATTATTTTCATTAACATGGACTCCACCAATGAAGTTATTAACGTTTTTTTAAGAATGCCAAATTTAACAATAATCTGTTTCATTACCATTGTGATTCTGTTATTAAAGACTGTGTGAAACTATCATTGTGTGCTCTCTGCAACTACAATAGGAGAATGTCAGTCACCCACAGCAGCTACCAGCTATACTGGTATTCTGTACATGGGAACAGGGATGTAGGTTTCATGTTAACATGGGGGGGGGCAACTATTGCTGCTATAGTTACAATATATAAAGTGAAATTTATCATTTCTTTTTTTATCTTTAATTCATCTTCACTAATACGGTAGTTAAACAGCCCTATTTTCCTGTACGCTGAATTAGCTCTTGAGAGTTTCACTTACACAAACATTGTCTGAGGGAAGAAGGAAAAATGATTGATTCGGAGAGATAACCAATCAGATCATGTATCAGATGTCAGACCAACCAATCAGATGTCTTGGTCTCGCCTCCTCTACAATCTCATTGGTTATTTCTCCGAAACAATCAGCTTTCGTTCTATCCCCAGAAAATGTTTGCGTAAGTAAAACTCCCACGAGCGTTGAATTTGCGGGAATTATTAAAATTCTGCCACGTGCCGCCGCGTTATCATCATTGCTATTTGTGTTATGCTATTAACTAACCGAGCTAGTTGCAGTTTGCACAATCAAATATGATAATCTTTATGAAAATTTATCAACATGAGAGGATTAAATTGCACCATTTCACATAATCTTTTATTGATTAATTGTTGGTTATGGTACAAGGTCTTCCATGAGTTTAGTTTACATACACAAAGTCTACTTTTCCACTCGGCTCCTTTCCCAACGATCAAGTTGGCAGCTATGCTTTTGGGAAATGCACCCCATAACAGGCGTATAGGCTAAACCATTTTAACAGAGGGTAGGGGTTCTATGTGATAAGTTATATTTACCATATGTGTTACATTTTCTTGAATGAAACATTATATATCATATTATTCAGGGAGATAGGTACCCCCAAACTCAACACTGGGGGTGACGCGTCCCCCCGCCCCCTAAATCTACATGGGACGCATTCATTTGCATTTAGCTAGGGAGGGAAATAACATTTTCTGATTCCTGAATATTGCTGAAACAAGCATAACTGCTTAATTAAATAACAGAGTTTTGAACCCTAGTACAGAAACCTGGAGAGGCAGAGTGCTGTCAGAATCAGCCTACAATGGCTTCTCCAGATGGATCCGCGTCACAGGGCACTTGGGGGATCTCTCTTGACTTACTGTTCAGTGATTCACCTACTTTACTGTCAAACAGATCCAAGTGGAGGCAAAGGTTACTTCCCAGATTTAGGAAAATGTGTCACAAAGGTCCAAATCTTTTTCCCTGTTCCAACGCCTAACCCCACCCACAACCCTGACTAGGATGAGCAGTGTGGAATATGGGTGGCTACATGCAAAGATCAACTGAGCTGTCCATTTTTAAGCTTATAAATCATTACACCCTCCCATTAGCACAGTGGTCAAGTAAGGGCCAAGGCCTACACTCTAGAACGTTTCCCAGCCCGCTCCACTAGGACCCCCGACAGTCCACGTCCTCCCAGCTTCCTAAAAAAAATGTGGACTGTCAGGCAGGGAGCTTGAAGGGAGCAAAAATATGGACCATCTGGGGGTCCCCAAGGACCATGTTGGGAAACACTGCTCTGGGCCACGCTTTGAACATATAAAAAGTTCAGTCACAGACCTTAAAGGTACAGCTGAAAACATTTTCATTCATTTTCTATTTTTAATACCAACCTTTTAAACAGGTTTTTAAACTTTTAAACAAGTCACAAAAAGTACTGTGATTCTCTCACATCGATGTGACTTTAAAATATTAATGAATTTTCCATACAATCAGGCTGATGTGAAAAACCTCTACAAAGTTTTACGGTATCCATCCATCCATTTTCCAACCCGCTTATCCTATTCAGGGTCGCGGGGGGTCCGGAGCCTATCCCGGACGCAATGGGCACGAGGCAGGGAACAACCCAGGATGGGGGGCCAGCCCATCGCAGGGCACACTCACACACCATTCACTC